>JAOWBO010000073.1:67640-78042 GCA_028564985.1 Crax fasciolata
GGTCGTCTGATCCAGCTCCCTGCCGTGAGCAGGGGCACCCACAGCTCGGTCAGGGTGCTCAGAGCCCCCTCCAGCCTTGGGTTTCTCCATGGATGGATGGATGGAGCATCCCATGATGTTCTAGGTTGGGTTATTGCACGCAGATTTCAGGTTTTCTCCCAGTTTTTGTCATAAATTCAGAGCTAACATCCTCCTGGGAAGACAGAAGGCGTAGCAGGGGGGATAGAAGGAAGGGATGCGTCCCCAGGGAGCTAGGCAGGCTTGAAAAGGGGACCCAGGTGAACCCAGTGAGCGCTGCCCCCAGGGCTGGGGCTGCTTTGGCTTCATCCACCCACCCCCATCCACCCATCACCCACCCACAGAAACCATTTGAGGCCAAAGGGACCCTTGGAGGTCGTCTGATCCAGCTCCCTGCCGTGAGCAGGGGCACCCACAGCTCGGTCAGGGTGCTCAGAGCCCCCTCCAGCCTGAGCCTGGGTGTCTCCACGGATGGATGGATGGAGCATCCCATGATGTTCTAGGTTGGGTTATTGCATGCAGATTTCAGGTTTTCTCTCAGTTTTTGTCATAAATTCAGAGCTAACACCCTCCTGGGAAGACAGAAGGCGTAGCAGGGGGGATAGAAGGAAGGGATGCGTCCCCAGGGAGCTGGGCAGGCTTGAAAAGGGGACCCAGGTGAACCCAGTGAGGCTCAGCCAGGACAAGTGCAAGTGCAGGCACGTGGAAATGCTCCGACTGTCACATTCTCCATCACCTGAAGTGATAATTTGCCTTAAAACCGCTGCGTTGCCTCCCTGATTCTTTTATTTGTGATGTTTTTTTCTTTCACAGGGAACCCTTGGCGTTAAAATTCCTCTTCAGGAAACATTTCTGTGCTCTGGAGTCTGGTTGCAATGCTCTGTTGGGTTCTCCCTCCCCTCTGAAGAGCAGAGCACAGCGCTGTGACGTGGTTCTCTCCGTTCTGTTTGCACAGAGCTGCCCTGACACGGGTCTCAGAGCATCCCCCGTCTGCTGCTGCCTGCTGGTGACTGGGTTTTCCCCACTGCTGCCCTTAACGACTTGATATTAATCAATCTCCAAGTGACACCCAAGGATCAGCGAGCGACCTGCAGATGGGCTGGGTAGGAACTGAAAAAGCTCCAGCAGCCGTTCTCTCTCTTTTTTTTTTTTTCCTGCAGGTTGTATTTATTCGACAATTTCTTTTATAATTAAGTGCTTTCCTTCATCCCAATAAAAAAAAAAAAACCACTTTTGAAGATCCTAGGCCGGTTCTGGCTTTTCCCACTGATGATGGAAGCTGCTCTTGGAGCTGGGCTGACTCCTCTGACATTCCCTTGAGCCCAAAATTCCCAGCTTGACCTGCTCCAAAGCTTTGCTCCCATGTTTTGGGGCTGCCCCAGGCTTTCTGCAGCTTTAGGACAGCAGAGGGAGTCTTCCCACCAGCAGAGGATGGGGGATGACTTCCGAGCTCTCCTCCAACCCCGACCGATCCGTCAGGGGCACAGCTGGGATTTTGCAGTGGGAGGGTGGGGGGCCACCCCCCCCTGTGCTCACACAGGGGAGCCAAGAGCCCAGCTGGGAGGAAAGGTGAGTTCTGGGCTGTGACTCCTAGGAAAAAAATTGGAATAATGTAGGAATAATGGTTTCAGGAGTGGATTCAGCCCTGTGAGCATTGCTGCAGGCGAAGGATTTGCTGCTGTCCAGGGTTACAACTTCCAGAAAAGTTCCAGGGAACCACAAACCACTTTTTTCCAGAAGTGTGCAGGCAGCAGAGCGCGTGCAGAAGCTCCAACGTTGTGCACAGCACCAGCAGAGCCTTTGCCCAAAGGCTTTGCTGCCTTTCCAATGTGAAAATTTTTTATATCTCAAAGAAAAGCTGAAGCATGGACCAGGAAAATCAGCTCTGCCCTGGTTCCCAGGGGTTCACAGCCCCTCCCTGGGACACATTTCATCCTTATCCGTGTTTCAGGCAGGCACCAGTCCAAGCTTTTGCCTCCGAGCCCGCGGCGTTTGGCAAACATCCCTTGGCATTTTCCACTTGGGCAGAGTTGAGCTCCTCTAGGAGAGGGACAGCAGATTGGAGGGGATCTGTTCCAGCTTCAGCAGAGCCCAGGTCGTGGAGCCTGGATGCTGACCACACACACTTGTGCTTACAGAAAATATATTTTCCTTTTATCCAATATCCTGCATTTGAAATGTAAAGAGGAAACGTTTTCTCGTGGCAAAATCAGGAGCAAAAGGTGATGGCTGCTTTGCTTCAAGCTGAATTTAAAAGGGAGGCAAATGCTACCAGAAAAGGAGGAGAAACCTCATTTTAAGGGAGTTTTTTTGGAATTTATTTCGCCCTATGAGTGAGAAACACCCGTGGCCTCGACAGCTTTAAGGATGCTGCTCTCCAGGAGCGAAGGTGCTTTCCCTGTTGTTGACACTGCACTGAAATGCCAGCCTGGCAGCAGCAGAACCATTTCTCATTCTGCTCGAGGTGCCCTGGGCCCCTTCTTAAGCCTGGTGATGTCTCCTCCTTCCCAGGAGCCGGAGCTGCTCTGTTATTCCTTGCTGAAATGCTTTAACCACTGAGCTGCCAGTGCTGAGCCCAACCCAGAGCTCAGCTCCCATCCTGGGGACAGGGGATGAAGGATGCTGCTGCTCCGTCCCATTCCCGTGTGCTATCAAGGAGATTTTTCTGAAAGAAGCGAGGCAGCTGCTGGTTTTATTCTGAATAAAGTGTGTCCTCCTCCAGCTTTCACTACCCAAATGTGTGACTTTGGAGAATCAGGGCAGAATTTTCTCATTTAGGGAAGTTTTGGGAGTGATGGCTGCTGGAATTGCTGCCTTCCTCCGTTTCTCAGCTCCCTTGGAAGAGTTTCTAAACCAGATCAACTTCTAAAACCCTGTGAAAAGCGAAGGGAATAGCAGCAAATTTCTTCCCTTCGACTGAATGTGCCAGAGTGGAGGAAGCCTCAGGGTATTCCCTTGCTCTTCTCCCAAATTCAGGAATCTGCAGCGATTCCAGCAGCTGTCGGCAGCGACAAATACAAGGGATGGGAGCAGCTGGGAAGAAGGCAAAGCCAAGAAAATGCCCCTGGGGGTGCAGGAAAAAGCTGTTCTTTCCCAAATCCAGCTGTTGGGTTTTAGTCCTGTCCATGGAAACGCGTTCAGCCATCGAAGAGAAACAAGAAGTTGGAGCCTGGAGGTGTTCACAAGAGGAAGGCGATGCTGTTGCACAGCCCTGAGTTTATTTAGGGCTCAGGGAAGTGCAGGAAGCTGTCAGAGGTCTGACATCAAGGGGAAAAAGTCAATCAAACCCGGGTTCAGCTTCATCTCCAAAATCTCTGCCACGTGGTTGGGGTGGGTGAGTGAATAACAGTGATTTCTGGAGCGGGAGACTCAGAAAAAAGGGAAAAAAGCCACAAAATTTAGAGCAGGATTTGGGTCCTCTCGCATCCTGAGGAACAAAACCCGACAGAAATAACCCCAAAGCAGCATCCAGGAGGAGAAGCCAGAGGACCAAACTGAAATGAACCAACGCAGCAGGCTCAGAGCTCTGAGTTTATTCTCCCTCGAGAGCTGCGGATCCTTCACCCACACCTGGCTGGGGATTAATGAGCGATAATTAATTACCAAATGCAAGGAGTTCTGGGGTCCTTCTCTAAGAGAAAGCCAAGGATCCCTGTGTTCATTCTCTGCTTTATTTTTCCTCTCGTTTTAGGTCCCGGAACACCAAGCGAAGCGCGTCGGGGATTTTTTTCAGCCCGTTGCTTTCACTCCTGTTGATGTCACTTTTCCTTTCAAGTGGAACTCTTCAACCCAAGCAGGTAAATTACACACACTCCCAGAACGAGGAACTAACAAAAGCAACGCTTTCATTTTTCATCCAGAAAATATTCTCGTTTTACACTCCGCTTCTCTTCCTTAAAGGAGCCATAAATCAACGTTTTCCTTTGGTGTTTGCAGTCACCAGGAGAGATTTAGTGCTGCTGGCAGCCCTGGGTCTGAAATGGGCAACTGGAGAGGGCAGGGAGCTGTGCAGAGCCACATTCCATTCGCACACACGTTTTGCTTTCCTTGGCTGTTGTCCAGTTGGGTTTTGAGCCACTTGGAAGCACTTGGAGGGGAGCGAGGTGGGCAGAGGGGAATGGTTTTCACCCCGTGCTCATTCTGGTTGCTTTTATTCACCTTTATTCTCCTCTCTTGGGGGGAGAGAACAGGATTTGGGTATTTCAGCGTGCATCTCCCTGCACAACAAGAGCAAAATTTCTTTTGCTCAACAGCACTGGAAAGCCAGAAAGCGTGGGTGCTGCCCGGGCTCTGCTCTCGGCTCTGCTGCAGTGGGCTCAGCCTTTTTCTGCTGTTTTTAAGGATCTTGCAGGGAGCACATCCACCTGCAGTCACCAAACCCCGCTTCCTGGCTGTGCTCTAAAAGCATCTCTACCCTAACCCTAACCGTAACCCTAACCGTAACCCTAACCGTAACCCTAACCCTAACCGTAACCGTAACCATAACCCTAACCCTAACCCTTGGCACAGATTCCAGGAGAAGCAGCAGGATTTGCCCATTCATTTCCAGCTGTGCTGCCCACCTTTCTGATTTCTCCATCCTTTAGGGCTTAAAAATGGGAGAGGATCACCAGCCCACCAGCAGCTCCTTTCTTTGGGCTGTAAATCTCACCTCATTTTGCACAGGAGCTCTCCTGTCACCATCAAGACTTCTTTTCCATCAGTAGCTCCAAGTCTGGCACAGCTTTCCCAGCTCTTTACCATATTTATTTCTTCATTTTGTGCTTCTTGGTTCCTTTTGCAGCTGAGCTGTGGAGCTGAGCACTAGGATTTCTCACTCCTGGAAAAGGTGAGCACTGGGGCTGCTCGTGCAGCTTCAGATTTCCACTTAATTTGCTTTTTATTTTCAGGTGCACGTGCAAAAGCAAAAAACTAAAAATTAAAAAAAAAAAGGCACAGCACTAGATCACAAGGAAGAGAACGCAGGGTTTCAGTGGATGGAGCTGGCTTTGTGGAACATCAATTTGCACCCACTGTGACATTCTCTTAAAACTGAATCTAAACAGAGACCAACTCTAGTGCATGAGCCTCCAAAGGAAATCACACAGCTTTAGGAGTTTTTCTGTCCCATTTCTTATGGCTGGATGACCACACAGCAAAGGTGGGAGCCAACCCACTGCAGCAGCTTGCTCTAAGAATGGTCTACGTGTCAAACTCACGTCAAAAAGTGCTGTTTCTGGCAAAGAAATCAAAAAAGAGAGGTCAGAGTGTCCGTAAGCTACGCACACAGCTGCCTCCTGGGGAGAAACTTTGGTGCTGAGAGCAAGGGAAGGATGTGACACGACGGGAAGTGAGTGCACAGCAGCAAGACCACGATCACACAGCTTTATTTGGGGTGAAGCAACGGTGGAGTGAGCTCTGGAAGTTATAAGGAGCCTTGGGAAGGCAAACAAAAAATCCCAGTGAAAAGCAAAATGCATCAGGATTGCATCTCCTTTCAACCCCAGCGCCAGGATTGTGGAGTTCCTGGGTTTGTTCCTGCTTAACCACAATAATAATTAACCATTTCTTTTTTTTTTTTTTCTCATTAGAGGATAAACACTTTGACAATCAGACTGGCAAAGCCTCAGGAGGCTTAAAATAAAATATCACACACAGAAACATGGGTCAGGTTCTCAGCTGCACCTCTGGGCTCACAGCTCTGGAGGTCCAGAGTGAAAATTAAGTCATTATTTCCTTTTGGAGCTGTCTGCTAATTAGTCACAGAGGTGGCAAAGTCCGTTCTGGAGGACCTCATCCCTTCAGCTGGCAAAATTCTGGGAAATCCTGACTTTTCCAGGGATATTGGTTGTCCTTGATGTAGAAAGAACCAAATCCCAGACTTTGGTCCTGGTCAGGAGAGCAAAGAATTCAATTTGGTGAGAATTCAGACTTCCAGTCTCTGTTCTTTCTCTTTTTTTGCCCATTTTTCTGAGTGTTCACCTTCTTGTAACTCACCCTCCTCGTGCAGAAGGGCTTCAAAATTTGGGGAGAAAATGGTTTATTCCTCCCTACCCACAGCAGAGCTGCTTTGCTCTTGGCTGAGTCCCGCTCCCACCACTGGGCTGCCCTCAAAGCCAACACCAGAAGCAGTGATAACGCCATCCAATCTCTTTCTCCCATCTTTTGGAAGGAAACATGGTGCCAGGATGCCTGGAAGAGGAGCCAGGGTGGGAAACCCTGCTGTGGGCAGAGCTGTAGAGGAAGGGTTTTCCAGCAGGAAGATTTTTAAAGCAAAACCTCTTCCCTTGGCTGTTTTTAGAAAGGAAACAGACAGAAGTTAGCGTGGTTTTGTGGGATTGACTTAGTCCTGTCCTTCAAGGAGTAAAACTGCCCCTTTAGAGAGGGAAAAATGACCTAAAGGCGATGGAGAGCTTCCAGGGGCCGCTCCACTTGGCTTGGCCAAGTCTTGGTTGGAAGGGCGTAACGCTCAAAAAGCTTCAACACTGGACAAACTGCTACAGGGACAGCTAAACAACATCATACCATCGACCTACTTGTGGCTAGAAAAAAAAATAGGAGAGGCAACCCAAAGTCCTTGGGGCCGTGGGATAGTGCTGATGGGCATGGTGGACCCAAGCCAGTTGCCGATCCGTTGTGCAGCGCTCAAGGAACGTCTCTGAAGGTCTCGTGTTTCTTCTCCCTCGGCTTCACTTGGGAATTTGGAGCAGCAGCCATCTCAGATACTCGTGGGGAGCTTTTCTAAGGTCAGGAGGTGAAGTAGGAGCTCTGCATGGAGTAGAGTCGGTCGATGGGGTTGCCGACGCGGGCCTGCAGCAGGTTGGCTTCGGCCGTCGACAGCAGGCAGTCCCCCAGGTGGCTGATGCTGTCGCTGTCCATGTCGTGGAAAACTCCTTCTGAATCTGGAAGAGGAAAGGAGGGGAAATGAGCCTGAGCATGGCACGAACACCGGAACCCAGCACGAAGAGCGATGGCGCGGCCTCGCATCGCCCAGAGCCAACCACCACGAGTGGGCCCAGGGCTCCTTCCTCCATCCCCCAAACACCTTCATGGGGCAGAAACCCCCCACCCCACTCCCCAGCCTTTAGGAGACCTCAACCTGAGGGCCGTGGCCTTGCTAAATGTTCTCTGAGAAAAGCTCTGCCCAAAATCCAACTCCCTTGGGCCGTTTTCTGGGCCTACAAGGTTGGGATTCATGGCGTGGATGGCCTTGGTGGCACGGTCCCCAATCATCTCCTACCGTAGGGGTGCAGGTGGTCTCCAGGCAGCTGTGGTGGGGTGAGGCCCTGTCTGTAGAGGTCCGTGCTGTAGCCATTTTGGTCCAGGGGCAGCAGCTGCTGCTGGGGGAGCCGGGGGTAGGGGACCATGAGCCCATCCAGGCCGTGAACGCTGGCACCGTCTGGAGGTGGAAGCAATGGGATGGGTTGGAGAAGGGCACAGAGTGTGTGGAAGGGCAGAAAAATGGGGGAAAAATGTTGTTTGTGTGGCTGCAGTGGTGTTTGGCTCAGATCTGGGTCTGTGCTAGGCTGGGTGCATCCATGCAATGGAAAAAAAATGTCTTCTTCCCAGGAGTTGTAGCCATAGAATCCTGGAGTTCTGAAATAATGAAATCCTAGAATCCTGCAATATCATGGAGTCTTAGAATCGTGGAATCCTAGAATCACAGGATCCTAGAATCATAGACTATCTTAGAATCCTAGAAACAGAATCCTAGAATCACAGGATCCTGGAATCCTAGAATAACAGGATCCTAGAATCATAGAATATCTTAGAATCCTAGAATCAAAGGATCCTAGAATAATGGAATATAGAATCCTAGAATCCCAGAATCTCATAGAATCCTGGAATCACAGAATCCTAGAATCACAGAATCCTGGAATCATAGAATATAACAATCCTGGAATTCTAAAATCATGGAATCCTAGGGTCCTAGAATATCATAGAATCCTACAAGGACAGAATCCCAGAATCTCGTGGAATCCTGGGATCACAGAATCCTAGAGTATCATAGAACCCTAGAATCACAGAATCATAGAATCACAGAATCCTGGAATCATAGAATATAACAATCCTAGAATTCTAAAATCATGGAATCCTAGAGTATCATAGAATCCTACAGTCACAGAATCCTACAATCACAGAATCCTACAACCACAGAATCCTACAACCACAGAATCCTACAATCACAGAACCACAAAATATAACAAAATCCTCGAATTCTAGAATCACAGAACCCCAAAATCCCCGAATCACAGCGCTGCTGCCCTAGAATCACAGAATCACCGACTCCAGAAGAGGAGACGCGTGCTGCATCCCCCGCATCCCGCTGAGCATCACCCAGATATTCCAGCTCACGCTTACCAAACTTCACCCCAGCTCCCTGCCTGCTTTTGCCTCATCTCGAGGTTTTTTGCCTCGAAACATCCAGCTGAGGCGATGCCCCCAGCCCAGCCTGCTCCCCACCTTCGCTGTCGTCGTTGCTCTGCCTGCTGCTGCGCCCGGTCCCTCTCCCCGTCCCCAGGCGAGCGTTGCCCAGCTGCTCCTGCTCCTGCTGCTGCTGCTGCTGCTGCTGCTGCCTGCGAGCGATCTTCTTCATCTGCGAGGAGATAAAAACTCCAGGTGTGAGGTTCTGAGATGGGGATGGAGCAGGATGTGGGTAGCAAACGATTGCCACCTCCTTTTTGTAGGCACGGCCATCCTACCCAACCCCTGCGAGCAACGGGGCCGGCAGGAGAGGCTGTGAATCTTTGCAGGAGATGCCATTTGTGGTTTAAAAAGCAAAGATTTTGACTCCAAAGTGGTGTCTTCAAAGCAATTTCTTTTCTGCTCTCACCTTTTGCATTCTGCCCTATTGGAAATGTGACTTTTGGTATTGGAAATTCCCCACAATTTCTAGAAGGAGGGAGTGGGAAGTCCTGCTAGGCTTTCAAGTCTCACATGGCAAGGGGAGGAAAAGCAAGCAGCAAAAGAATAAGAAAAACCAAAAAGAATAATAAAAACCAAAAAGAGAAAAGCAAGAAGCAAAAGAATAAGAAAAACCAAAAAGGAAAAGCAAGCAGCAAAAGAATAAGAAAAATCATAAAGGAAAAGCAAGCAGCAAAAGAATAAGAAAAACCAAAGAGGGAAAGCAAGCAGCAAAGGAATAAGAAAAACCAAAAAGGAAAAGCAAGTAGCGAAAGAATAATAAAAACCAAAGAGGAAAAGCAAGAAGTAAAAGAATAAGAAAAACCAAAAAGGAAAAGATTTAAGCTCTGCAAACATCTGCACATCTCTTGTATTCCTCTCCGAGCTTTTGCTGTTATTAGATCCGTGTTCTACAGGTGGATGGAGATGGAGTTGGGTCCTGTGTGGCCGTTCTCTTCTGATAATTTTCTCTTTTTCTACGCTGTTCTACGTTTCTTTTCAATAGGATGAGCATGGGGGTCCCCCACCCCTGCTCCTCACCTTGGCTCGTTGGTTCTGGAACCAGACCTGCACCACCCGCACCGTCAGCCCCGTCTCAGCTGCCAAGGTCTCCCTCACCTGTCCACAAAACGAGAGCTGAATCAGCAAGGAATTACTCTAAAAAAAAAAAAAAAATCTCTGAGTGGCCCCGCTGTACCTTCCTGCAGGGTTTTGAGGAGACTTCGAAGGAAGCCTTGAACGCCCGCCGCTGCTGCGTGGTGAGGATGGTGCGCGGGCGCTTGGAGCGCTTGTGGTCCTTGCTCTCCTCGCTGCCTTTGCCGTGGGAGTGGCTGCCATCCTCATCCTCGCTTTTCACTGCAAGGGAAGGTGGGGGGCAGTGAGTTCCTGAGCCATTTCCCCAGGGCGGGGATGCGGGGAAATGTTTGGGGTTTGGCTCCTCGCTGTGTGCAGAATGGATCCAGTGGAGCTCATGGGCTGTGCTGAGCTGTGGTCAGCGAGGGGTGGTGCTGGTGAGAACCATGGAATGATAGAGTGGGTTGGGTTGGAAGGGTCCTTAAAGGTCATAAAACCATAGAGTGATGGAATGGCTTGGGTTGGAAGGGTCCTTAAATGTCATAAAACCATAGAATGATAGAATGGGTTGGGTTGGAAGGGTCCTTAAAGATCATAAAACCATAGAATGATGGAATGGGTTGGGTTGGAAGGGTCCTTAAAGGTTGTAGAATCATGGAATGGCTTGGGTTGGAAGGGTCCTTAAAGGTCGTAGAACCATTGAATAATGGAATGGGTTGGTTTGGAAGGGTCCTTAAAGGTCGTAGAACCATTGAATAATGGAATGGGTTGGGTTGGAAGTGTCCTTAAAGGTCACAGAATCATGGAATGGGTTGGAAGTGTCCTTAAAGGTCACAGAATCATGGAATGTGTTGGGTTGGAAGGGTCCTTAAAGATCATAGAACTAAAGAATGGCTTGGGTCGGAAGGGTCCTGAAAGGTCACAGAAT
>JAOWBO010000073.1:122255-140848 GCA_028564985.1 Crax fasciolata
GCACCCTGCTGGCTCATGGCCAACCTGTCATCTACCAGGACCCCCAGGTCCTTCTCTGCAGAGCTCCTCTCCAGCAGCTCATCCCCCAGCCTGTACCGGTGCACGCGGTTATTCCTCCCCAGCTGCAAGACTCTACCCTTGCTTTGGTTGAACCTCATCAGGTTCCTCTCTGCCCAACTCTGCCCAAAGAAACGTTTCCTTGGGTCAGAGCAGGGCTTGGGTGAAGCCATCACGGCTGTTTCTGCTTCCATATGGAGGGGAAGGAATATTTCTGAGCTGAACAGCAGCGATTTTTCTAGTAGTTTTGTAATTAAAAAAGAAAAAAAAACCTCTGCAGAACAGAATAGCAAATATCTTTTCGCGTTTAGGGGTGGATGAAGGACCTGAGATGCGTTAATTTGTCTCCGAACTAACGAGGCGTAGCACCCTGTACAGTCTCAACCTTGCAGGGTGCTACCTGCAAAAACCACCCCCAAAACTTCATGTTTTGCACCCAAAAATTGAGCTCGGACACCTCCCATCACCTGGGATTGAGCACCAGGCACAAGGGAGCAGGCACCCATCACCTCCAGCCCCATTGAAGCCCTTTCACCCTTTAATTGCTGGCAGTTTTAACCCTTTCAGGATGGGTTAGCAGCACATTTTGCAGCATCCCCCATCCCAGTTCCAGGCTGGAGCTGAGGAACCACAGCTGGGTGCAGCCTGCAGGTCCCAGCACATTCTGGTGCCCAGCAGAGTCCTGGCAGGGAAACACTCCCAAAATCAACAGCTGTTCCCCTCCCCTTGATGTCACCTCTCTTTTCCCAAAGCTCATTTCGTCGCTTTAGGAGATTTTGCATTTTCAAACCAACTTCAAGCCAACGTTTTGTTTCTTTTTTTTTTCCTTCTTTAAGCTGCGACTCGGTGACAAGCTGAAGATTTTTATTTATTTTGCTTTTCCCCTCTCCTCTCTCCTCTTTACTGTGACCCCTCTCCTGGAATCCCTGGAATGTTAAAAACCTTCTGCAAGGAGCATTGCCCCCCTCCCTCCTTCTGCAGAGCAGCAGCTCCTTCCATTAATTCTTCCCAAGTCCCAACTGGCCCAAAGATTCCCAAACCCTCAAAAAGGAGAATCCCCCCCCCGTTCCCCCCCAGGATCACAGCAGCAAAATGAGAATTCTCCCAACTCCAGCCCACGTCTTTCAATGGGAAGCAGCGTGCAAAATGCAGGAATTTTGGAGCACCCACAGCTGCTGAAACGCAGCCAACGTGGAGGTGGAGCAGAGCTCTGTTTGCAAACCTTGCAGCATCAAAGAGCGTTTTTGCAACAAAAAGGAGGGAAGAAATCTGCACCCACCACAGCCTTGCCTCCACCAGGGGTTTTCTTGGCAACCCTTTGCAATCGATTGCTGCAGGATCACGAAAAAAAATGGGAAAATTCCTCCTTTCAAACGGGAAAATTCCTCCTTTCAAATGGGAAAATTCCTCCTTTCAAATGGGAAAATTCCTCCTTTCAAATGGGAAAATTCCTCCTTTCAGCTCCTCCTGGTTTGCCCTGGTTGGGTTTGGGTGCTTCAGATCGTGGAGTGAACACGGGAAACGCTGAAGCAAACCATGATGTTGGATCTCATTGCATTTCCCACGTTAAGAGGGATGGAGACGAGCTGAGAAAGTGGGGTGGGAGTCTGGCAGAAAATGCATCGAGGTCCTGGAAGGCAACGCTGTCACCCTCCCCAGGTAACGATCCTGGCAGGGGATTTTGGTGCCTGCAGGGCTGTGTCTTCCTCCTGCACTCAACGAAACCATTTGCAGCCAAGAGGGAAGCGAGGGCTCTTTGCAGTGTTTTGCTTGGAGCCGGGATGGGCTGGGGGCCCCTCTCCGAATTCACACAGGAAGGAGGAGATTACCCTGCACCGAGCGATGCTGAAGGCAGAAATTTGGAGAAAAAACAGCCTGGCCTCAGCGTGATGTCACATGTTTAGGAGGTTAACGCCGAGCCGGGATGCTGTGTTTGCAAACTTTATCCTCACCCAAAGATAACTTTGCTCTGAGCTCGGTGTCAAAGCAGAACGGGGTGGAAATTCCCTTCCTGCAGGCTGCAGCCCCTTGCTCTGAGCTCCCCAGCTCCTGGCTGCCACCCAGCACCGTGGAGTCCCCATTCCACGTGCTGGCAACTCAGGGAAATCCACAGGCACCTTTGATTTTAGAGGATTTATTCCTGAAATCTCGCTTTCCTCCCCGCTCTGTGTCTTCGTTTGCTTTCGTGCCTGCAGCTGATGGCTGGAGAGCCATCAAAAGCCTTCAACAAGCCTTTCTGCTTAAGTCTGGAAAGCAAAAAAAAAAAAACCAAAAAAACCCAACAAAACCAACTCAGAAGAGCCTCCAGCTAAAGGATGAGCAGATGGAGCACGGCTGCAGCTTTATCCTGAGCAATGGGGACAGAAAATCAGCTGCTGTCCCTGAGCAAGGGAGAGACAACACCAAGCCATGCGTTTCCTCCTCTTGCAGCCTTTGGGGCAGCCCTGGCCGAGCCAAATTCTTGGTGATGGCATCAAGGCTTTTTTTTTCCCCCTTAGGTGAAGGTTTCGGATCGCTCCTGAGATGTTTCCTTATGCCCAGAGGAGGAAAATCAACCAAATCTTGATTAATTTCACCCAGTTTGGGGCTCTTAGAACTGCAGTGATGAGCAACGTGGATTTGATGATGCCAAGTCTCCCTTGCTGGGGCAGCTGAGCCCTAACCCCCCCGTGCTCCCAATTAACCCTCAGTGATTAGCAAACGACAACCTCTAATTGCCTTCTCCAAGAGATGAGCATCTCTGGTTTTCACTTACAATTAACCAAGGTGTCGATTTTCTGATTTCAGAACGAGATCTTTCATTGCAGATTCTGTTTCCCAGCACGGCCCCAGGACCGGTGCTGCCCTTTGGGGCCGAGGTTTCTCCTTTAAAGCCAGGACTCAGCCTCGAGGGGGTGGGAGAAGGAAAGGAAATGATGTTTCCCCTCCCTGCCAAGCTTGTTTGAAATTCAGCCTTTCTCCTTCCAAACCAAACCTCAGCAAATCCCCATCCTGAGCAGGACGAGGAATCTTTCTGCCTCTGCATCCAAGCTCTCCCCATGCAAGGGAGAGCTGCCAGCCCTCCAAGCCCGGCTGGGATCGGTGCTTTGGCAGCTCCTCCCCTCAACACATCCCCAGCAAGCAGCAAACAACCAGAGCTACGAGGTTCAGAGCCATTCCTCCACTGATATTTCTGCATGCATTGCTGCAAGAAAAAGCAGAGAGCAGAAATGCTGTTCCATCCCTTCCCATTTCTCCTGCTTGGGATGAATCTCTTTAATTCTTTCTGCACGCAGCAGGAAAAGGAAGCAAAGATTTTCCCAGGGATCCCATTGAGGTTCCTCCCGTTCTGATTCCTTCTGGGAAAGCACCACTTTGTTTCCTGGAGTGGCATTTCCAAAAAGAACCCACAAAATGTTTGCTTAAGGCTTCACCGGGCTCATTAACCAAACAGAGTCAGTAATTAAACCCCCAGGAGTTTATTACAGAAGCTCCGCGATAACTTAGGATGCGAGAACGCGCAGCGAAATATTCACAAATGTACACAGCTGCAAACTCTGATAACTGTACAAAAAAGATCCCAAATCAGCATTATTATTTTTTTTTTTACAGCTTTGGTAAGAAACTGGACCAAAACGTCAACGAGGTGGAAGAGGCTTGGAAGGGCTCTGCAGCTGCTTGGGGAAATGTTTGCTTTTTGCTTTTGGAAAGCATAAATTTCCTTTTGCATTTTAGTGCCTGGCCCAGGGTCTTTGCAGCTGGTAGAAATCCCTCAAAACGACCCCAGTGTAGAATTTTGCGTGGGTTTTTTTTTTTTTTTTGGATTTTTGTGCTGTGCACATTGAGGGAATGTGTGATATTGTCCATCCCGTCGCACACAGCTATCCCCAGGAATGAGAACCACAGGAAGAATTTCATCCTCCACCTGTCACGAGATGGCACTGCAGGACAGGATCCCCTGCCTCACTTTGTTTTTTTTTTTGCAGAAAAATCCACCGAAATGAGGATTTTGGGGATGAGATGCAGACCCAGCCAAGGTGATGTTGTTTGAGGCTGAATTTTCTCTGTTCTTCATCCCCTTCCTGGCAGCACCAATATTGCAGATATTGCAAACCGAGCTGATTCCAGAGTAAAAAAATGGATATTTTGGGGAGCTGGGAGCTGTGTGGCAGTGCCTTTCCCCTTTATCTGTGCTGATGGAAGTGGGAAATCCAGCAAAGTGCATCCAGAGGGTGAGCACTGTGCCCGGGTCCTGTTGGAACCACGCTGAAAAACGTGAAATCAAAACGGGGGGAAAATCACTGCTTTTTGCAACTTCTGCCTCCTGCCTGGCTGCATCCTTCAGCCCGGACAAATCTGTGTTTCCTTTGCTCCGTGCTGAGCAGGGCACGTGGCACAAAAAGAGAGAATTTGGGCTGCTGGAAGGTTTATTTCTAACAAATCAGAAAATCTTGGGCTCGCTCCAAGCCTCCAGGTCACCCCCAGCAGAAGCTTTTCCCCCAGCACTGTAAATACAGACACTGGGATGCTATTCCCACCCTTTGCTGCTCCTTTTTTGCAGCATTTCTGCAGGATTTCAGTGGGGTTTCTGCAGGATTTCAGTGGGATTTCAGTGGGATTTTAGTGGGATTTCAGCCCTCTCTGCTGTTTTCATCGCCTTTAGGGTATTTTCTCTGCCCCTGGGCTGAGTTTTGCTGCTTTCTCCGCAGCCTCCAAGGAAGATTCAGCGGACACCGAAGCATCATCACCTTGAAACTTGGAGATGATCCTGGCTGTCTCCTCGGTGATCTCAAAATGTTTGAGCTGTTTCCCTCCCGAGCGATGCCTGAGCGCGCTCGCGTACGGCGAGCTGGTCGTGCTCCTCGTTCTCCCTTCCAGGACCTCCTTCGCTGCGGAGCTGCCGTCGTCAGCGTTGCCCTCTCCACCGTTGGGCACCGTGGTGGCCCTCAAAGGCAGGTTGGAAGGTTTGGGGATGACAGCTCTTGCTTTGGGCTGAGCTCGGCTGTATTTCACGGGCTGGCGGCTGAAGTGGCCCCGGGGCTGCGTCCCGAGGCCGGTGTCCTGGTCGCTGTCTGTCTTCTCCTGCACGGAATCCTCCAGGTCCTCCAGCTCGGAGCCAGTGCTGGTGTTCAGCTCTGAACAACAACAAAAAAAAAAATCAGAAATTTACCTAACCGTGATGCAACGCGGTTACCAAACCGAATAATTTCGTTTCTCTCGGTGTCAGGATGCTGAAAGCTCTGCCGCATCGCCCGGTGAAAACTCCCCCTCTATCAGCTTTGTTAATTAAGAGCAATTGCAAGATGCAAGAGGCACAAGGCACGGAGCAGAGCCACCTTGTCAAGCTGTTCTCAATGCATTAAAGCCAGGAGAGTTGGCCCAAGGGCTGAGGGAAAAACCCTTCCTGATGGCAGCAGCGATTGTGCCGAGCAGCTGTTGCTGTGCACCGGGCTCCGTGCAAAGCCAGAGCTGCTGGGAAGGGTTTTGCATGCTCTGCAGGCGTGCAAAGCAGCAAACATTGCACAAAGCAACCTCCAGCCTTCGTTTACCTCCGGCATCCGAGCTGGGAGCTCTCTGCAGAAGCAGCTGGCTGCTGGCTTCCCCGCAAGACGAGGCAGCATCAGGCACCGGGGTCGCGTTTAAACCCTGCTTGGAGGAGAAAATCTGTTGGAAAAAAACCAGGAGGGTTTGCACGGGGCTCTCATCAGCCCCCGCTTCGCCCTCTGTAGTGCAGGGAGGTGAATGCTTGAGCTGAAAAAGCTCTGAATCCCCTGAGGTTGGTTAAAAGCCTGCAGGGAATTGGGGGTGTGGAGAAGAATTAGGGTTTTTTTTTTTGAGCTGGCAGAGCCCAGTTGTCCCAAGACGATCCCCAAAGCGGTCGCTGAGCTGAGATTTCCACGTGAGCAAAAAAGGGAAAGGGCAGAAGCTGTTAGCACAGCACCGTAACGAGGATGAAATTCTAACAAATGCAAACAAGGGTGAGGGATGGGTGCAGGGAACGTGGAAGCAAGGTGAGATTTTGCACGAGGACCGGGACACCCAACTCCAGAAGTTTTATTCATCCCAACCCGAGAGAGCCCTTGGGAGCAGCTCCGTGCTCTGAAGGTTGGAGAACTGCAGAACTTTGGGAAATGCCCTTGGGAACAAGCAAAGGCAAAAGCTGCGAGTATCCCACAGTGCTTCCCCTGAAGGTTTGAATCCTGGATTCATAGATTCAAGGTCAAAGATTCGAGGTTTATCAATCCTGCAGGATTTCTGCCCGCAGCAATCGATCTGTGCCTACGCTGCTGATGGTTTTTTCCAGCTGTCATCGCTGGTTTTCTGATTTCTGTTTCCTCAACGTGCTGGAGCTGCAGAGAAAGCAGCGTTCCTGCACCCGATGTGGTCCTTGCAATCCTGGGCTTTGTTGCACATCAGCATCCACCACCCAAAAGCCCCACACTGGGCTCTGATTCCCTTTGGCTTCCCCGGAGGAAAGCAATTTCCTCCTCTTTGCTCATCGAATGAGCTGTGAAAAGGAAAGAGCTGGGAGGGGATGGTTGGGTTGGGTTTTTTTTTCTTTTTGCAGAGTGCTGTGAAGGACGTGTGAAGGGTTGTGGGGATATCAGGAAGAACTCTGAGCCCTCGGTAGCAGAAGGAGGGGAAAAAAATAAAAAATAAAAAATAAAAAGGACCCAAGGGCACGGCTCAGGGATGCAGCAGAGCCCTGCAGGGTTCTACCAGGAACCTCTGGGGCTGATGTGCCCATGGCTGCTTCCAAAGTCGTAGAAGTGAGCAGGGAAAATCCCCTCAATTCCTCAGCATGGCTGGGATCTACACCATGGAGCCAAAGAGCGATGTGAGAAGCTGCTGAGCTTTGATTTTTTAACACTTTTCCCCCTCCATGTGCAGCAAGCTCTCTGCTCCTTCCCTTTGGAGTAACCCTCTGATAGCAAACGTGGATTTTTTTATATATATATTTTTTTTGTGCAAAAAGGTCTTTAGCTCTACAGCAGGGTCAGCAAGCCCAGCTCGGTGTCTGGGAGCTCTACCTCCAGAGTTGGATTCTGGGCTGCCTTTGGGCTCTGATGCCCTTCGTCCTTTTCCGCCGCCGCATCCTGCGAAGGATTCTCACACCCGAGGGAGAAGGATGAAGGCGGCTCCTCCTCCATCCCAAAAACCCTCTCGTAGTTCTGGATGAGAAACTCCACGATCTGCGCTTGGTACCCGGAATCCACGAGGCAGGACATGGAGACGTCGCTCCCCGAGCCCGGCCGGATCAGCGTGGGCCCGAAGACGATGCCCAAATTATTTGGGGACATTTTGTTCTCTTCGTATTTCTCTGCCACCCTGGGGGGGGGAGGGAAAAGCTCCATTAGGGGCTGCCCAAATGCATTGAGTATAGAAATGGAACTCACCAACCCCCCCATTTCTCAGCAGAGAGAAAATCCCCATCTTTTACAGCCCAAAGAGCCAACGTGGAGATTTTTCTCCAGGGTTTCCATGCACGGAATCTGCCTGGGTCTCTCTGGATGGTGCAGCTCCAACATTTCTTGGGGGTTGGACTCGATGATCTCTAGAGTTCCCTTCCAGCCCCTACAATTCTGTGATTCCTGGGAGCTGGGTGGAAGGGACCTGATTTATTTCACTACTCAACCTCTTGCTCTGCACTTCATAAAGAATTACCAGCAAGGAGCTTCGACCCCTGCTCATTAAGGCTTTCTCCTAATTGCAAGCCCCTCTTTCCCAGGAATTATTATGATTTTTTCCCCCTCCTTGGTGCTCCTCACCTGTACAGGTGTGCGACGAGGTGCCGCAGGGTGTTGTAGTTGCTTCCAGGCAATCTGCTCAGCAGGTCCTTCATGCTCTGGATGGGATCCGACGGGAAGCCCGTGCCGTCTGTCTTCTCCTCCCCGATTTTTTGCAACTCTTTGGCAAGGGCCATGAGGTGGCTGTAGAGCTGGTGCGGCAGAATCGGTCCCGAAAGCTGCAGCGAGAGGAGGAAGAGTGCGAGTTACTTCATCCCCATGGTCCGATTCCGGGGGTTGGGGTGGGCTGGGAGCAGAGCTTTGGTCCCCACCTCCTTCAGGAAATGCTTCAGGACCCCGGTGATGTCGTGGGGGGAGTGCTCGGAGAGCTCCACCAGGCTCCTGCCGTTCTCAAACGCTTGGCACAGCTTTTCCACCCGGGCTTTGGATCCGCTTATCCGATAGATCCCCTAGGAGGAGAGGGCAGGCGTTGCGGCTACGGAGCCCGAGCAGGGAGGAGGAGATGCTCAGCAGGAGAACTCAGGGCTCACCTGCACTCCCAGGGCACGAGCTTCGATTTCTGAGGTGCACTTCACCACGATGAAGGGAACCTCCTCCGGGAAGTCTCGAGGGACTTGGGTGAAGTCGATGCCAAAAAGAGGCACTCGGTTGGGCAGCTTCTTGTGGCCGCAGGTGACCAGCAGGTTCTCCAGGCATTTCTTGTGGCAGGTCAGGTAGCACTGAAACGGCAGAAATCACCCCGAGTTCTGCTGCAGCTGCCCTCCAGCAGCAGTCAAACTCTTGTTTGAGTTTTGGTCTTCTCTTCTCCAGGCTGAACAGCCCCAGAGCTCTCAGCTTTTCCTCGTAAGGGAGATGCTCCAGGCCCCAGTTGTCTTTGTAGCCTTCCAATGGGCGATCTCTGGAGGTTCCCTCTTTCTTGAATTGGGGAGCCCAGTCCTGGGCCCAGTGCTCCCAATGTGGCCTCCCCAGGGCAGAGCAGAGGGGAGGAGATGGTCAATTGTTGGTCAACCGTTGGCCATCAGGACACCATTGGCCTTCTTGGCCAGCAGGGAACACCACTGGCTCATGGTCAACTGTTGGTCAGCCGTTGGCCATCAGGACACCATTGGCTTTTTGGTCACCAGGGCACGTTACTGGCTAAGGGTCAGCCATTGGCCATCAGGACACCATTGGCCTTCTTGGCCACCAGGGAATACCACTGGCTCATGGTCAACTGTTGGTCAACCGCTGGCCATCAGGACACCATTGGTGTTCTTGGGCACTAGGGCACACTGCTGGCCATTGGTCAACCGTTGGCCATCAGGACACCATTGGCCTTCTTGGCCACCAGGGCACACCACTGGCTCGTGGTCAACTGTTGGCCAACAGTTGGTCAACCACTGGCCACCAGGACCCCTAGGTCCTTTTCTGCAGAGCTCTTTTCCAGCAGCTCAGCCCCAACCTGCACTGATGCGTGCGGTTGTTCCTCCCCAGGTGCAGAACCCTACAGTTGCCCTTGTTGAACCCCACCAGGATCCTCTCCACCCAACTCCCAGCCTGCCCAGGTCTCCCTCAATGGCACCACGACCTTCTTGGGCATCAGCCACTCCTCCCAGCTTTGTACCAGCCACAAACCTCTCACCTCCTCGCACTCGAAGCCGTTGACCATGAAATTGTCACACTCCCTGCACTTGGACGGTCCCCGCAGCTTCCGGAGCCGATGGGTCTGCGCCGCGCTGGAGAGGAGAGCGTTCCTAAACTGCTGCTGGGAGGTGCCATTTTCTGCAGAAAAAGCACAAAAAGCGTGAAAAGGAATTAGTGCGTGGTCAGGGAAACACGCTTCCCATCTCCTGAGTCAAAAATCTGCGTTTCTCACCGTTTTCAAAAGTTTGCAACGAATCTCTCTCCTCAAAGTCATCAGAGGAGGACATGGTGCCCGTGGAGGAAGCTTTCAACAATTTCCTGTTGGAGTTTCCTTGGGAAGAGAGAAAAGACAAAGGGCAGTTCTCATCCTCATGACCCACTTTGAGGGTCGGCGTATTCCTTAGTTCCATCCTCGTTTTTCAGTTGTGTTTTTTTTTGGTTTTTTAATATTGTGCAGCTCTCACCTGGGCTAGAACTGGGAGAGTCCAGCGACCGGGATTCACAGCTCCCACCGAGGCTTTCGGTGTCGCTGCAGAGGGATTTGGTCGTACCTGCAGGAGGTGGACGTGGTGACAAAACAGCCCCAGAAATTGGGGTCATGGCGAAGAATCGCCAAAAATTGTCTTCTGCTCTACAAGGGGATGCATTATAGGTCATCCCCTACCACAATTCCTGCTGGTAATTCTAGACCTGATCCTAACCCTGACCCAACCCCTGACGCTGACCCAAACCCTGACCCTAAAAGTAACCATAACCCTGCCCCTAAAAGTAACCATAACCCTAATCATAACCCTAACCCTGACTCTAACCCTAACCCTGACCCTGACCCTAACCCTAACCCTAACTCTAACCCTGACCCTAACCATAACCCTGACCCTGACCCTAACCCTAAAAGTAACCATAACCCTAACCATAACCCTGACCCTAACCCTAGCCCTGACCCTAAAAGTAACCCTAACCCTGCCCCTAACCCTGACCCTGCCCCTAACCCTGACCCTAACCCGAAATCAGCTGAGCCTCAATCAAGTCTGGTTTTACCCACGTGGCTCTGGCTGCATTTCGCCCATAAACTCTGGGTCAAAACCCACACCAACCTCCCCTAAATCCACCTTTCTTCCCCCAACCTACTCTGTTCACCATTGGGGGACAGCTGCCTCCTGGATGCATCTTCCGCAGCCCCGCATCCCGTGTGATGCCAGGGGCTCTTCTTCTTGCTGCTGGGAGGAGACCTGCAAAAGGGTTGCAAAGTTTTCCAGAAGCGCAGAGTAAGGAATAAATCCCTCACTGAGATCATTTATGGCTGGAGCATCTCCTTCCTGCAGCTGACAGCCACAAATTGAGTTCTCAAGGAGACTAAATTGCATCGAGCTATGAAAACAACGGTGGAAATACGGAATTATTTCTGATTTTCAGCTGGGATTCAGATTTCCCACTGGTTTTTCTTACCTCTGCCCTCCGAGTGGCTCGAACTCAAACACTTCCATGTGGATGTCTTTCTTCTGCAGAGCCTGGATGAATTCCAGGTATTTCTCCCCCACTTTATAGGGCTTGCAGACCTCAGACAGGTGCTGGTATCCCACTGGAATCTGTTCGGACTGAGTCTGCCTCTGCTTAAACATCCGTAACGTGACCTTACAGGGGAAAGGAGGAAAAAAATAATGATTTTTTTTTTTTTGCCCAGGTGCTTTTTCTTCCTTTGGACCTCACTGGATCGGCGTTAAGATCACTTCTGTCCTAAGCTATTCTGTGATTCTATGGTTCTTTGATCTTTAAGGACCCTTCCAACCCAACCTATTCCATGTTTCCGTGGTTCTACGACCTTTAAGGACCCTTCCAACCCAACCTATTCCACGATTCCATGGTTCTATGACCTTTCAGGACCCTTCCAACCCAACCCATTCTACAACGCTTCTGCTTAATGCTATTATTCCATTCTACAGGATGGACAGAAATTCTTTCCTCCTGTTGGTTTGTTTTCCTACTGTTTTTTTATGCACTTCTGTCCTCCAAGCAGCAGCAATAATTGAGAACTGAAAATTTGAAAAATTTTCATTCTCTGAGAGCTGTTTGAGCACAAAGTTCCCCCAGAATTCCCCAATTTCACCCACCGGAGAATGGCCCGATAGGGGGCATTTCCAAAGTCAAACAAAACAAAAAAAAGAGCACAAAGGTCTTATCCCAAAGAGCATTTTCTCTGCCGTGAGGATTGCAGGAGAAATTAATTAACTGAAGGTGCACATACCCACGTCAGCACCTCGTCTCCTTGGTAAATGAGTTTCCGGATGTGGGAGACGATCCGTGCCCGCACCTTCTCCAGCTCTTGGCGCCGGAAGTTGGCGTCGTTGATGCACGTCTTGTACAGAGCCTCCGTCTCCTGGACCTGCGTGCAGTGAGAAAGGGGGAGAAAGTCACCAAAATGGGGAGGAAACGGGGAATGATGGCAGCTGGCACCAGGGTCCTTGTCGTGTTGTAGAGTGGATTGGGTTGGAAGGGTCCTTAAAGGTCATAGAATCATGGAATGTGTTGGGTTGGAAGGGTCCTTAAAGAAGACAGAATCATGGAATGAGTTGGAAGGGTTCTTAAAAGTCGTAGAACCATGGAATTACAGAATGGGTTGGGTTGGAAGGGTCCCTAAAGATCATAGAACCATGGAGTCCTACAATGGGTTGGGTTGGAAGGGTCCTTAAAGAACACAGAATCATGGAATGGATTGGAAGGGTCCTTAAAAGTCATAGAACCATGGAATCCTAGAATGGGTTGGGTTGGAAGGGTCCCTAAAGATCATAGAACAATGGAATCCTAGAATGGGTTGGGTTGGAAGGGTCCTCAAAGATCAAAGAGTCACAGAGTGGCTTGGGTTTGAATTGGAAGGTTCCTTAAAGATCATAGAACTATGGAATGGGTTGGGTTGGAAGGGTCCTTTAAGGTCAAAGAATCACACAATGATAGAATGGGTTGGGTTGAAAGAGTCCTTAAAGATTACAGAACCACAGAGTGGCTTGTGTTTGGTTTGGAAGGGTCCTTAAAGATCATAGAACCATAGAATCCTAGAATGGCTTGGGTTGGAAGGGTCCTTAAAGATCATAGGATGGCTTGGGTTGGAAAGGTCCTTAAAGATCATGGGATGGCTTGGGTTGGAAAGGTCCTTAAAGATCATAGGATGGCTTGGGTTGGAAAAGTCCTTAAAGATCATAGGATGGCTTGGGTTGGAAGGGTCCTTAAAGATCACGGGATGGCTTGGGTTGGAAAGGTCCTTAAAGATCACGGCATGGCTTGGGTTGGAAAGGTCCTTAAAGATCACCACCTTGGCTTGCGCTTCCTCGCAGGAGCGCCGCCGCTTCTCCAGCTGCTTGCTGGCGCTGCTGGGGCTGACGATGGCCGCGTTCTGGTACTCGTCCTCTGCCTTGGCGCTCAGGTGCTTGGCTTTCTCCAGCTCCTCGCAGCGCTGCACGTATTGCAGGCGGGATTTACGCAGCGAGGACAGGGATTCGTTCTGGAAGAGGCAAAGGGAGATTTCGGGATGAGGCAAGCACCCGTCTCCTGGTTCAGGTGAGCGTTACGGATATTATCAGCCCTTCCTCTGCTCCCAAGGTTTGGGTGTCCCAATGGAGCTCTTGGCAGGATGCATCTTGCATTATTTCGGGATGGTTTCGGGATTTTTGTTCAGTGTTTCAAGCTGGGGTTGACCCAAATCTCACCCCCACCCTTCAGCCCCTCACCATTCTCTTTTGCTCCTTTGTCCACTGATCTTTGAACTCTTTCCTCCACTTCTCGATCTCGTTCTTCTTGGCTGACAGAGGCTGCAGAGGGATCACAATTAGGGTGGTAAATTCAAAAAGCATCTGACGGATGCGGACATGGCAGCAGGACGCAAACATTGCAAGATGTTTCCTCTTCCCTCTGGGTTTTATTCCCTTCTCTCCTCCCCTTAACCCAAGCCAGGATAAATCATCGATAAAAAGCAGGATAAACCAAAACCAGGATAAATCAAAGATAAAAACCAGGATAGACTAAAAACCAGGATAAATCATCAGTAAAAACCAGGATGAATCAAAAAACAAGGTTAAATCATCGATAAAAACCAGGATGAATCAAAAACCAGGAAAAATCATTGATAAAAACCAGGATAAATCAAAACCCAAGATAAATCATAGCTAAAAACCAGGATAGACCAAAAACCAGGATAAATCAAAGATAAAAACCTAGATAAATCATCGATAAAACCCGGGATGAATCAAAAACCGTGATGAATCAAAAACCAGAATGAATCAAAGATAAAAACCAGGATAAATCACAGCTAAAAACCAGGATAGATCAAAAATCAGGATTAATCATAGCTAAAAACCAGGATAAATCATCAATAAAAAACAGGATAAATCATGGATAAAAACCAGGATAGATCAAAAAACAAGGTTAAATCATCGATAAAACCCAGGATAAATCATCAATAAAGACCAGGATAGATCAAAACCCAGGCTAAATCATCGATGAAGACCAGGACCAACCCTGCCCCTGTTTCATTTTTGGGTAACTCCGGCTCGAAACACGGCACCTGGTAGAATTCCTTCTGCTGGAGCAGCCCCACCGTCTCGCTGGCTGCGTTCCCGATCTTGATGTCGTGCTCCAGGACCATGGCGTAGAGCCCCCGCAGAGGCATGTTGGACTGCAGAAAGCAAAAAAAAAATGGGGCGAAACGATGGAGAACCACTAAATCCAAGAGATTTCATCACCTACGGCCAGGATCGCAGCAGTGGCCTTGGATCTGAGCAGCAAGAAGTGGGAACACCAGTGCTCATCAGTTTTGTTTTCCTTCTAGAATGAAAACAGCCTCATACCAGGCTGGAAACGAAGATAAATAATTAAAAAAGCATTAAAAGGACGTGGTGCTGACCTCCTGCCAATTCTCCACCTGATTTTCCAACCCCTCCCTCCCCGTGTTGTCAGCCTACAGAAGGGGGAAGGGAAACATCCCAGAAAGGTTTTAGGATGTCATTCTGGGGAGTTTTTTGCTGTAGGGTTTCAGCTCAGAGCACCCCAAGGACCCCTACCTGAGGGACGATGGCGTTCCGTCCCGACTCCGCGATCTTCACGATCCCTTTGGCGAACTCCGATTCTGCAAAATGGCAGAGGGGGGTTGGACACCCTCCGAATGAAACTGGCAACCCATGGCCTGGACGGGTGCACCCTTCTCTGGGGAAAGAACTGGCTGGGGGGCCCAGGGGGTTGTGATCAATGGAATTAAAGCCAGCTGGTGTCCTGCCATGAGTGGTGTCCCCCAGGGGTTGGTATTGGAGCCCATCTTGTTTAATATCTTTATTGATGATCTGGAGGAGGGGGCCGATGGGGTGAGGCCAATGGGTGAGGCCAATGGGGTGAGGCCAATGGGGTGAGGCCAATGGGTGAGGTCAATGGGATGAGCCCAATGGGATGACGCCAGTGGGATGAGGCCAATGAGCGAGGCCAAAGGGGTGAGCCCAATGGGATGAGCCCAATGGGATGAGCCCAATGGGGTGAGGTCAATGGGCGAGGCCAGTGGGGTGAGGTCAGTGGGGTGAGGCCGATGGGGTGAGGCCGATGGGTGAGGTCAATGGGTGAGGCCAATGGGTGAGGTCAATGGGTGAGGCCAATGGGTGAGGTCAGCAGGAACATGGCAGTGACCATCCCCTGTGCTCAGCTCTGGTGAGGCCACACTGCAGGGCTGGGCTCAGTTTTGGGCCCCTCGCTCCTCAAAAGACATCGAGGTCCTGGAAGGTGTCCAGAGAAGGGCAACAAAACTGGGGAGGGGTCTGGAGCACGGTGCTGTGGGGAGCTGGGATGGGTCAGCCTGGAGAAGAAGGGGCTCAGGGGGGACCTCATGGCACTCTCCAAGCTCTGAAGGGAGGTTGGGGTGAGGAGGGGGTCTCTTCTCCCTGATAACTATTGATAAGACAAGAGGGAATGGCCACAATTTGGGGAGATTCAGGTTGGATATAAGGAAAAACTTCTCCCCAAGGGTGGTCAGGCACTGGAACAGCTGCCCAAGGAGGTGGGGGAGTCACCATCCCTGGGGGTGTTCAAGACGAGGTGCTAAGGGACGTGGTTTAGTAGCTTGGTGGGAAATATTGGTGGCAGGAGGATGGTTGGACCAGATGACCTTGTAGGTCCCTTCCAACCTGGTGTTTCTACGATTCTACGAAAATAATCCCAACTCAACCTCTTTGTCCTCATAGTCAAGCAAATAAGGATAAGCCTTCGGCCTCTTCCATCCGTAGATTTTTGTTTGCAACCTTGTTCTTGGTTGTAATTAAAAAAATAAGCAATCAAGTAGGGTGCAGGCTCCCAGCTGGTGCTGGGCTCACCGTAGCTCAGGCGTTTTTCAATCCAGCCCAGCAGCTCCTTGACGTATTTGCACCACGTCTTGGCGTACTCCAGGGCCGCGTCGATGCCGCCTTCGCATCTTATCAGCATCTCGTCTGCCTCTTCCACTGCAAAAAAAACCCAAAAAAATCCCAAAACAGAGTCAGCGTGGCTGGTGCTGATGGACAGAGGCTCCCTAAAAGTGGCAACGTTGGTTGAATGCTACAAAATCCTCAAAAAAAGCCATAAAAAGGGTTTTCCCCCAGCGACCACCATGACCCGTTGCGTGGCAATCCCACCCTACAGCCGTAAAAGTTTTGGGTGATTTAGGCACTCTCCCACCACTTCTAATTAATATTTTGATTAATTTGAGAAGCAGGAGTGAAGGGCTTCATCCACCATTGGGTGACAACGCATGGAGCTGCAGGAAGTCACAAATTTTACGTTGAAATCCGCGAGCTTGGGAAAAAACATAAATTTTTTTCTTCACATGAAGAAAAAAACAATTTAATGCCACATTTCATGATCCCAACACGAAGAACCCATGAGATGGGCAACCAAAGTGGGCATCGAGTTCTACCGTGCCCAAAATGTTTTGGGAAATGTCTCAGTGCTCAGAAATCGGGACCTGAAGTGGCAGCTGATGGATGAAACGCCCTCGTGTCACCCTCAGGATTTGGATTCCTGGTTTAATTTGTGGTTTAATTATGGTTTAATCCATGGTTTAATCCATGGTTTTAATTCGTGGTTACCTGTGAGGTCTGCCTGCAGTTGTCTCTCCGAGCTGCTTTTGCTCTTGGGGAAGCTTTCGCTCAGCTGTAGGGGAGAAAACAGAGAGGAAACCATGAAGGAAAAGGAGAATTTGGGGATTTTCAAGGAATCCAACTGGAGTGGAATCCAACTTTGCTTTGCTGAGCAGCTCGGTGTGGTTGGAACAAGAGCCTGACCTTGGATGGGGAATAAAATGAGATAAAAATCTGATATAAAAATGATATAAAAACAGAGAGGAAGCCCTTCATTGACACGTGGGATTAGGGCTGGAAAAGGGCTGCGATGGCAGCTCTGATTTTGCTACGAATCACAAAATATTTTATTTTTTTTTTTAAGTTTAGCTCTGGGGATGATACGATTCCATGTGGACATTGGCTGTCAGAGAAAAATTAAATTTCTAGCCCCTTTCTTGATACAGAAAACCACAAAATGAGGCTGATTGCCCGTGCTGCAGCAGTCCCACACTGCCCAAAAAAAGCAGGAGAAAATGAAATTCCATTTTAAAGGGTTTTGGGCCAAAATTGGAGAGGTTTTGGATGCATCTTTTGGCTCTGCTGGCTTCTCTGCTCTTTTTCTCAGCAGGCAGAACTCAAACCAACCATTTTTCATAAAAAAAAGACCCCAAGACCAAATAGGAGATTCCCAAATTTTTCCACCCTTCCCCGTTCCACCGTTACAGCGATGACCAAAAATGTCACGCCGTTATTTTTCCGTCTACTCAACAAAAGCCAGAACCAATTTTTTTTTCAGATTGGACCGGATGATCTTGGAGGTCTCTTCCAACCTTGGCGATTCCATGATTCGAATCACTCCCCCCAAAAAAACCCATTCAGTTTGGCTGTTGATGGCCAAAGATGATTGGCCGTTGATGGCCAAGATGTTGATGGGACCCAAGGATGGATCCCGTCCTTCGCCTACCGCAACGCTCTCGCTTTCTGCAGACAGCTCCGTGTCCTCGGTGCCATCAGTGTCCCCAACGAACATATCCACCGTGCTGCAAGACAAAAAGGAATGGGAGAAATTCCAGCTTCAAACACCCAGGGGATGGGGCCTGCCCTGGTTTTCTACGTACGCGTTTCCGATGGAGATCTCAATGGCATCCAGGCTGCGGAAGATCTCGCTGTAGCGTTTCTTGCTTTCGGGTGCCCTTTCCTGATGGTCAAGACCTGGAGGTGGAGGAGAAACCATTGAATCCCTTGGCCTAAAGCTCCTTGAAGCCCACAGGATGGGTTATAGAGATGGGGAGGAATGTGGTTGGGCTCTGAGCGGAGCCATGGGGATGTGACAAATCTTGACGGCGTTGCAAACCCAACGCCGTGCCCAAGGTGGGATGGGATCCAAAAGAAAACCCTGAGCCATCACTGTTCCTTGGGCTGAGCTCCCTGGAAAAGCAATGTGTGAAATATGGGATAAGATAAGCACGGCTGCTCAGCTCAGGAGTGGATTTGGAGTCCTCGATTCGTTTTTTGATGGACTGTAGAGAAAGCAAAGAACCTTGGTCGGAGTTGCTGGCGTTGCAAGGTTAAATCCAAATACAACTCCATGGAAGAGCCCGAGCTCTGAGCCGTCACCCTCCCAACAAAGCCCATGGGAAAAGTGTTTGCTCAACAACTTGAGAGAACTCAACCACTGTTGATGCGTCCCCAGCTTTCACTTTCTTTGCCCTAAAAACTGAAGCATGACTGAAGCATGAATGACTGAAGCATGACAAAATAATAAAAATAATAAATAATAATATATTAAAAAACCCACTTTACACATAAAATTGAGAAGAAAAACTCAACACGGCCTGAAAATTGCTGTAAAAAATATAAAAAGAATAAAAATAATAAATAATAATATATTAAAAAACCCACTATAAAACTGAGCGGAAAAATTCAACGCGGGCTGAAAATTGCTGTAAAAAATATAAAAATAATAAAAATAATAAATAATAATATATTAAAAAACCCACTTTACACATAAAATTGAGAAGAAAAACTCAACGCGGGCTGAAAATTGCTATAAAAAAATTAAAAAAAAATACTTTAAAATGTAAAAGTGGGCAGGAGAGGTGAAAAACAAACAAAAGTAAACTTT
>JAOWBO010000077.1:38404-59844 GCA_028564985.1 Crax fasciolata
CAGCGCAGTCGAGCGCCGATCCGCCCCGGCCGGGCCCAGGCCTGAGCCGCGCCCGCCGAGCGGGAGGGCCGCAGGGCGCGGGGCGGAGCGCCGAGCGATCGGCGGAGGGGAGCAGGAGGACGAGGGGAGCGCCGAGCGATCGATCGGGGACGCGGGGAGAGCCCCGCGGAGGGGGACCCATAGGTGGGAGGGACCTATGGGTGGGAGGGGAGACCCATGGAGGGCTGCCCCATGGAGGGGAGACCCATGGATTAGAGGGGAAACCCACACACGGAGGGGAGCCCCACAGAGGGGAGACCAATGGATGGGAGAGAAGAGCTGTGGAAGGGAGCCCCATGGATGGGCAACCCAATGGATGATGGGGAGACCCATGGGTGGGAGACCCATAGATGGACAACCCAATGGATGAGAGCCCCATGGAGGACAACTCAATGGATGGGCAACCCAATGGATGGGTGGAGAGAACCACAGATGGAGGGCAATGCAGTGGATGGGAACCCCATGGAAGAGAACTCAATGGATGGAGGAGATCGTGGAGGGAGGGCAGCCCCACAGATGGGCAACCCTAGGGAGGGGAGCCCCATGGATGGGCTCCCCAGGTCCCCCCACCATATTCCATCTTCCCACCTGACCCCAAAACAGACCAACAAACGCTACCACCACCAGCCGAGAACGTCAGATTTTAGGCAAAATCCACCCCAAACCTACAGGGGGTGCCGGGAAATGGGAGCCATGACCACGCATTGCCTGGTGCTGAGCTACGAACAAAATAAATCATTTTTTGCTCTGGTCAAAGTTAATTCTGGAACCCAAATGATGCTTTTGGCACCGGTGGGGACACGCAGCGAGAAGGGCCCACCCACCATGATGGGGGGAGACTGCAGAGGAACGCGAGCGCGGAGAGCGATGACCAAAGCCGTCACCGCAAACGAGTTCTTGGGCGCGTGCTCGACGATTTGGTTGGCAATTACACCAAAAAAATCTGTTCCCTGAGCCAACCCAACACAACCCAACGCCAACACTCAACACCAATGCCCAACACCTCCACCGAACGCCAACATCCAACACCTACACCCAACACCAACCCAATACCACAATGACAACCCCCAACGTAACCCAACACCAACACTCAACATCAATGCCCAACACCTGCACCCAAGACCAACATCCAACACCTACACCCAACGCCAACCCAATGCCACAATGAGAACACCCAACACAAACCCAACACGAATGCCAACCCCCAACGCAAACCCAACGTCAACATCTCAACACCAATGCCAACCCCCAACACAAACCCAACGCCAACGTCTCAATGCCAATGCCAACACCCAACACAAATGCCAACACCAACCCAACACAAACCCAATGCCAACGTCAACGCCAATGCCAACATCCAACAAAAACCCAATGTCAACTTCTCAACGCCAATGCCAACCCCCAACACAAACCCAATGCCAACGTCTCAACGCCAATGCCAACCCCCAACACAAACCCAATGTTGACATCTCAGTGTCAATGGCTACACCTATACCCAATGCCAAATCCAACCTCCAACGCCAACATCTCAATGTCCCCCCCAGTGCAAACCCAACGCCAGTGCCAACACCCAACACCTACACCCAACGCCAACCCCCAATGCAAACCCATTGCGAACGCCAACACTCAATGCCTACACCCAATGCCAACGCCAACACCCAATGCCTATACTCAATGCCAATGCCAACCCCCAATGCAAACCCAACGTCAACGTCTCAACGCCAATGCCAACCCCCAACGCCAACCCTAACCCCATGCAGACTCCCTACCCCCAACACCAAACCCCTAAACCCAAAGCCAAACCCCTTCAACCCAACACCAACCCAACCCAAGAAGAGGCAACGGGCAAGAGGAGAGCACCCACAACAGCCCCAGCTAAACCAAAACCAGACTCACGCCGGACACCCGATTTTACAGCACAGTGAAGTTTTTAGAGGTCCAAATTCCTGTTTATGTTTGTGTCACAGGCTTTTGCGTGCCGGGGTGACACGAGCCCACCACATCGATGGAAAGCACAAAGTTCCAGGAGACTGTGAACACCCCTGAAACATCCCAACCCAAATTCTCAACACGGGGTGCTCAGAATACGGGAGAGAAATCCCACAATAGCAGCCAACATCCGGGATAACTCCATCACAGCTGCCCAAAAACCACCCAAAATCCAAACCTATGTCTGAGAGCATCGTCCAAATGCTACCTGAGCTCCAGCAGCTCGGGGCTGTAACCACCGTCCTGGGGAGCCCGTTCCATGCCCACCACCCTCTGGTGAAGAACCTTGCCCCAATATCCTGACAACCTCCCCCAGTGCAGCTCTGTGCTGTTCCCTCAGTTCTGTCACCGCCACCAGAGAACAGAGAGGTGCTGAAATCCAGGCAGATGCCATCCACTGGCTTCCCTTGGCCAACCAAGGGGGGTAACCTTGTCATAAAGGAAATTAAGTTCGTTAAACAGGACTTTCCCCTCGTGATCAATGACCGTGCTGTCTTTCAACTCCCAGAACCATCTCTGTAATTTTGCTGGGCAGCGAAGTGAGACCGACAGCTCTGTAATTCCCGTGGGTTTCTCTCTTGCCCTTCTTGAAAACGATGACATTTGCCAACTCCTGATTCCCAAGCCCATTAAAAAAAATAATAATTGAGAACGGTCTGGGGATGATATCAGGCAACTCTCTGAGCACCCTGCAATGAATCCCATCCCACAGGCATCTTCCTACGGCCTCAAGAAGACATGGAAAAGGCGATGAGGGGCACAGAGGGCACTGGGATGGGTGGGATGCCCGACTGCCGCCATCACAGAATCACTAAGGTTGGAGAAGTCCTTGAAGATCATCAGGTCCAACCATCACCACCATGCCCACTCGTAGAATCACAGAAGCATTAAGGTTGGGAAAGACCTCTGAAATCACCCAGTCCAACCACTAACCCACCCTCACCGTGCCACTCCACCCTGTCCCCGTGTGCCACATCTCCACGATTCCCGAAAACCCCCAGGGACGGAGACTCCACCACTTCCCCGGGCAATCCCTGTCTGGAACGGGGATGAAAGCGTCGGCCTTTGCTGCTCAGCCAAGCGCCCAGAGCTCTGCCAAGAGGCTTGGCCAGCCCCTGTGCTGTGTTTTCCATCTCTCAGATGATTTTCAATGCGGAGCTTCCCCTCGTTGGCTCTGCTAACGAGCTCTGCTAACGAGCCGTGAACGCCAAGTTGTTTCTACGATCCGCACCAGGCTCAGCTGTGTTTAACCCAACAGTGGGGTGAAGCTTCTCTCCTTGGCTTAGGGGGAGGCAGAGCTGGAAAAACACACTTGGAAGGAAGGCCTCGAGGTGTGGCTCGCTGAAATTTAACGGGATGAGGAGGAGAAATAAGCAATATTCCAATATGGTGCCCACTGGGACGCACGCGTTGGGTTTGGGGCTGCCATGCTGCATCTGGGCTCACCCCAACTCTGAGCTCCCCCAGCACAGCCTGCAGCATCCCCTCCTCCAGCAGTTCCAACCAGGTTTTCCCCAAATCATTAAAAAAAAGGGAATGGGACCGTGTCCATCACTGCCACGATGGAAAGGTGGAAGGGGTCACTGCGACCTTCTGCCTCCCAGCGCTACCCCAGGGAGTCTCACTCGATAATTCCTGCATGGAAAGAGCTGGCTGAGGGCTTTCACTGCCATCTCCTGTGCTCACAATTCAGCTGGTGTGAAAATGGAGCTCAAATTCAGGCTGGAAAGCGGCGTACAGCTTCCCCTTGCTTGAACACGGCACGGGGACCGGGAGGAAAGATGCTATCGAGGGCAGAGCCCGCGTGCAGGGGAAGGAGGGAAGGGAAGCAGGAGGTCAACGTGAGCTTTACAGTACTCTGGAACTCGAGAAAAGAATCAAAGGCTGCAGAAAATAGGTCAGGCTGCAGGTGAGCAGCACAAGGAGGAACGTCGGGGCACGGGAGGAGGAGGGGGTGCCACCTCCACCCTCTGCAAATTCAATGGGACACGGCCCCCAGCAGCCTTTGACGGTGGCTTTGCTCACAGGTGGGGTCAGGCACCGACCTCCAGAAGGTTTTCTGACATCCATTCATCTGCTGTTAACTCGGGCACCACAGGATGAGCCCCACGGATGGGAGGAAGGACACAAGACCCCGTCAACAAAGCTCAAGGGTTTGGGTTTTGATGCTTTTTCTTCTCCTTGGCGGGAGGGCAGCCACAATTATCCAGAGAAAGCAGGCTAGGAATGGAAAGCAGAGGTCTTTGCTCTCAAGCCAAAGTGAAAAGGAGGAAAAGAAGCTCAAAAAATGGACACTAAATGCCCTCTTCCAGCAGCAGTTGTGCTGGGTAAGAGGTCACCATTAGGGCTCCTCCGTGGCACTGTTGGGGGATGATCACCACCAGCGTTCTGCCGCCGTCCTACGCTAACGCTGCTCCCAACAACAGCCTGAAAATCCATTTTGGAGACACTCAGACCCTGTCCCTTTGTCCCTGGTTGTCCCCTGGAAGGAGCTCCCTGTTCCCATTCAGCCCCACGCCATCCAGGTTAGGGTTTGGGTTGAGTGGGAACAAAGAACACGGAAGAGCGATGGTGGTCCATGCAGACAAGGGAAAAAATCAAAGATGCCAGAAGAGAAATCCAGCTTAGGGGGAAAATGCTGGGAAAAAGAGCTAGAGGGGGAAAAAAAAAAACCCAAAACCCAGCCTGCTCCCCTCCTTTGGACACTCCCTAATAGTTTTATGCCCTCCACTTGCCCGGCAATCAACGCCGCGCTCGGTGCACCCCAGGATACCGTTGGCTCACATCCAACTTGCTGTTGGCCAAGACCCCCAAATCCCTTTCCTGGGGTTGCTCCCCAGCCTCTCACCCCCCGCTTTGTACACACAGCCCTTCCCAGCTGCAGAATCCTGCACTTGCTCTTCTTCAACTCCACGCAGTTGGCGATCGCCCTCCAATTTCTGCAAGACCTCTCCACTCTCAATGGAACCAACAGCTCCTCCCAATTTGGTCAGCAAACTTGCTCCAAACACCTGCTAGTCCTACAGCCAAGTTATTTATTAAAGCATTAAAATTGGCCCTATAATGGAGCCCAGGGGGACCCCACCAGTGGCTGCCACCTGATGGGACCCCATTGGCCATCACCCTTTGGGTCCATCCTGTCCCCCAGTTGCTCACCCATCGCACGATGGTTTCGTTGAGCTTTGTGCTGGGCAGTTTGTTCTGAAGGATGCTGTGAGAAACAGCACCAAAAGCTTTTCTCAAAGCCAAAAAGATGACACCAGCTGGCTTCCCTTGGTCAACGAGATGGGTGACCTTGTCATAAAAGGAAATTTCATTAAAAAGGAAAAAAACTTTCTTAAAAAAGTTCATTAAAGAGGATTTTCCCCTCGTGAACCCGTGTTGGCTGTGACCAAGGACAGCAGTGTCCTTCAGGTGTTTTTCAGTAACTCATTTTGTTGTTAATGTAATTAGAAAACCCCTTTTTTTTTTAATCATCCTCCCATCGTTCAGAGGAATTCAGTATGAGAAATGCTCTTAGAATCATCATTTTCTCCAAATATCCAGGAAGAAGCTGAAAGCAGAATCACAGAATATCCTGAACTGGAAGGGACCATGGAGCCCAACTCCTGGCCCAACAACACTCAACCCAAGAGTGAACCCATCGACCTCAGAGCGTTGCCCAAAGGCTTCTTGAACACCAACCCAACCATTCCCCCATCGCCTTGTCTGCTTCTCTAGCTTCATGCTCAACGTTCTGTCCAGAAGGAGAAAAAAGTCCCAAAGCTTTGCTAAAATCCATGAAATCCCAGCTCCACCACCCTCCCTTCGTCCCCCAGCTGGGTGACGTTGTCCTAAGGGGACGTGGAGTTGGTAGAGCATTGACCACCCCTCCATGAGAGGCATTTTGGCTGTGACCAATGGTTGTGTTATCTTCCAGGTGTTTTTTTTTGTTTGTTTTATTTTCCCCAGTAATGCCCAGAATAATCTTCTCCATAATTCTGCCAGGCACTGAAGTGAGACTGACAGCTCTGTAATTACTGGGGGCTCCTCTCTTGCCCTTCTTGTAAATTGGAATAGCAATTACCTGCTTCCACCTATCACGGGGTGTGCGCTCAGAGACGCTGGCAAAGCCATCTGCAGACAAAATGCTGGGAAAAAAACAGAGCTGCAGCCCCAAACCTGCACCTCCAGCTGCTTCCCAACAGCAACAAAGCGAGCTTTGCAGTGAGAAGCCCCCACAGTGCCACCTAAATGGGGTTAATTCTGTTTATTCTTTAGGGAATGAGGAGATCAGCCAAGGAATGGAAGGGGCAGCCCCATTTCTGAATCTTTTCCTAGCAAGAATACGGATCAGCTCGCTGAGGCCATCCCATCCAACCAACCCTACTGCAGAAAAGGGGGGAAAAGGGGTTTTCAGGCTTTCAAGTTGTTCAAAAACTGAAGCAGAGTGAAGGCTGCAGCCAACCCCTCCATCACAGCCCATCCCGGGGTGAAGCCACCCTTGGGCTCTCGGCAGCACCGTGGTTGGGATGTGTCTGATTTAGGGCACTTTGGGGGCATTCAGACCTATTGGGGTGGGAACCACGAAGGGTTGAAGGGCTGAAAGTGTGTCAGCAAAGGGAAAGGATTGGGTTGTAGCCTGTGGGAGAGCTGTCTCTGCTCATGGTGGGTAAAGAAATACCAAAGACCTCGGTTGGTTGTGGCCATAACAGCTCCCGACGCATCTTGCGACACAGCCAGACACCTTCTGGCACCTCGTGACAAGGTGTTCCCAGCCCAAATCTCATTAACAGTGCTTAAAACCTTCTGTAAACGATGGAATTGGCCTAAAACACGAGCAGAGAGCATCGAGGAGCAGCGGCCGTGGCTGTTGAGAGCCATGGAGATCCCCGAGCCCTCAGCGCTGCGATGTCTCCAAGTGATTTAAGCAAACCCAGCGACAGGTGGGTTCCTAAAATGGGTTGAAATCCCCCCTACAGATCAGGAACCCCCAATCCCCAGTCCCCATCCTATAATTGTTTGCTCAGCTGCTTTGCTGCGGCCGGAGCTGGCGTTAAGTCAACATTACACGACCGCTCCGTGCCGAAATCGGCGGCGAGAGACGTCTTCAGCTCATCCTGAAAGAGTTGGGTCAAGGTTTGGAGCAGGACAAGGAGGGGTTCAGCTCGCAGCGAGCTGTCCCCATGCTCCCTGCCCCTTGCTGAATGGTTTCAGGGTGGGATTTAAGCACAGAAGCTCACCCACGGCACCGACCGCAGCCTCCATGTGATCCAACGCGCACGCTTGGCTCGCCCAACGCATCGCCGAGCACAACACGCGGTTCTAAACACAATTCAGTTCTGGATTTATCCATTTCTTGGCTTTTGCTCCCAAAGTGGTGATTTGTAAGGAAATACAGAGTGAGCAGACCCTGGATCCCCATCCCACGCTCAATACGGGGTGGAATTTTCCACCCTACGCACGCCGTTGGCGTAGACCAACGGCATCGGACAACCATCATGCATGGAACCCCAGAGCAGGGAGCAGCACACAGCATTTCCCCTGGCTGTTGTCACCTGTTTGGTGACTCAGCCCCAGGTCACAGCCCGCTGCCATTTCGAGGCAACCAGAGACGGGCACGGGACGGAGCACGAGACGTTCCCAACATCGTGTGCCAAAAAGTTGAGTGACGTTGCCCCAACCCATAAGCCAGATCGCATTTCAAGACATTCAAGACACATCCCCACTCCCCCCTCCCTTTTTTTTTTTTTTTTTTTACCTCCCTTGAACTCAATATTGGGGACGTTTGATATTTGTGGCACAACGTTCAGAACTGCTTCCATCCCTGATGAGAGCAAGGTGGCCACGCTCTTTCTTCCCCAAGACGCTTCCCACCCTCCATCCCTACCAGATCCCGAGCAAGAATTTTTAACCACTGCCCACACTGCCCTGTGCCAGTGAATTTTGGGCACTGGCACACCTAGAAATTGCTGAATGATTGTGACAGATGGGCAGAGCCCTCTCGTTGGCTTCAGCCCCACGCCCTGGGCTTGGAGCTCGCCACCTTCCAGCTCTGCCAAGCCAAGAACAAAGAGCTCGGGGTTGGTTGTGCTGTCATTTGGGTTCATTATGGATCAAGGCTCGTTCCAAAGAGCAGCCAGGCATGCAGAGCCGGGCTTACAGGCTCTGTGATATCTCAATTAAAGACAGATGCATCCCTGCAGCGAGAAGTGAACATACAGGACAATCCTACAAGATTCCAAGGATTTGAAGACGCTGCCAGAAGTGGGGCAGGTGCTGATGGAACACCCAGTGCCACTTCCTCATAACACATGAGCAAGTCTTCAGACTTTGGGACAACGCTGTTGTGGCAAAGATTTTGTGCCAAGTACTCAGTTTTTTGGGGAAAATTGAAAGCGGTTTGGGATGGTCACTGCTCTGAACCCAGCTGCGTGAACACTTCGGGGCTCTGCTAAAGGAATATTCCAATTCCCCTCGGGAATGTAACATCTATGGAATGTTTGAGATGCTGCAGATGAATACAATGAAAACCTTTGAATAGGACTGGCCACTCCTTTGCCTTTCTTGATAACTAATTTGATAGCAGACCTAACACAAACCCTGAGCACCCAAAGCGCAGCCCCCAGGCAGGAAACGACCCCTCCAGCCACCCCTCGAGATCCTCCATCCACCACACCTCCATCCACCTGCCCCAAACCAAGCCCAGACTCCATCCAGCGACGACGGAGACGCAGAAATCAACACTGGGTTACGCCGAGCAAACCATCCCCAGCTCCAAGGACCAACAGAAGCACCAGGAAAGAGTCAGAGAAAGGGTCTGTGGCTTGCACTCACCGTCTCTGTAGGACTGCAAGGACTCATCCCCCCAGGACACGGGGAACGGGGACAGAGGAGAGCGTGGGATGCTGCACTCGGACATGGGGGTCATGCTCTTGCGGGGCACGAAGCCGTGCGGCTCTCGGCCGGGGGACGAAGGCTCCATGCCCACGGCCGCCTGCAGCATGGGGTGCTCCGCCGAGTTGGCCAACAGCTCCTTGAGGATGTTGATGGGCGAGATGGTGAGCTCCCAGTTGGTAATACCAAAGTCTCTCAGGTGGGCCCTGGCATGGCTGGAGAGCCCGGCGCGAGTGTCGAAGCCGGCCCCGCAGAACTCGCAGCGCATCAGGCTGAACGTGCTCGGGTCGAAGTTTGCAACTGAGGAAAGAAGGACAGAATCAGTGGCTGAAAGCTTGGAGCAGACCTTTGGGGGGGGGTTGTGAGACCCAAAAGTGCAGCGAGACGCACCGTGGCCGCTGCCATCGAGGCTGGCCACAGCACCATACGTACCCAGAGCCAGTGGGGTTCTCTAAACCCCACCGACAAAAGCAAGAAAACGGAAAGCACGCTGAATTGAATACATACTACCTTTTTTCTTCTTCTTTTGGAAGGAAAATTTTTGCTCAATTGCTTTCACTTCTTCCGCCGAGATGAAATGCCGGACGTTGTAGCTCACCCCGACCCTGTTGAGGTGGCCGCGCACGTGGTTGGCCAGCCCGATGCCGTTGTGAAACCGATCCGGGCAGTACGGGCATTTCCTCTCCTCGTTCTTCAACATGGGTGAGTCAGAGTCCAAGAGGTCGTCGAGCTCCAAGGGAGAGTCCAACAGGAGCATATCCAAGGGAAGAGAATCTTCCATCATGAATTCCCGAGGAGGAAACGTCGCTTTCTTCTTGTAGGGTTTCCCCCGGGGCCGCTTCTTGGCTTTGGGGTGCGGGTTCACCTCCTCCAGCAGGACGATGGGCACCATCATCCTCAACTGGTGCTGCTGTTCCTCGGAGGCTATCGAAGGGTCCGTGGCTTTCAAGGTGTCTCTGAACGTCCTCTTGAGGTCCAGGGCGGCTTGGGGGACGGCGACGGGTTTGGTGATTCTGTTTTCAGGCAAGTCCATGTCTGCAGTCATGGAGATCTCCCCTTCCACGCCCCCCATCTCGTTGATGAACATCCACTTGTGCCTGAGCTCCTCCATCCCCATTGGGTGGCTCCTTAGAGCATCGCCTTCAGCTTCCAGCTGCTGAGCTGCTGCTTTTTTTTTCAGAGAAAGCTGCGAATAAACCTTGGTGGACGACAGCCCCAGGTTTTTGTGCGGGGCAGCGTACGGGGCCGCTTTCCTGGCGTGGAACCCCGACGTGCTGTAGTCCTTCTTGCTCCCCCCGTTGCTTTTGTCAAGCCTTGGGTGAGCTACGGCGTAACCGTGGACGTCGTAATGCGACGTGCTTTCTCGGTGGGGCGGAGGGAAGAGCCGCTCTGCTTTGCCAAAATAATCAGTCTCTGCAAAACGGCCCGGCCTGGCGGGGCTGTAGGCATCTCTGCTGGTTCCTGGTTGGTTGGGGTCTTCTTCGTACACCTCCGAGTCCCAGGAGAAATGGGAATGGGCGTATTTCATGTGCTCTTTGAGGATGTTCTCGTTGGGGGCCGGGAAGCTGCAGAGCATGCAGGTGCTGAGCCCTTTGCCATGAGGAGGCACCTGCACCTGTAGGGCCACGTGCTCGTTGGGTTTGAAGTGTTTGTACAGGCCGTGCACGGGGCTATCCCGCAGCTCTCCGCCACCAAAGAGGTTCAAGCTCTTTGCCCCTTGGTCCTTCCTCTCCTTGACGTGCATCTTGGCGTGCTGCACGAAGATCTTGGAGGAGTTGGTGCCGAAGACGCACTTGGGGCACTGCAGCCTCGCCTCCCGACCTTCATCCGGGAACTCGTTCAGCTTCTGGATCTCCTCGATGATTTTCTCCCTCGATTCCTGGTGGAGCCTCTTGTGCTGCTCCAGGGACGCGAGGTCTCCGAAGGCCCAGCCGCACTCGTTGCAGCAGAACTGGCACTGCCCTGCCAAAGCATCGCCATCTTGGTCCCTCCCTGGTCCGCGGTTGTGCTGGAGCATGTGATCCATCAGGTGCTCCTTCTTCTTGAAGTAGATGCTGCACTCGATGCAGGTGTACACCGTTGGGTCCTCCTCCGGGCCGGGCTCCTCTTTGCCCTGCTCATCCAACAGCAGGCTGCACACGTAGGGCCTCATCTCCATGTCGTAGGAGCTGCAGGGAGCGGGCTCCAGGGACATCAGCGGGATCCTCTCCACCGAATCCTCCGAGTTCACCGTCCAGGACTGTTTGCTGACGGCGAGCTCGGTGCCGAGCTGGAGACCCGGCTTCGGGATGGTCCACGCGGCCGCGTTGAGCGCGCCGAGCTCGCCCGCGTCCGAGTTGACCACCAGCCCCTTCCTGTGGGACGAGGAAGTCTCGTGGGTTTTGGACTTGCTGAGGACAGGGTTTAGGGTTTTTCTGAACACCGTCGGGGTCAGCGGAGGAGGCACTTCGCGCACAGCCTGTCCCCGGAAGGGTAAGGTGGTTGCTACATCCGTTGGCTTGCTTACGTCTTTGTAGTGAGGACTTGGGCTTTTGTTGGGTCTGGAAATCCAGTCGACCCTCTGGATCCCCCTCTTGCTTTTCTCTAAGTGCTCTTTGCTGAGGCCTTCAAGTTGCTTTGGTTCAGTTTTAAGGTATTTCTCCTCCCCACCACCCAGGGGCGGCCCCGTGCAAGGGTTGGGCGTCTCGGCCGCCGCCTTGCCCGCGTCCAGCTCCTCGGCATCGCTCTCCAGCTCCTCGGGATCCACCTGCACAGTATTTACAACCTGGGGATCCACCGGGAACGCCGAATCCTTGGAGTCCTTCAAGCCAGAGAGTCTCTCTAAAGTGCTTTCTTCTCTGCTGTCGCCCACTCTGGTCTCCAGGGCGGAGGTGTCCCACGTCACGCTGCCGGACACGGTCATGTTGCGGAGGACGAGGGAGCTCCGGGCGTCCGTTCTGTACAAAGCCTTCTGGAACTCTAAACGCTCTTCGTTCGTGGAGCTGCAAAAGAAGCGTTGACAATTAGCAGCTGGTTAACGAGGCGGTGGGAACGTCGCGCCCGTATCGCCCCGAGCGTGAAGGATTTAGGACAAAAAAAGGATTTAGGACAAAAAAAGAGCCCGAGGAGCGCTCACCCCATCCCACCCTCCTTTGGCCACTGCCTTTTCACCCAGCTCAGCAGTGATATTTGCTCTTAACGATGACACTGGGTACCAATTAGCCAAAGAGCAGGACGATGAGCTCGGTGCAGCTGCATAAAAACAGATTGAAGCGCCCACGCGGACGATGCCAAAGGTCTCTGGGACCAAAGGATGACTCGTCCCCGTGGTTAAGAGAAAGTCCCTCTCTGGAGCAAGAGGGGGAAGATGCTGAACATCACCCATCTTTCCTCCTTGTTGCAGATTCCCCAAACAACGCCAGATGGAATTGGTTCCCCCCCCAAATCCTCAGCAAGAACCCCAAAGCTAGGAAGATCCCAACAAATGGCTGGAGAACACATCTCCACTGGGGGATTCGGTGGCCCCATGGCACCCAACAGGGTGCTGTGGGCACCAGCATGGCACCAAAGATGCGTTGGGTTCTGGAGAGCACGCCCGTGGGTTTTCAGAGTCCTACAACGGGCTTGGAAACTTTTTTCTGGAAGAAAAAAAGGGACCATGAAGGTGCAACAAAGGTGCTCGATGTTCTCCAGGATGCCCCAAGGAATTGGGGACGTCTGCACGGGAAAAGTTGTGAGAGCCTCAAACCCTTCTAGCAGGGCGGCAGGAGGCTCACCAGGGAAGCCAAGAAGCCCACAAGCACCAGATTCCCAAATTTAGGCTTCTGAAGAGGGGTCCAAGCAATCCAGATGCCCCCGAAGAGCAGCCATGACCCAAATCTTGACCGGAGCAGAAAGCCAAACGCCAGGAGGACCCAAGAGGCTCTCATGGAAAGAAGAAGACACCTCCATTGGCAGCTCCATGGGGCTTGGAAGATGTCACCAGACCCGGGGTACCCCCAGTGAGGGTCAGGGCAGGGATGGGAACACAGATGAGATAAGGATGCCCCAACGCTCCCAACGTCTGTGCAGCGTTGATGGAAGGGATGTGCGGCCAAGAGCACCACGTCCTGGTGCCTAACCCTTGGCTAAACCACCCCCAGGGAAGGAACCTGGAGCCTGGAAGAGCCCAGGGACTGGAGATCTCATGCAAGGAGCTGCTCCAGGCCAGCACAACGCACGGCACGGGTCGGGCTGTGCTGCCGGGAGAACAAAGCGCCTTTGTTGGAGACAGCGGGGCTGCCAGATCTACACCACTCATCTTTTTTTAAACCTATTTATTCCCTAAAAAGCAACATTTAGGGGCTAAGCAACTCCCTGCGCTTGTCCTCCCAGCTCCAAATCTTTCCCTGTTTCTCGTTTTTATGGTTTTTTTTTTAACTCGAGAGAAATTGCTGCGCAGGGGAGGACGGGCTCTCCATTGTCTGCGTCGTGCTATCAGGGAAATGCGATTCCCACATGCACTGCAAACCCTGCAAACGTTATTAAAAATAACTTGCTAAGGAAACTGCTGGCCCAGGAAGGATCAGTCAACAGTAGACACTAAAATAAGCTCATTAAAATGTGCCGGGCATTGGCTGCAATGCTGAGCTAAGGCGAAGGGAGAGCGATTCCCTAAGGAGGGTCACGGAGCTGAGCCCTGGGCTGGAAATCTGCTTTCCCCAGAGGTGTTAGGGACACCCCATAAGCAGCTTGGGGACACCCATCCCAGTGGCCACGTCCCAGCACCTCCACCCATTGCACCCCAAGAGTGCAAAGCAGACCTGAGGTGCTCCAAGGGGCGATGTGGGATGGGTACAAACGAGGTGTGGTGGTGGGACGTGGACAAATGAAGCTACACTGGAGCAGCCAGCATGGCTTTGTAGAGAGGGGATGGTGCTGGCTGGCTCCAGGGGACCTGGTGACATCCTTGGTGGTGGGACAACCCTCTTCGGGGACAGCCCCAAGGCAGAATTTTGGGGGTTTTTGTAACTTGAGTGCTGCTAGCAAGGGGAGATGCTCTGCAACATCCCCTGGGCACTTACCCGAGTTCGGTCCTGTGAGCTGGGGCTGGGACAGCACCGGAGAGGGCAGGATCAGGCTCATCTGCAACAGAGAGGAAAGCTCCAAGGTCAGTGCCCAAGTGAGGCTCCTTCAGCGCAATTTGCAATCAACGTGATTTTGGTGTTGAAAATAAAAAGCTTTCCCAGCAGATAAACCCCCTCTGCTCCTGCTGCCCTGTCCTGCTACGGCCGGGTCCGGATTACGGGGGGATTTCTGAGCCACACTTAAGAGGGTTTAATCCCGCGCGCAAGTATTTGATGGATAATCGTTCCCGCAGCTAAGCGGGTTTAAGGGAAGATGGGCACGCCGCTGGTCGTGCTCCTGCCATCCTGGCACCTGGAAGGGCCGAGGTGGTCCACCCTACAAAGCTGATGGCATCCCGCGGGCTCTGGTTCCTCTGGGTGCTCATCTGAGCATCATCCCGGGCTTGGAGGAGCTCTGCTTCGCTCTGATGTTGGTTGAATCTTTGGGATGGTGTTGGCTGAACCCTTGGGATGGCATTGGTTGAACTTTTGGGATGGTGTTGGGTGAAACCATGGGATGGTGTTGGCTGAACCCTTGGGATGGCATTGGTTGAACTTTTGGGATGGTGTTGGGTGAACCCATGGGACGGTGCTGGTTGAACCCTTGGGATGGTGCTGGTGGAACCCTTGGGATGGTGCTGGTGGAACCCTTGGGATGGTGCTGGTGGAACCCCTGGGATGGTGGTGTAGACCCACACCTCCAACCCTCCTGGCAAGAGTTGTGTTTTTGGCGGTGACAACACATGGATAAATCCTTCTGCTGAGCCCTATGGGGCTCAGATGCACCAGGATCAGCCCTGAAGAAGGAGGGAATTTTGACTGGCGTCCAAGGAAGACGCATGGATCAAATCAACCTGGCCCAGATATCACAAGGAGCGAGAGGAGCAGGCTCAAGAGCCATGAGCACGTTGCATTTATAGAGCCAAAAGTTGGACTCGATGACAGTTGGACTGGATGATCTTAGAGCCATGAATGTTGGAAAAGACCTCTCTGACTCCGTGATCCTTATGGGTCCCTTCCAATTTGGGATATTCCGTGATTCTACGACCCTTGTGGGTCCCCTCCAACTCGAGATATTCTATCATTCTATAATTCCACCAGGACCTGCTCTGCTGTGCGATGCCCAGGAGATGTGCACAGCACAGAACATGGAACCAAGGAACATGGCGGTGTTTGGGCCACCACGTTGGGTATGGAGATGGAGGAGGAAGGACTGGCCCCGAAAGCAGAGAAAAGCAAAAAGCCAGCGCTGGTTTTCCATCCTAACACTTCAAGCGTGGCACAGGAAGGTGAGACTTAAGGCTGAGGATCTCCAGTTTGGAGGAGATGATGGTTTTTGAAGTCTTTCATCTGGATGCAAAGCTGGGGCCACGCGGTGATCCTCCATGGCCACAGTCAGAGGTGGCTGCAGCAGGACAGCGTCCTTGAGTCCCGGGAGATCCTTTTTTTTTTTTTTTGGCTTCCAAAGCATTTTGGAAAAGACCGTCAGGATCCAGGGCCAAGCTGCTGAGGTCACAAGGGACGAGCCTTCCATTCAGGAAAGCCTGAGTCACCAACTGGCCCAGCCACCGACAGCTCCGGGGAAGCGACGGGAAAACCCAACCCTCCCAATCACTTCCAAAAAAAAAAAAATCAAATCGAAAGTGACGATGAGGAGAGGGGCAGCTGAGGATGGAGGGCTCCATCACGGGGGAAGGACGCTGGCAGGAGCCTTCCAGGGGCTCTTTTGTTCTCCGGAGCTCCAGCGTGGCTCCTATTTTTAGCAGCTGTCTCCTTTAGAGGAAAACACACAGTGATTTATCTTTCTCCTGATGAGCACGTAACTGCGCTCCCTGCAAATCCTGGTTTCTTGGAAACAGTGAGAGATGAGGGAGTTTAATGTCTTGGACTTAGCAGGCTCAAATTTACCCTCTATGGTAATCCAGCGAGAGCTGCTCCTCCGACCACGGGAGCGTGGCTGCAGCTTCTCCCAGGAGAGCGATGCGGCAAAAAAACGAGGTCAAACGCCCTGGTCCCGTGGCTCCACCATATAAAAAGGACATAAAAGTATTAGAGGGCATCCAAAGGAGGGCAGAAGGGTGGTGATGGGTCTAGAGGGCAAGATGGATGAGGAGCAGCCCAGGCCACGTGGTTTGTTTGGCTTGGAGGAGTCTGACAACGCTCCCAACACAGGCTTTGGATTTTGGGTGGTCCTGTGTGGGGCTGGGAGTTGGACTCGATGGTCCCCGTGGGTCCCTTCCAGATCGTAAAATTCTACGATTTGATGATTTTTCCTCTACACCAAGAGCAGCCTGGCCAGGACACCAAGACTCTTCCAAAAATTGAGCCAACACAGGAGTGTGCAGAGGCCAAAACACACACGAAGGACAGAGATAAGGAAATCCACTCTGTTCCCGGTTACATCGGGACCAGAATCTCTCCTACCCATAGTGAACCCATTTCTGGATGCATTTGGCAACGGTTACTTACAAACTATGTTTCAAAAGTCGTGGGTGGAGAAATAACGACGTCTCCAGAAGAGCCAAAAGAGCCCCAAAGAGCCAAGGTCATGGCAGGCAGCTGTTGAACGGCACACTCGCAAGACGTGGTTTTGCCTAAACCATCACCGTCACCACCCAGGAACACAAGGACACACCACAACGTGGTTTTCCACATCACTGTTCTGCCTAATGGCAGAGCCTTCCTACTCAAAGAGTCTCCAAAGGTTCTTTTCTACGAGAGCCTTCCTACCCAAAAGGTCTCCAAAAGGTCTCCAAAAGGTTCTTCTCCATGGGATCCTTCCAACCCAAAGGGTCTCCAGAAGGTTCTCCCCTACAGAATCCCTCACACCCAAAGGGTCTCCAGAAGGTTCTCCCCTACAGAATCCTTCCAACCCAAAGGGTCTCCAGAAGGTTCTCCCCTACAGAATCCTTCACACCCAAAAGGCCTCCCCCAAAAGGTTCTCTTCTATGAGATCCTTCCTACCCAAAAGGTCTCCTTCCAAAGGTTCTTCTCCATGGGATCCTTCCCACCAAAGGTTCTTTTCTACGGGAGCAACTCAACACTCAACTTTGGACTAACAACCATCCCTCTATGGCACTTCTTTTGCTTTTTTTTTTTTTTTTTAAAGCAATGTTGTCCTGCTGCACCAGGAGCTTGCAGGGATGTTGGCAGACCCAACATCCCAGAAAGGACCACAAAGGTCCCCCACCATGGGGGAGTGGAGGACTCGATGGACAAAGTCAAGCTGGGGGAAATCGGGTTTGTTCAGCTTCAAGGAGAGAGCAGGAGGGTGCTGCCCACAGCCACTAATTGGAGGGGTTGGAGAAGACGGAACCAAACTCCTCGTTTGTACGTGCAACGAAAGAAGAAACTCACAGCATGGGGAACCCTTCCCTGGAAGACCCGGATCGCTCTGGGATGTGGATGAACTCCATCCACAGAGACGCTCAGAACTCAACTGGATGGGGCTTGAGCGACTCAAAGAACTCTGAAGTTGGCCGTGCTTCGAGCACAGGATCGTGCTCAAAGCCAAAAGGTCTTTTGGGTGGTGGTTTCCATCAGGACCCCACGGGACCAGCCAGAAACGAAGATTCTCCTACTTGTGAGGAGTTCAGCCAAGGGACTACGTCCTCCTGGAAGTTTCACATACAGCTCCCAAAGAAGCGCCGAGCAACGCTGTAAGACAGCATCAAGGAGCCAAGATGCAAAGAAAATCTCTACAACAAAAAATATTTTTTCCTAAACTTCCAAAGCTGTTTGACCTTGTGAGGTCCACACCTGAATACAACAGTGTTGTACTCCCCTGCAGTGAACCAACACGTGTTCTCCCAGGTTTTTTTCTTTTGTTTTTTTTTCCTCCAGACATCTAAATGAGGCCAAAAAAATAAATATTTTAGCTCCTCTCCAGGCAGAGAGCCTCGGCCATTTGAGCAATGGGATGAGGCAAGGGGTGAGCGATTGCATCATCTGAATTACAAGATGTTGCAAGGCGTGAGGGAGCTCTGGAATTAAAGACCAGCTCCTGCTCGGGCCGATGCTTTCATCTTGGGTGTTTCATTTTGGAGCAAGAGGAACTGGAAGACTCGTTGGCTTCTGTATATTGTAAATAGCCTGGCCAAAAAAAAAAAAAAAAAAAAAAACACAAATTTTGGGCTCAGCACGTGGCTTTTTGCAGCCAAAAACCCAGCAGATGGGTGGGTGCAGCAGGACCACTGCTCGATGGCAGGGGGAAGCAGCACAGCCCCGTGGCACCCACCCAAGTGTTGGGATTTCTGCTGCACCCAATGGTGCAGGTTTGTGTTTTTGTTTATAATCTACAGCAATGAGGATTCCCATGCGAGGAATGCACGGCTCTGGGCTGAGAGCAGGCGATGGGAGAAGCAAAACGCAGATTCCACAGAAATAAAGGAGAAAAAAAAAATGGGAAAGGGCACAACCAGGAGCTCTTCCCCTCCAACTCACCATAAATAAGAGCCACAGCTCCTGCCTGCATGCACAGCATTTCCCCCGTGCAAGAGGAGGAAGCTGCTCGCACCCCAACGTTCCCCATCCACCGAGAGCACCCAGGGAGCAGCCCGGCCTCCTGCAGGCATCCAGGTGGCCACCCAACCCCAAGCCAGGTCTTTGTGATGGGGTTCCTGCCCCAAATCTTCAATCAGGGCATCCTGCTCCTCTGTCCCAAGAGGATGGCATCGCTCCTCAACTTCTTGGATTCTGGGCTACTCTCCATTGTGAGAGCACGAGATCCTTGATGGCATTCCTGCCCCAAATCTTGCCCCAATTCCTGCCTCAGAGTAAATCCTGCTCTGTCCCAAGAGCAAAGCACTGCTCGGTGCTTGGTGCTCTCCATCTGCCATGATCCCACCGCGTCCCACGCGTGCGTCCAAGCGTTCCCCGCAGCGGGACAAGCAGCTCGCGCTCTCCGGCCCTTTGCTGTGGTTTGCCAGAGGCAAGCTGGAAATGTTGCTCACGCTCCTCAATGCGGATGAGCCGGCGAGGGGACTCGGGCAGAGCTGTGAATTTCAAATTTCCTCCTGAAAATGGACGCGTTTGGGGTCAGCCCTCCCGTGCACGGCGGCTGCTGAAAGCTCCTTGCTGTTGGCAGATGGAAATGGGTCGCGTTTCTTTCTCTTTTTGCACCACGGTGGCTCAGGGCTGTATTTAAGGACACTCCTAAGCCTTTGGGCAGGTGACTCAGTGCTGCTGAGCCAAAGGATCCCATGTTTTTTGTTGCTGCCATCCATCAAACTGTTCCCAGTGGAGCTGGAGTAGGAGCAGAGCCATCCATCCTCGGTCCCTCTGGCTCCTCGAGCAGCTTCGTGGATCTGAGATTACCCACAGCAGCAAGAAGGATCATACACACAAGACAGATGCAGCACGAATTCATAAAATTAATGGAACTTCTATGAGTTTGTAGACCACCTCCAGCTCCTCTACAACCACTATTCCTGTTGGAATCACACGTGGCACCTTCGTCCTTGGAGATTTTTCCAACTGAACTGAATGAGTGACCTGCTCTTGGCTTTGCCATCCAACCCAACTCTCCCTCCCCAAAAAGGCATCGAGGCTGAAGCCATCCCCAAAAAGACGTCGAGGCCAACGCTCCCCATCTTCACACAGGCTCCACGCTTGCTGTTTGCCTGTTCCCAACATCTGTCTGGGCACGAACAACCAAGCTGTCCCCCAACAAGCATTCCTCAACCAAATTTCAAAGGGTTGTAACCTTCAGCGGGGGCACAGGCACTTCCCAAAGCTCAGGCGGACTCATGGAATCGTTAAGGTTGGAAAAGACCCCTAAGGTCATCAAGTCCAACCACTAACCTTATAGGATGAAGCCACTTTGGTGCTCAGCAGCCCCAAGTCTCTTTTTGGAGCATTGTGCAGAAGGGCAGTGGGGAGAAGCAGGTCTGGCCCATGGGTCAATGATGGGTTCTCCTCGCTGCCCCACTGGGCTTGGGGGAGCCCCATGGCTACGGGGAGACACCAGGACAACCAAGAGGACAAGCACAATGCCGTGGTCCCACCAAGCTGAGATCTTTTGGCAAGAGGAACCTACGCCACGAGGAATCCCAGAGAAGGAGCCCAGTGAAGAGGACCTCCAGGCACCACTGAAACGTTCCAAAATTTCGGAGAGTTGCCAAGATTCCCAACCACTGCCCTCATAGCAAGGATGAACACCGACGTCTCCCATCCGACGAGATCATGGAGGAGGGATCACATCACAAAGCAAGATGGATCCATCACAAAGCTCACGGAGATGAGACCAAAGCCACCCTGCGCTCCCCACCCACCAGCAACGCTCAGGGATGGCCACGTCCACGGGCACAAAAAACCAACAGAAGGGGCTTAGGGCCGAGCACAGCCTCCCCCCAGCTCCCACTTCCCCTAAAACCAACCTTGCACGTTTCCACCCCGCGTGCACCGAGCCGTGCAGCGGGGACCCACATTCCCCCAGAGACCAGACCCCATCCACCCCGTGCTCCATTCGCTCCCTGGATCCCAACCAAACCCATTTGCTTTCCCCCTACCTGGACGCCGAGCCCCCCAAAATCCCACGCCGTGTCCCGCCACGTGCGCGGGGCCGAGCGGGTCCCCGGCGGGCGTTATTCCGTCCCCGCTATCGCAACGGGCTCGAGCAGTTACAAAAGGCAACGCCTGCTCAGGAAGTGGTCTGCGGAGGGCTCGGCAGGAGGTGGGGAACGGCACGGCGGGAGGGGAGGGGGTGCTGGAAGTGCTGACTCAGCACCCAAACGTGCTGGCTCATCCCGGCTTGGGGATCATAGAATCCTCAGAGTTGGAAGGGACCTTTAAAGGTCATCTAGTCCAACTCCCCTGCAATGAACAGGGACATCTATAGCTCGATCAGGGTGCTCAGAGCTTGGTCCAGCCCGACCTTGAATGCCTCCAGGCTTCCACCACCTCTCTGGGCAACCCGTGCCAGTGCTTCACCACCCTTGCTGTATACAACTTTTTCCTTAAACCTAACCTAAATCTCTTCTCTTTCAGTTTAAAGCCATTCCCCCTGCTCCTATCCCCACTGACCCTGCTGAAGAGTCTGTCCCCCTCTTTCTCGTAGCTCCCTTTAGATCCTGGAAGGTGCTCCCAGGTCTCCCTGGAGCCTTCTCTTCCCCAGGCTGAGCAGCCCCAGCTCCCAGCCCATCCTCATAGGGGAGGTGTTGCATCCCCTGGATCATTTTTGTGGCTCTTCTCTATACGTGTGTACCTATAAATACATATTTAAACCACAAGTACCTCTAACTCTGAAGTTGCTTAATCAGCAGGAATTGCAAATAATCCCTCACCTTTGATGCTGAACTGTGAATGAGGGTGCTGGGAGCCAGACGGTGCAGAATCACAGAACGGCCTGGGTTGGAAGGGACCCCAAGGATCAGTGGGTTCCAACCCCCCTGCCACAGGCAGGGCCACCAACCTCCAGATCTGGCACTGGATCAGGTTGCCCAGGGCCCCATC
>JAOWBO010000077.1:59944-76592 GCA_028564985.1 Crax fasciolata
ACTGGATATAAGGAGGAAATTCTTCCCTGTGAGGGTGGTGAGACACTGGAACAGGTTGCCCAGAGAAGCTGTGGATGTCCCCAACTGGAAGGGTTCAAGGCCAGGCTGGATGGGCTTGGGGCAACCTGGTCTGGTGGGAAGGGTCCTTGCCCATGGCAGGGGGGTTGGAACAAGATGATCTCTAAGGTCCCTTCCAACCTGAACCATTCTATGACAGCACCCAAGTTTCAGATAGCTGCTCGTGTAAGGGAAAAAAAAAAAAAAACAACTAAGCTAAATTAAAATAAACCAGCGCCTGCTGGCTCGCGTGCACGGGCTCGCATTCAAGCAGAACTCAGGAAGCCCCGCGCGCTCCTGGAAGACGGAGCCGTAGGAAGCGTGACGCATGGCTGGCTGCGCTCCCCGGGATGTGTTTGGGATCTGCCAGGATCCCGCGGAGCTCCAGCCAACATCTGGAGCTGGGTGAAGCAGAGACGCTGCTCGGCGAGGCCAGAGCTCGAGGAGGACGCGTGGGGTGAGCTGGGGGTGGTGGCACCCATCCCATCATGGCACTGGGATGTCTCCAGTGGGGGATGAGCAACATCCAGATTGAGCTTGGAGCACACCCAGTGAGAGGGAAGAGGGTGAAGCCAGGAATGTGGCACCTCCTTCAGCCAAGGAAGAGTCCCAGCAGGGAGGAAAGATGACGACCGTGGCTCCTGCAGACACAGCACGGCCTCAAACATGGTGCTCCCAACATCCCTCCAACCCTGGTAGGGCCACCGAGGGCCAAGAGAGAAGGAAATGAGATCGGTTGTGGGTCAACGTAGGGTTTCTTTTCCAAGAAAGAGGTCAAGAAACAGAGCCAGAGGAAGAGGAGGTGCTGCCTGCCAGGAGGAAGAGCTGAATCCTGCCACGGCGTTGGGGCAATGATCCTCCATCATCCTGGGGGTCTCCAAAGGGATTTTGGCCAACCTACAGCGAGAGTTTGTGATAAAACCTCATGGCTGCGTAGAAGCCAGCAGGATGCACGGGTGGAGAGCAAGGTATGGGGGAGATGGTGGTGAATGCTGGAAAAAGAGAGTGTGGGGGCAAAGACTGGAAGAGGGGATGGCATTGAAAATGCTGAAGAGCCCTTCCATGGAGGGACTGCACGGAAAATGCTCATGGGAAGCACAATCAGCTGCCAGTGATGTCCCATCCCTGCTCCTGACCCCAAGGGTGCATCAGAAATGTCCACCCCAGTGGAAAAGGATGGGGAAATTGTCCCGAAAGAGCCGAGGAATTGGGGTGAGCTGAGGGAGAAGGGAGAAAGGATCTGGGAAGCTCTTGAGCTGGATGATGGAAGACCTCAGCGATCGCACGGGAGCTCTGAGTCACGGTGTGCGGTTAGGGGAAGAAAAAAACAAAAAAACAAAAAAAAAGACAGAGAGAGGAAAAAAAAAAAAAAACCCTCAACTAACTGTGGTTTGCAACCTGCAGCTCCTGGCCAACTTTGCAAACTGCAAAAGGCAGCAGAGCAAAGCCAACCCCTCGCCGGCAGCGCTCCGCAGGCATCTGCTCCCCGCTGGAAAACCTCGAGAGGTGGAAAATCTCCTATTTCTCCCCAAAATTGTTGCATGGGGAAGGGTGAGGAGTTTGCAGGGCGAGCCAGGAGTCTTCGGGGCGTTTTGTTGCTTGCAGAGGAGCGAGGTTAAGCGAAACCGAAACAGGTGCGAGGAAAGGCGAGCGCGGGGAGCAGCGGATCTGTGCTGAGCAGCGTGGCTTGTTTAGCTTGGCACGGCCAAGCTGGAACCCGACACTTTCCCAGCGAGGAGAGCTCTGCTCTCCCCCCTCCCAGTGCTCCGAGGCAGAGGCCGTGCCTTCCTTTTGGGTTTTCCTTTGGGTTTTCTCGTCTTTCTATTACTCGTTGGGGTGGCTGAAATGGGAAAATCGGCGGCACGAAGCTGGAGGAATTGCTCACGAGGGATGCAGGGCGCAGCCAGGTGGCTGAACCTGGCAGAAGTTTGGGTTTGGTGGTTTTGGGGCTCCCAGCACCCCAATCCCAGGGATGGATGAGGGAGGAGGAGGAGGATGGTCCTTCCTCTGCCACACTCAGATCTTGAAGACGCTCAGCTTGACGCAGCTTTTAGGACAGCACGGACCCTGCTTCACCCAGAGCTGCACCCCCAAACCCCAAATCCTCAGTTTTGAGCCTATAACCCCAAGTGAAACCTCCCCATGCTCCAAAAAGCAAACCCTACTCCTTCTCCCCTCCGGGCTCCTCTCCCCGAGGTGTTTCCATCCTGCATTTCTCCCATCAGAGCTTTGTTTGAAAAACAAAAGGGAAGCGACAAGGAGCTGCCTGCGGGCAGCCATCCTCCTTTCAGGTCCTTTCACCTTTTCAGAGGCCATTCCCAGCCCTGAAAACCCTTTTCCCCCCCCTCCCTTATCAGGGATCTGAGCAAATCCATCCTCTAAAGCATCCAGCTTCCAGCAAGATTTATGGGGACGGGCTGCAGAAACTTTCCTCGTCAGCAGAGGACCCATCCAGCACCTAATGAAGGAGCTGTTTCCCTCCAAGCTCCTTGACAGCCAGCCAGGCTCTGTTGCAAGCTCCTCCCGTTTGGATCCATCCCTGTTCTGAGTTTCCAGCAGATCTCCCTGCCGGTGTCGAGCACAGGAAATCCACACCACCGTCCCCTTCCCTGCAGACCCCACATCCTTCACCCCATCCGCTTTTTCCTCCATCTTCCGGCACATGTTGGCTTCTCCGTTGCTAAAATAGGGTTTTAATCACCTAAAAAGCAATTGTATTGAGCCCCAAGAAGCCACCACACAGCTCAGCTCTGTCTCCCTGCAATATTGGGCCCACCAGGATCCCCAAAGGGATTTTAGGATGCTGTAATGCCATAGAAAACCCTCCATCAGGATTGGCTGGGATCAGCTTCTCACCATTGGGATCGTCTTCTCGCTGTCGGGATCATCTTCTCACTGCTTGCTGCTGTCAGCCTTTAACGAGCTGCCCTCTCTGATTACAGAGCTGGGAACGCTCATTAATCCCGCTGGCACACGGGGCTGGATTCACCCCTGGGCTCTCCAAGCGTTGGGTTACAGCAGTGAGAATCGCTGGGTTATCATGGCGGTGAGCATCGTTGGGTTATAAAATCGTAAAGGTTGGAAATGAACTCCAAGATCATCAAGCCCAACTGTCAACACACCACCATCATGTCCAGTTATAGAATCACAGAGCCATTAGGGTTGGAAACGACCTCCAAGATCAAGCCCAGCTGTCAACCCATCACCATTACATCCAGTTATAGAATCACAGAGCCATTAGGGTTGGAAAAGACCTCCAAGATCAAGCCCAACTGTCAACCCAATACCACCATGTCCAGTTTTAGAATCACAGAGCCATTAGGGTTGGAAAAGACCTCCAAGATCAAGCCCAACTGTCAACCCAACACCACCATGCCCAGTTATAGAATCACAGAACCATTAGGGTTGGAAAAGACCTCCAAGATCAAGCCCAACCGTCAACCCATCTCCACCGTGCCCACTAAACAACAGTCCTAAGTGCCACATCTACACGTTCCCCAAACGTCTCCAGGGACGGTGACTGCACCACTTCCCTGGGCAGCCTGTTCCAATGCTTGACCACTCTTTGGGAGAAGGACCTCCAACGCCTCGAGGTCTTTCTTGTAGCGAGGAGCCCAAAACTGAACACAGTATTTGAGGTGTGTTATCGTACCCATTGGGTCACCACCGTGGCAAGGCTCCAGCAAGGTAGAAGATGAACCAAAATGAGACCCAGAAGCTACTGAGATTTCTCCTCCATCTGAGCATCCTCCGTGGAGATGGACCCTAAATATCACGGGTAGGAAAATGGGACTGGTGAGAAGGAAGGGATTGGCCACCGGGAATGGCAGCTGGGAAATGGAGAGAAACTAGGAATATTGGCAGGGCACAGTGTTAGGGATTTGCTTGTGAGGTCTTTGGGGGGAACAAGCTGGGGAGGAACACTGCTGTGATTTTTGGGACGGCAAGAAAACATTGGATTTTGGCCACAGGAACAGCCCCAAACTATAACACCTCCAATACCTATGACAATGCATCAATAATTAGCACAACACACCTGATTATGAGGACAAAGCAGACACGGAGCAGCTGAAGAAGGAAAGCAGCAGCTCAGCTTCCCCCTAGAGACAAACCCACGTGGGATAAGCTCCCCCAGATCTCCTCCAACGAGGACACCACGTCCCCAAACCAGCTATTTTCCCCCCAAAAAAAACACCGCAAAAAGCCAGATGGGTCAAACCCAGCAACCCGACGACGTACACACCCGGTGCTGCACAAGGCACGGAGCAAACTCGAGTTTCATTTTCTGCTCAGCAGCAAATGCTGGGGGAGGACAAACGTGGCCTCGTGCCGGAGCATGAGCTCATTGCTGCTGGGGCTGGGAGAAGGTGACGGCATCTGTCCCCAGCTTGACCCTTCCCTGCAAAAGGGGTCACTGCCACAGCCTCTTACCCTTTATTCTCTCCTGGATAGCTTTTATCCCATCTGATACGGAGGAAAAAAAGAGGTCTGAGCTATTTGCTGAAGTTTTCCGAACATCCCGATGGGACAGCAGCAAAGAGCCCCAAAGTCCCCAAAATGGCGACACGTCGCGCCCGTAGCTCACGGGTATGAGGCTGAAGGCTTCCTCCAACCACAACCCTGGCGTTGCACGGCAAAATCCAACCTTGCACCCAGCACAGGGGACGGATGGGGCCATGTCCTACTTTGCAGAGCAGCGGGAGAACCCGCAGCCGTGCCCCCGGCTTATTTTTAAACCACGGCCCCGTTAGCGCGAGCGGCGACGCAGGGGACCGGGCTCGGGGATGTTATTTATAGCTGCCATGGAGTGGCACGGCAGCTGCTCCACACCTCACACGGCCCCATAGCAAGGGGGGCAGAGCCCACCCCTCCTCACCTTTGCTGCTCCAGCTTTGGGGTCCAAAAGGTGCCATGAAACCCCCTCCTCCGTTGACGCTTGTCCCATTCTCTTGGTGGCACGCTCGGGGACGACGACGCGACGAAGCTCCCACCCCACGGGGACGTGGCCATGCCCACAAGCAAAGCCAAGACCCAACCGTTGCGTTGATGGCCACCAACCCCAAAATTGTTCAGGGAGAGATTCCCTTCAGCGAGGCTGTGCTGGAGGACACGTCACAAGGGTTTTTCTGTGCAACTTTAGGGTTACCAAGTGTGCTCTGCGTCCCAGCCCCAGCTAAGCTCTGTCTGTTGTCTTGGACTCGAGTGTTCAGTTATTTATTTGCTAGGCAACAACATGACATCTTTCCTGGCACTGCTCGCAGGCTACGAGGCCGACGGCGCGGTGACGAGCGAGGTTACCGAGCTCAACCTCCTCGGCGAAGGGAATCCAACATCCACCAGCAAGGAGAACACGCTGGGAATGTGCCACGTTGGCCCTTGCCCATGCAGGGAACCTCCAGAAAGGCTTTAGGTCATGGGAGGAAGGCAGAAGGGACTGTCCCGAAGAGTTAAGGCAGGAGATCAGAAGAGCCGTGCCCCGCTCTCGTGACTCGCGTATCTTTCTTGGACGGAGTTCAAAGGCGGAACGTGGAAACCAAGCGTTGGCAAACACACCTTGGGATGGGCTCCGTGCTCCAGAGAAGGGCTGGAGGCAACCAGAGCTCTCTGCAAAGCCCCAAGGGCAACGCAAAGCACCACTTCCCACCCCAGAGCGCTTCCTATTGGCATCCACCTCGCTAAACCAACATGTTTTCCCCCGAAACTCATTTTGATATTAATTTCCCCCCCAAAAATACTCATAAAACTCACTCCAATACCTTGAAATTAGGAAACAGGACAGTGCCACGAGGTCTCATCTCCCCTCCCAAGCCCAGATCTAGGACAAACGCTGGCAGAGCACAGTTTGGCCTCACCAACCTCTTTGCTTTGTTTTCCATGCGAGTGCCCCAGTTTTTTGCAAGATCCTAAACCCAGTGAGGGGCAATGGGATGCTCTTTGGGGCAGGAACAGTGGGGACAGAGAGCAGCACCTCAAGACCCTCAGAGTTGAAGTCTTTCACATCCAGCTAAGAGAGGTTTTAAGGATTGGGATAAAGCCACGTTGAGCTTTGGCCATGCCGGGAGCCACTCAAGGGTCTCCCAAACACATTCCACGTTGGCTTCCAACCCCATTCCCTACGCACCCACATGGCCCCAAAGCTGAGCTGACACCAATTTCTTTACTTTTTTGGAGGTCCATCAGCTGTTTCAGACCGAACTCCCACCAGCCTGGAACAGGACGGACACAGGGACTCAACCAAAACCCCAAGGCCAACCCAAAGCACCATCTCCCACCCTACACCACTTCCTACTGGGATCCACCTTGCAAAACCAACACGTTTTCCCCCCAGAACTCATTCAGATACTTTGCAATTAGGAACTAGGATGTGCATCTCTCATCTCTGTCCAGGTTAATGCAAAAATAAAGTCTTATTTATCACCAAAGTCATCTCATTTATCCCCAGATTCCTCTTGGAGGCCACCAGGGCAGGAAGAACCCACACAAACCAACCCAAATCCAGCTTTAACACCTGGAACCCAAAGGACCTGATCCAGTATGAGTGCAAGAGCCAGCTGGAGCTCGCAAATTTCTCAAAAAATTTCCATTTTGTCAATTTTCTGCCCCACAGATGAGCTGCCATCGTGCCCCAACTGATGCCCTCAGCATTGATGCTCTTCCAGCTCTTTTCTCCTGATCTCCATCGCTCCGTGGCAGCTCAGTTATCCAAGCACCGCGCAGATTTTGCTCTTTTGAGCCAAAAAAAAAAAAAAAAGACATCTTTGCTCTTTTCTTCCTCTCCATTGTCATCCCCTCCAAAAGGGCACATCCCAAAAATGACCCAAATTCGGGGAATTTCATCCTAGTGACTTTTCCTTGGAGCAGCACATCCCCATGGTACCTGACAATCAGCTCGCATTTCGTGGGATGTCCCTGGAAAAGCCCTAATGAGTTTTGCTTTAACGATGACGGTGACAGCAGCGGCCCAGAGGGGACCAAGGAGACACTGCAGGGCTGTGCCATCCCCAATCCCCTCGTGTTTTCCCCCAGTTTTCAGGGAGCAAAGGGCACGGGAAAGGGAGTTGCAAGGGGAAACTGAGTCACAGGCAGAGCTTGAGATCAACCCAATTTTCTCCTCTTTTAAGAGGATTTAAGCCAGATATCAACCCAAAATTGGGAAGGCAGAGAGAGACGCAGCCAGACACCGCTATTCCCCAGCAGCAATTAGAACCCAACCCAAAGACAAAGCCAAACTGGGGCCATGGGTGGGGACATCTCCCAACCACCACCGACTGTTGGTGCCCCGTGCCTTATTTCAGCTGCTTAATGATTTTTTTTTTTTTTGTGAGCATATTTTGGCAAGAAATCACCTCCAACCTGCAGCTCCTTGATTTCCCAACCGAGCACGGAGGCAAACACGGCCCCAAAGCTCTCGGGCGCGACGCCGGGCTCGAGTGGGCTCTTGAGTTTCATTCCAACAGGAGGAAAAAAAATTAAAAAAAAAATAAAAATATCAACTTAAGGAGGGAACAGCCTTTCCCAGGAATGATTTCAGCTTTCTCAGGGCTCGGAGGGATGAACCGAACGCGGCTCCCAGCCCACGACAGCGGCTCCCGCAAGAGAAGGGGACATAGAAAAACGGATTAGAATGGAAGGGTGGAAAAATAACCCAAAAAGTGGGGGAACAAAAGGGACACAGAGGTGGGGAAAAAGCCCCTGCTCCATGCAGTCCAACTTGGGCATTGTCCTCACTGTCAGTTCTGTATAAATTAAATGGCAGCACCTCCCCTACCTCCTTCCCTTTCTCCTCTTCTCCAATGGGGCCGGGGAGTTTTTCCACATTTGCTCTTTTCACTCCTTGAGATCTTTGGTAGAGCTCCAGGGGTTGACTCACCCTATACAGGAGGGTTTGGGGTCGGTTTCTGTCCCTACAAAAGGGCAACGGCACCAGAGGAGCCCATTGGGTGGGATTGTCCACCATCGCGTCCCAAAAAAAACGCACGGTGGATTTATCGATTTGTGCCCATCTTGGGTTATTCCTCATCCAACAGCTTGGGTCGTTCCTCCCAGTTGGTGATTTGGGATGAAAATGGCCCTTTTTAGCCTGGTGAGCACAAAGTGATAATTATGCCAAGTGGTTGCCCATCCCTGAACCTTCCCAGTTAAACCAGTTTGGCACATGGCATCGGTTGGAAACCAAATTTTGGCTTTTCCAACGCGACACGAGGTGTCCCCATGGGTAAAGGGCATTGGGGACCCCCTACACTCCCACAGCAATCCCAAAACTGGATGTCCCAAAGTTGGGGATCCCGTCTCACCCTACAAAGCCACAACAACCTCGAAGTTGGATGTCCCAAACACTGGGGACCTCATGTCACCCTACAATGCCACAGCAATCCCAACGCTGGATATCCCAACATTGGGGACACTTCTCACTGCCACAACAATCCCAAAACAGAATGTCCCCATGTTGGGGACCTTGGGGACACCCTACAAGGCCACAGCAGTCCCAGAGCAGAATGTCCCAACCTTGGGGACCTTGGGGACACCCTATACAGCCACAGCAGTCCCAAAGCAGAATGTCCCAACCTTGGGGACCTTGGGGACACCCTACAAAGCCACAGCAGTCCCAAAGCAGAATGTCCCAACCTTGGGGACCTTGGGGACACCCTACAAAGCCACAACAGTCCCAAAGCAAGACGTCCCCACATCAGAGACCTCATGGCACCACCTTCAAACTGCCTTGGGCCCCCCTCTCCCTCCCTAGCAACCCCAAAACTCCCACCCAATCCCCTTCCTGCACCGACCCAATCGCTCACCTGTGGGGACAGCCCTGTCCCCAATGGGGACACGATGGGGACAAGCCAACGCGCTGCAACGAGCACGGCAAGGAAGAGCCCAGCAAAAAGCCCGGCGTGCTGCGACCACAGCTCCAACTGCTCTGCCCCAAATCGTGCTGATATGGGGAGGAAACCCCCCAGGCCGGGGCTGATAAAGGTCCCGTGATGCCAGGAGCCAGCGGGGAGTTGCAAATGCAGTTGGGAGATAACAGCTTCGGGATCTGGACCCGAGGGCACGCGGCTTGCTCAGCCCCAAAGGAGGGAGGGGACCTTGGAGCGTCCCCATCCCCAGCATTTCCAGCTGGGAAAACTCACTTTGGAACTATTTATTACCCAAATTGCTTTTACAAGAGCCTTACGAGCACAAGCAGAACCTCCCAAGGAGGAAAAAGGAGAGACAAAGCCACCAGAATGCAAAAGGTTTCCAAAAGGTTTCCATCGGGCACGGCACCAATGGGATTTCTCTGTCTTTCCCGTCCCATCCTGAAGGATTCTGCACACAGAAGCCCTGCAGGGAGCTCAATGCAAATCACCCAGGAGCAGAGGCAGCTCTCTGAATTCCTCCCGCTGCCTCCAGCCCCAAAATCCACCCACAGCAGCAGCAGCGTGGACTTTCCCTGCTTCCAAAAAGCTGCTCCCCCAAAGTTGGCTCCGCGCTCCGGGAAGTTTTCCATGGCTGTGGGCGACGTCTTTGGGGCACGGGGCTCTTTGGGAGGGCTCACCCCAAGGGTGAAATCACCCAAACCAGAGCATGGGGTTCCTCTGAGCAATTTGGGGAACTCGGGATATTGCTGACACGTGGACGCTGCACGTTGCTCCACATCCCCTACAGCCACAACAGCCCTAAAACCTGGCAGCACCGTGAGCATTCGGGGTGGTTTTCCCATTCTGCAGAGCCTCAAACCCCACATGCCGCTCTCACTCCACTTTTTGGCAGCTTTTGGGGCTGTTTCACCATGTTTGGGGCTGATTCATTGGGTTTTTAGAGCTGAGAAGCAGCAAAGGGGATGCACCTAACCCCTCCAGGCTCATCCCATTACATGGGGCTGGAGCTGGGGCCACCCAAACCACCCCAAAAATCCCCCACTAAACCCCACAGGACACCCACTGCGACGCTGCCCATCCCCAGACACACACTTGGGCATCACCTCCCTCCTTCCTCCTCGTTTTGCTGCGCTGCACAACATCAGTCCTGCAGATCTACCTCGATTAGGGAATTTTTAGGGGAAAAAACACAAAGTTCTGCTCAGCACCCAGCAGGATTTGCCCTCCAGCTCAGCAAGCAGGAGGAAAACACCCTGCCCTCAACCTCACGCCCGGCTGCCCCGCGTTGCTCATTCTTTAAACACTCCTTCCCCCTCCACGAGTTAATTTTCCACCTATTGACCACAGTGGAGGAATGGAGAGCCACCTTCCAGCCAGGAGCTAATTAACGAGGCTAATCACCCGCCAGCACGCAGCCTGGAGGAGGAAAGGGGGAAGGAAGGGAGGGCTGCAAATGTGTAGGAGGGACACGAGCACCCGGTTGGCTCTCGGCATCCAAACGATGCAAAAGTTTCGATGCAAAAGTTTTGGAAGACACGGTGCTGGCGTGCGAAAGGGTAAATCCTGAAAGCAGGCAAGAGATAGATGCTGGAAAATCAGGGATTTAGGGAAAAGCAACCCCCTTGCAGCAGCTTGAAGGAGCAGAGCTGGGAAAACGTGGGAAATAACCCAAAAGTGCGGTGGCATCGCTCAGGAGGTGTTGGAGGAAGGGTCTTCCATTGGGTTGCCCAATGGGTAATGGAGATGCTCACCAGCAGCGACAACTGTCACGATGCCGAGGGCATCCCAGGAGAGCTCCGTGGTGGCACTGGTGACAAACTGGTCCCTGCTGGTGTGGCTTCCCCGATCCGGGGCTCAGAGGACGATGCTTTCGTCCCAAAAACTCGGGATCGGTGTTGCTGGAAGAGCGCTTCCACTGAAAGAAGCACCGGGGGAATCCACCCAAGCACAGATGGCGGAGTTTCGGCCCCAGTGATACCCAGAAGCGGCCACGGATGGGAGGTCTGACTCACCAAGCGTGTCCCAAAGCTGCGGGTGCTGCAGCGAGAGGGGCTCAGCGCTGCCCAGGTGCATCCTGAGCGCTCGAGGCGGCACCCAACGCACGCGGCTGCAACCCAACGCGTTGCCTATGAGCACTTTCGGGGCACAGAGCAGATTTCCAGCCATGGGCCCGCTCCAAGATGGACCCCAAGCACCCATTGTTGAGCTTTGGCTCATGCCATGGACCAGATCCCAGTGCCACCAGCCTCAACGACGGAGATGTGACCTCAGCGGGTCACCACGGATCCTCAAAAAGGTCCCCAGCCACCTCATGCCCTTCCACTGAGGACAGTGGCAAGCGTTCCATTTGGGGTCCCCCAAGAAGCCCCAATGGGGTCTCACATCCCTGTCTCTGGTGCTGAACCCAGACACGAGCGCTTGCAGCTTTCTCATTTTGCCACCACCCCAAGCCTTCAATCCACACATTGCCCATCCCGTCGCAGCTCTCCCAAATTCTCAGCATCTTGGAACTATATGATCTTCAAGGACCCTTCCAATCCAAGTCATTCTGTCATTCTGTGGATTTATGACCTTCAAGGACCCTTCCAATCCAAGTCATTCTATCATTGTGTGGATTTAAGACCTTCAAGGACCCTTCCAATCCAAGTCATTCTATCATTCCGTGGTTTTATGATCTGCAAGGACCCTTCTAACTCAAGCCATTGTATCATCCTATCATTCTACGACCTTTAAGGTCCCTTCCAGCCCAACCCATTCTATCATTCTCCAGTTCTATGAAAACATCTCCAAACCAACCAAGCAAAGAACCACCACAAACCAGAGCTGGGCAACACCAGCAGGACCCGGGGACGACAAAAACTTGCGGAATGACAACAGACAAAACCAACTCAACCCAACCCAACTCAACCCACGGCCACGTAGGAGGTGCCACCACCCCAAAGCAGAACCCAAGGGGACTCACCAGCCACGTCGCGGGCTTCCAGGGCGACATCGGGCTCCTGGCGGGACAGCGGCGAGAAGAAGCCGGGGTCCTCTTGGAGGGGACAGAGATCAGAGCCCAAGGGTCCCTTTGTGTCCCTGCTCATTGTCACCAAGTCGTCAGCGGCGTAGAAAGCGGCTTCCTCGAGCTCTGTCCCCGCTTCCACCGATGTCCCAGATAGAGCCGGGCTCTCCAGAGGCGTTTTTGCATCTTTCACGAAAGCAGCTCTCCTCTCTTCACCTTGGGGGCACTCAAGGGCAGCAAAATTCTCTTTGTTTGGCTCCAGGGTCATCAGCAGGGCTCTGCCTCCATCTCCCTGACGCTGTTGCTCTGAGAAAGTCGGGACAGCTTTCTCCATCCCTCGCCGATTGTGCTGTGTCACTCGGAAAAAAAACACCGCGCTGGGACTCGGGAGGGTTGGCGGCCAGGGACTGCCGGAAAGATCTACAAGAAACAGAGATAAGAGAGGGGAAAATGAGAGAGGAGTTTGGCTTCGTCGAGGTGGAGGAGGTTGGGAGAGCAGCGAGCGACTCCTGGAAACCCAGCAGACTCCCAACGGCAATTCCCGAAGCTGGGAACAATATCCCAGTGCCCTCTGCTCATCCCATATTTGTGGCTCCCCAAACCAAGCTCTGGGTAAGATTTTGCGTCGTCCCATTGCTCAGCTCTTGGTAAGATTTTGGGTTCCCATTGCTCGCCCTTTGTGACACAGTGCCTGGTCCCTAAAATACCCCAAAAACATCCTAAAATACCCCAAATTTTGCCAATATGGAGCTTTCCTCCCACCTCAATGCAGGGAGGGAAGACAGCTCACGTCCCCCTGCTTTGGGATGGGGATGTGACACCCATCCCCTATACAAGTCAGAAAAAAAAACTCAAATCCACTCTTTTCCCCCCAAATTAAGCAATCCTTATGACGCTGCTGTGGGAAAGAGCACGGATTGTGCTGCCCAAACCTCCTGGATCCCAAAAACTGGGGGTGCCTGGGATGCTGCAGACACTGAGTGGGGTCAAAGCAGGAGAAAACCTCACTCAGTGGCACTGATCCCATCACTGAGGCCAAAATTGCCCAAAATCCACAAAATTCTCTCTCCCTACATTGAGTTAAATTGGATGGGTAGAAGCAAACCGGGCATCTTTCGTGGGTTTGTCCCCCAAAAACCAACGCATCTCCCCCAAACCCGTGGCACAGTTGGATGCTGTGCTGCAAGGAAAGGGTGGGAGGAAACAAATATCACCTGGAGGAAGGGAGAGCTCAGCTCCCAGCCCTGATCCGGGTGGGGAAAAGAAGAAAAGAGGTGCTAAAAAGCGCAGCTTATCGGCTGGATAAAGGCACCGGGGAGAGCCAAGGAGCTAAATTTACACAGCCCGGGAAGGAGAAGGCAGGGAGACTATAAATACCTTCAAGGTAACAATGCAAATGGAGAGGGAATTATTCGAGCTGTTATCAGCCGCCGTAGCCCGAGGCTGTGGGAGGAGAGTGGCGGAGCCAAGTGGCAGCACGGTGACCCCAAAACCCTCTCCTTTTCCCCCAAAAAGCTGCTGTGCTGCTTTCATCCCCGTGGCTGGGCAGAATCCTCAGTGCTTGGGCTAGTTTGTCCCCAGCAAGGTTAACGAAACCCCTGAAAATACCCCAAAATATCAGCTCTGTTGCCTTTGTTCCAAATAATCGGGGCTCAGCTCTTGTAGTTGGCTGAGATTTGGGCACCCAATGGGCCCAGCACCCAACGGGCCCAGCACCCAATGATCCCATGCAGCTGGACAATTGCTTTTCCAAATGGGAGTTTTGGAACTCGAAGAATCCCGCATCCCCGCCGTGATTCCTGTTCAGGATCTTCCCCCATCGCCAGCCTGAATCTGCCGGTACCCAAGGGTTGGAAAGAGCATTCCCAGCTGGGATAAAGCCAAATCCTGGGGAAAAATTCCCTTTTTTCTGCTTAAATCCAGCTGCAGAAGGACAGAGAGCTGCAGGGTGTCCTAGCCATGGGGCATCCTCTCTGTGTTGTCCCCTATCTCCCATCATGCATAATTTGGATGGACAAGGATGGGCAAAACCTCAGCCCTGAGTAGGAACAAACCCAAAAAACCAAGAAATCCACTCTTATTTCAAGAGCAGGCTTAAATTTCATTTTGGGAGCCAAGGGAAAACAATAGCCCATAGATGAGCCCGTTGCCTCCATGCCAAGTGTTGGGTGCCTGCGAGTGGAACGCGGCAGCGGAGCGAGGCCGGCAGCCACCAAACCCCAAACGCAGCAGGATGGGACCCAGCCACCATGGAGAGGTTGGCAGTGGGGTGGCTTCACCCAAAGCCTTGGAGAAGCTGCAGCAAATAGAGGGAAATCACCCCAAAACGCGTCACCCTGCTCCTAGGAACGTAACGCAACGCGGTGCGACAATATCCGGATGGGCACGTGGCAAAATGAGCTCGTCCTTCCTGCAAAGAAGGATCCACTGGGGTGAAAATGGATAAAAAGTAAACTAAAATCCTTAAAAAAATGGATTTTTTTTCTCTTTTTAAACACAGTGTCCTGACACAACACCACAAACCAACATGGCGCAACGACACGCCAATGGGCACACGGCAAAACACACAGTGTCCTTCCTCCAAAGAAGGACCCATGGGGGTGAAAGTGGGTGAAAAGTTAAAATAAGCTGAAAAATAAACTGAAATAAGCTAAAATAACCTCAATAATTAGGTTTTTCTCTTTTAAACACAACGCAGCGTCCCGACACAACACCACAAACCAACATGGCGCAACGACACGCCAATGGGCACACGGCAAACGCGCGCCGTCCTTCCTCCAAAGAGACCCATGGAGGTGAAAAACCAAACCAAACTAAACTAAAATAACCTCAATAATTGTTTCTTTTCCCCTTTAAAGGCGACGCAGAATCCCAGTTTGGCTCTCCCAGCGACGCGAGCCCCACAGTGCAGCGTCCCAAACCAATCCCGCACCCAGCGTGCAAGAAATCCAGATTTTGGGTAAACCCCAAAAAGCGTCGATCCCACACCCCGCTCTGCATACATGGATTTTTGGGAAGAGCTGAATCCCATTTTTTTTCCCCTTTTCTCCTTTGCAAGATGCGTTGGCATCCCCCGCTCTCCATAGGAACCGGTCACCATCCCCATTCCTCCCCAAACTCTTGGCTGGAGGCTTTTGAGACCAATGGGGCCCCTCCATGCCAGCACCCAACCTCTGAAACTCAGAAAACCCACGAGGAAAAGCTGGGGCCACCTTCAGAGCCCTAAAATCCCCCAGTGAAAAGCTGAGGTTGGCTCCACCACACGAGCTGATCGCAACCCAACCGCGACCCGATCCTTTCTAGGCTTTAAAACCCAAAAATCCCGACGCTTTAAAGGCATTAAAAAGCAAAAACCCAAAGGTAGAAGCAAATAAAAGTTCTTACCAAGCTCCCCAGCACCCGTTCATGTCAAGGGACGTAGCAGGAGTGCCGCATCCCTCCCTGCCCCCAACCCAACCCAACCCAACCCAACCCACCGCTGATGGCCATGCAAAGGCGGAGCGGCCCCGCCACAATTTAAATGCTAAAATGGTTAAGTGGGGACAATTGCTTCCTTCCCTGGAAGGCGATCTGAGGGGGAACAGCAGCACCCCAGGGTGATCTCAGGAGGCCAAATGGCTCCTGGTGGGGTTTGGAGTCTTTTTTTTTTTCCCCTTTTTTGGTAGGGGTTGAACGCACACCAAGGCTCCGGTTGGGTTCTCCCGGCCCAACCGATCTGATCCGATCGCGCTCGGATCGCGGTGCTGGGGGGAATTTCTTCTTGGGTAATGACGAATTTCTTCTTGGGTAACGACGAATTTCTTCTTGGGTAACGACGTCTCCTTGGGCAAAGCTGCAGAGATGAACGATTGCTGTGGAATTCAATCCAAGAGGAATTCGGGGAGGACCTGGGAAGCTCCCAAAAGCTCCTTCCCGGTGACCGTGACACTGTTATGGAGCTGGGTTTAAGCCGGGATCTCGGGTGATTTCCCTCAATATCAACAGAAATTGGGAAATTTGGGAGCAGAAATCAGGATTGGGATGGGATCCTGGATGTCTTCTTTCCCTAGAGAAACCGACAGCATTCCTTCCAAGCGCCCGAGCAGAACGAAACTTTCTCCAAAACCAAACTGAGGGGTTTTCCTCCATCTCGGAACCGGGACGCGTCCCCCGGAGAGCTCCTTCCTTCCCCGCTGCTCGCGTGGCCGTGGGATGGGAAACCCAGAGTGGGGGCTGGGATCCAGCCGCTGATCCAAGCGATCCCGGCGCTGGGAGCTGGTGGGATCCCCATGGGTGCGTTGGGATTTCGGCGTTGGGCGAAGGGACGTCGTGCCGAGAGCTGCTCCGAAGGGATGGTGGTGGCAATGCCAGAACGTGGCGGGGCCCTGGGAGGGACTGACCCCCCCCCCAGAGACCCCCCTGGAATCGTCTCCATAAGTCACCATGGGTGGGGGAGACGGGGGGAGGGGGGCAGGACTCCCACCCCTCGTTAGCAGCGGATCGTTAGCTGAGGATGCCCAGGGTGGGGTCTCCAAGTGGGCTCAGGGTGATACTGAACCAACCCTGGGGGGGGACGGCGGGGGGGCCACGGGTCCATATCCACCCCCCACCCCCACGGTGACGGGTGTCACGTCGCTGCTGTCCCCGTCCTGTGTCACCATGTCCCCATTTGCCCCACCCCCACCCCGGAAGAGGGGGAGGGGGAGGCATCCTGGGGCTGTGCAGCCACGGGATTGGATCCCTGTCC
>JAOWBO010000077.1:118976-146186 GCA_028564985.1 Crax fasciolata
TTGCCCATGGCAGGGGGATTGGAACAAGATGATCTCTAAGGTCCCTTCCAACCTGAACCATTCTATGATTCTATGATGCTGCATGTGCATTCACCAATTCAGATCCTCAGCCGTTGAACAAAGGCAAAGAGCAGCGCGCTGGGACTGGGAGGCTGTGTCTCTGGTGGGGTGAGGAGAACTCAGATGAGTCTTTGTTTTGTCTCTCTCAGGAGCCGGAAGGACAGCTTAGAAAGCGAGAGCTCAGCAGCTATCATTCCTCACGAGCTGATCCGCACGAGACAGCTGGAGAGCGTGCACCTGAAGTTTAACCAGGAGTCCGGAGCGCTGATTCCCCTCTGCCTAAGGTGAGTGGGGCCATCCTCCTCCTCAGCTTTTGCTAACGTGCAGCTTTTGCCTTGTGGCATAGTTTCACCATACAGACATGCATGCAATGGTTCTCTAAAGGCCAGAGCTGAGATAATTTTGCCAAAACACATTAGAAACAGATGATTCTTTGCACATGTGTTCATCGTGGTAAGACTGTTTCTCATTCTTTTTTTTTTTTGTCCTCCAGTGAGTGCTGAAACAGGACAGGATTACTATGCTTTTATTATTATTAGTCTAATGCTGGCAGCTCTGGTAAAGTAGGGATATCTTAGCACGTTCTGTCAAAGAAATCCCTTGAGTTGTTAACTGTGGATTATGGACTCAGACACAAGTATTTGTGCAAAGCCTGTTCTCAGTTTATGCATGCAGGCATGTTTTTTAGTCAAGTTTTGTCACTCACATGAATGAAGGAACAGAACATTGTGTGTGTACTCTATGCATTATTATCTTTTGAAGGTTCTGCATGCCACTGTGACTTTTGTAGATGTTCACAGTTTTGGTCAGCGCAATTTTTAAAAATACCTGTGGCAAATGTAGTCATTAGCATAAGACAAACGATTGCAGGTGATTGAGTTACTTTGGCTTAATGAGTTACGTGCCTGCGGTATCAGAGTTATCAGCAGCAGGTGCACACTCGCCTGTGCCTGTTGAGAAACCAATGAGATAGTTGACATGAACATATTTTATTTTACATTAGAAATGTGTGAACAGGCTGTCCTGATCAGTTAACACAGCTCAACTGACCAGCAGTCACTCATCAAGCAGCTGTGACTCTGTTGTTAGGTGCCATGTATCTTACCTGACGTTTTCCCACTTGCGTGCTGGAAGCCATGTGTGCATGCAGAGACACTGAGCCTAAATACCAGAGAAAGCATTGAATGAAAAAAAGGGAAGTGCTACTCTAGATGGTCATGCACATGTATCTTTTAGGCATTTTATTGAAATACATAAGTAGCACAGGGTTACATTTGTCAAGCACCAGGGCATTGGATTACAAGGCATTGTCACGGTAGGTAAGTGTGGTCCCACTGATGAGCCTGCTTAGAAACGTATCATGACGCTGCCACATGATATGTGGAGTCTGGGTTCTCTCCTGCAGTTTTCATCTTTCTGAAGACTGGCAGTCCCCTGCCCATACATGCCTCAATGCCTCACCACGGGGATAGGCAGGCAGCGGGATCCAGGTTGATTAGTCCAGGTCTGAAACAAGGCCCTGCATTATGTAAGGGAGATAAGGGAGAGCTCCTTGCCTCAGAGGAGACTTGTGACAGCCCTTGTGAAGCTCATCAGTCACATATTCCAAAAAAATTAATAGTTGCTGCCTTCAGATGGCTTGGCATGCTGGTGGCAGAAGCTACAGTGATACATCTGCATCAATCTGTTGAGTGCTGCTCACACACGTGTTTTATTCCTAGGGGAAGGCTCTTACATGGACGGCACTTTACATATAAAAGTATTACAGGGGACACAGCAATCACATTTGTATCAACGGGAGTAGAAGGAGCATTTGCTACAGAAGAGCACCCCTATGCAGCACATGGACCTTGGTTACAAGTAAGAGAGCCTCCTTCTTTTTTCTTTCCCTTCCCTCTTTACAGTGTCCTAAATATGATCCTATGCTAAGGGCTTAAAACTGTAACAAACCTGTCCATTCTGCAGCAACATCTCTTGTGGTTTGTGCAGGATATTTTCAGTGATTATGGACTCAAAAAATAATGGTGAATTGTTACTGTTTATGTTAATGAAGCTCAAATTGATAAGCAGTGGCTGGAAAGTTGTAAAATCATCTGTGAATACAGTAGTATCCATTTTCTGGAGTCAGCAAACATGTTGCAGGCTGTATTTACTCTTGATTTCTTCCAGAAAGGAATCTGGGGAGGCAGAGTGGAATGACCTAAGCAAGAATGGAACTGGGGTGGAAGAGCTAGCAAGCTGATCTCCACAGAAAGCTGTGGGACTTCGATCCTACAGAGCCAGGATCTCAGTTTTATATCATCCTCTACAGGAGGGCAGCACAGAGAGTGCAACCTCTTTCAGTTTTACCTCTTTCTTAATGATTCTTTGACAAAAGTCTGTGGTTGCTAGAAGCACCCACACATTTTCTGCACCAGATTTTTTCTGTATCACAGATTTCCCCTTGGAAGCTCCCCATCTGCTTGGTGTTGAGGGTCAGCCCTGCAGAGCTGGGGGTGCTCTAATAGTATGGTGGCATAGCACTATTCTAACCTTGAATTTCTTCATGGTTACATATTGCAAAAACAAAACAAAGTTTTGAGGAGTGTGTTTATGCAGAAAAGCCCATCTCTGAGGGACTATATGCATGCAGTACATCTCTGCCTTCCCTGTTGCTGTGGCATTCCTGCCACATTCCCCTTCTGTTTTTGAGGCTGAGGTTTGTTTTAGCGTTGCAGTGTTGGAGTTAACCTTCCAGTGACTTGTTCTGAAGGCATTCCACTGCGTGTGTTCATACGTCTGGAGGACATCATACCTTGAAATCTGTATGACTTATAAAGGAACTGATCTTGGCTGGAATCATCTCATGTGGGGATTTTCAAAGAACTTGCATGCTTTGACTGTATGATTGGAAAGTGCAACGCTCCTGTAATGATTAACAGCAAACGGTCAGGTTTAAGGGTGGGTCATTTGCTGTTGGTTCCTGTGCTTGCCAACACATGATACACGGGATCTTGTGACTGTGTTAACTCCAAACATAAGAGTGTTTGTTTGCATTTACATCACATCTTGAAATGTATTGATGTGTAGAGTAGTCAGGTAACCTCTAAGAGCAAAGAATGGCCGTGGTTAGGTCACTGTTCAGACAAGGCACTGATATTAACCCTTATGAACCTGGTTGCTTCTGTGCCTATCGCTTGGGTGCTGAAAATTATGCAAGTTTTTTGGAGGAGGTGGGAGGGAAAGGCGGAGAGTTCCTGGCTCCTGAGGGGTTGGGAGAAGCGAGTTCTTTCGCTTGTCTCCTACACATGGTCAATGTGTTGCATCTTCTGACGTGACTGCCTTTGTGCTGGCTCCTGCCCCATCCTGTGATGGGAATGAGGGAGGACAGCCTGGCTAGGGGAGGAAGGGAGGCTAGAAGCAGCCTCGGACAAGAGGAGGAGCACCCTGTTGTGGAGATAGCTGTGGGAGTGTCTGAGGCTCTTGGCTTAATATGCAATGCAAGGCTTCCTCTGTGCTCAGCAGTCCCTTGTGGCGTTGGGAGCGGAGGAGGGAGGTTCGTGTGGCTTTGCTTCAGAAGGAAAAGAAATTGCGGTGCACAGAATTTCCGACGAGGAGGCTGAGTCCCTTGCAGCCTGGGCAGGCCCCACAAAGCTGTCACAGCAAGGCCCAGGGGCTTCTCCTCCTCCCTCGCCTGAGGCCCAGGGGCCGTTCTTCCTCCCTCGCCCAGACCTGGGCACAGCGCTGAGCTCTGGGGAGAGCTGCAAGCTGAGCACTGCAATGCAGAGGCTGGTTGCAAAGACATGCAAACAGAGGGATCGTGGAGAGGAAGAGAGATGGCAGGCCTCTCCTCCTACTGACTTTTCCCCTATCTTAGGGGAAAAGAGGAAAACTAGCCTGAAAAATCCAGGCCTCTGCTCTGTGCAGCAGCCAGGGACTGACTGCTCTTGGGCCTGAGTGCTGGTGCAGCGAAAGCCCAAACCTGCAGACTAAACACGGCACCTCCTGTTTACATCTCGTGGGCTGGAGTGGAGCGTGTCCAAGGTGGGTCAGGCCGGGCTGAGCAATGAGCTGAGAGTGGCTGGCTGCAGCGGCCGCTTAGTGGGTGACAGAAGTTTGGCAGGTCCCAGCGCCAGCCCTAGCAGACAGGTGTCCATATCACCACCACAGCTGGGGCCTGGCAGGAGCCTTTTTAGCAGTCTCAGCAGAAAAGGCAAAGAGTCATTAGACCACGACGATTGTACGCCCCATTTCTGTCAACAGTCTTTCCAGGTCACGTTGGAGACATGTTACTAGGGGAAGCCTGTCCTGCTGCTGCCCATGCTCTGGGGATGATTAGATTATTTCATTCTCCAGAGCTGTCAAATTGGCACCTTTCCCAAGTACTTGGAATTTTTTTTTTTTTTTTTAAGTAACATTTAATTAGTTCTAAGAAGCTAAATTCTATTAAAGGTCTAAGCATGTCAGGCTGGTTTATTTCTGAACTTCTTCCACTGTGTCATGTATTGTTGAATAGGGAAATTGCTTTGACTCAGAAACATACAAACATATTCAAGAAGCCCTCCTTGTTAACACTAGACTCCTGTTTATATGCTAGTTACCGTGGCAAAGCCTCTGATGTGTAACACTTGCATTAACATTACACATGATCAAAGGCTTCCGTCCTTCTTTCTTCCGCTCCCCCTTCCCCCAGCACTGTGACAGCAGTGTCCCCATGCCTCCTGAGCACCCCTCATCTCCTCTCCTCTCCTTCCCAAAGGGGAGGTGTTCCAGATGCACAGAGAAAGGCTGGGCAGGAGCTGTCTGGCCCAGTGTCAGAGGGCTAAGGATGCTGATCATGCAAACAGACTCTGACATTAGCTGCCCCACAGAGACATTCGTATTCGTGGTGGAGCATCCGAGGTTCTGTCTGCGCTGTGCCGAGCGTGCAGTTCGTCACAGATCAGCCTTGTTTGTCTGTAAGCCTACCCAAAGCAAGGTGAGGTTGTGTGCATGTGTTCTCCTTCCCTCCCTGACTTATGTTCAGGCAGATGATAGAGACGCTCTGTTGAAATGCCTTACTGATCAAACCCGACCCAATAAAGTTGCCTGAGCCTTTAATACATATTAATATTATCCTGGGGTAGTTTGTGTCAAAGCCTGTCAGCATGCATCATCCTTTGGGAATTACCATCATTAAGTCTTCGGTGATGGGAGTCAGGACATGCTTCTGCAGAGCTCCCCTGCTTTTATGTGGAGCTCTCTGCCCGTCTAGCACAAAGCAGACTGTTCTCCCCTCCTACCCTGCTCACCTGGACTGCTTACTCTCCCCAGAGGGGAGAAGGAGGTTTGTTTAACTCTACCTTCAGATAATTTCTGCTCCTGCTGCTTTAGGCAGTCATTGTTCTAGGGCAGAAGATGACATTCAAGTCTTTGATCATGTGCGACGTACATGTTACGCATCAGATATTGCTGCAAACTCTGACATACGAGCCCATACAGTGCAGTAAAAACAAACCTATCGTTAAAGAGTCCTCGTTAGCTGCAAAATCAAGCATGCAGAATTTAAGAAGTATCTGAGGAACAGTCTCTGCTGCTCAGCCTTGCCCCTGTTATGGATGTGTTTTTCAATACCATTTCTCATTGAATGTTGGGATGCATTTTTTACAAGGTGTGCCTGCCTCATTCGGTGCACAGGGTTGCAGCACGTTTGGGGGATGAATCAGGAGCATAGAGTAAGGTAGACTCTCGCCTGCAGGACTTCCACATCGTTTGTTTGTCAGAATTAGAAGGTGTGTAGTGAATGAGGCAAGTAATTGCAGAAAAATCACAATAGTCCCTTGGTGAAGCCTGTTAAATGTTACCCTGGAGAGCTGGATCCTGCCCCTGCCTCTGTTACTCTGTTCTTTCTCTATGTTATTTCCAGATTCTTAAGCTAAAAGATTCCCAGGTGGCAAGTGAATTTGTGTTCCCCACTTTCTGGATGGCCGGCTTGAGTCCTGAGGTCTGATCCCTGTTCCCAGCAGCACCAGAGGCCAGGAGGAACTCTGTGCAGACCCCCTGTGCCCCACAGTGTGGAGTGGGCTGGAAAAGTCTCGAGGCCGGCACCTGCACGCAGTGACCATTCAGACTCAATTTCCTCTTCACTTGTTTTCCTTTGTCTGTTAAGGAAAACCTTCTTCCAGTCATCCTGTGAAGATTAATTCAGTGCTTGCCAAGCATTCCAGCACCACAGATGAACACCAGAAGCAATTTCAGGGAGATATTAAAATGCATTCTTACAGGTCAGGGGAGAGAAAAGAATGGGGCAGGGGGGTCAGCCTGGGAGTCGGGGACCCACGTTGAACCCCCAGCTCTTCCAGGTTTTACTGAGATGTTGTGAGCTTCGTTAGCTCCCTCCCCCATCTGCTGCATGGAGAGGAGTGCTCCCTGCCTCACAGAAATGTGAGGCTGAGCACGTCAGAGGCTGTGAGAGCGGTAAGGACAGTAAGATTAGGTACTGCCAATGTAATCCGTGCTGGCAGTAGTTGGATGGAGCGTACTAAATAAAGGGGAAGAGAGTAGGAGGAAACGGGCAAACAACTTGAATGATAATGAAAAGAAATGATGACTAATGCTGCATTCAGTGAGCAGAACCATCCTGAGGACTGAGCAGGGCAGAGGTCTTGTGGGAGAAAAACTGCAGGCGATCTTGTGATTACAGATTTGTTTCGTGATGCAGACGTTCGCCGGGGCCGAATTAGCATTGCGCAGGCAGTCTCTGTTCAGCCATTTCCAAAGTTTTGCATGCCCGATATTGCCGGTCTCCGAGTGTAGAGGGGTTTTTTTCCAGGTAATTTACTCCGTTTCAAAACAAATGCTTTTAGGCAGATGGAGGCTGTGGATCATTTGCAATTGGCACCCTCTGATTCTCAGCACAAGGTCTGCATCTCCACGTGAGCTTTGCTCGCCTCCCATGCCAGCAGGTTTGCAGCGTCCAGCAGACACGGTGTGGATGCTGAGGCTGTAGAAAAGGGGCTCCCCTCCTGCCTCCCTGCCCTTTGTGTCGCCTCTGGCTTTGGCCTCTGGTCTGCCCTCCATCCTGTTTTTCTGTGTCTTTGTCTTCCCCTCATCCTGGCCCGTCTCTGCTTCTCTCTCCTCCCCTTCATTCAAGTTGGCAAATTCCTTCTCCTCCTCCTCCACATCGCCTGACTTCCAGCAGAAATGCTGAGAGCGCTGGAGAGTTTCCCTGCCTTGTGTCCTGATGTGCCTGGTGCCATAGCAATCCCTCGTCACCCTGAGGAATGGTCAGAGGGGAAAGTCCTACTTCGCTGCCTCTGCCCCGTGTCTGGGGGAGAGCTGCCTTGGGCTGGGGCGTGCTCAACAAAGAAGGGCTCTTCAGTGCATTTTTCTGTCCTTCTCTGAATGGCTGTGGGCAAACAGTCACTTTCAGAGGCTTCTGGCTTGGCAAAGCATTCTCATGATAGGGAGAAAGACCTTCCTTTGACCTCCGGAGTATTTTTTGATAATCTCCACAGCCCTCCTCCCGAGGGGTAGTTCCAGTGCTTTGCAACAAAATGATTATCCGCGTTTGTTAGCACTGTCGAAAGCTACTTTTTCCAAAATACCTCTTTGAGATAACTTGATTCCTTTTCCCCTAAAACCTCTTAAAAACCAAAAACAAGACATCCAGCATGGAAAAATAAGTTGATGCTTAGGACAGCAAGGTCAAACTTCTCATAGAAAACAAGCGTGTCTATAGGCAGGCTAGGTACATGGAGCCCGTGGGAAGCATCCAGCATTCAGGAGCTATCAACATGCGTTATCTATGCTGGCAGTGGCAGGGTGGGGGGAGATTACTGTGAGCAGGGTCATAGGGGACGATCCATTCTTTTGGTTTGGCAACCAAAGTGAAAAATCTGGGAAAGAAGATCAGACCGAGCTCAATCTTTAAATATTTTCAGTTTTTCTAGCTGAAACAAAAGCCTTAAAGAAACCAAAAGCAGAAGAAAATCCTTTTGTGCTGAATGAAACCAGAAATAGAAGGTTTTCTTCAATAAAAACAGCCAAACAACAACAACAAAAAAGCTAGTTTTGCAGAACGGAGCTGGGGTTGTTAGAAGTTCTGCCCTCTCTAATTGATGTTTGAAGGATGAAGCACTCACCCAGGATATGAGAAACTCATGTTTTATTCCTTTGCTTTTATTTCAACCTCTATTTCTACTTCTCAGCTTTATGGCCACCGCAGCTATAGGGTATTTTGGTTGTTCCTCAGCTCATCCAATTGGAGTTGTTCCACATCATATAAAACACTGAATTAGTCACAGAGACAGAGAGCACAAGGGAATGACTCTGTTCCGGTAGAGTTAGGACATTCCCCTGGAAATGAGCACATCTGGTTCTTCTCTCTGCTGTACCACATGCTAAATCATTTATGCACATTGGCATGATGGCGGCAGCAGAGGTTCAAAGCAACCTTTGTAAGAGCCACTCTGGTGCTTGAGATGCTCGCCCAGAGGTGGAAGCTATGGGTCCAGTCCTCTCATGAAGAGGTGGGGATTGGGATTTGGTCTCCCCAGATCTTCCCACAGCACTCCCCCAAACCCTACAGCATTATCCATTTCTGTTCTTTTTTCTGTCAGTCTCAGTTCACGGGACACCAGGAGAAACTTACATTAGAAGTTGAAACATCCCTTTAGGTCACTGCCATCCTCTCTGTATCAACTCTCCAGCAGGATGCTCTCTAGTGCTTTGTCCAGGCTAGTTCTGGATGAGTCAAGTTCTTCTATCCTGAAGCCAGCTGACTATCCTACAGCCTAACACCCCTCCCTTGCTACTCAAACTACATTTTGGCTACTTGGTAGCAAATACTTTCAGCATTCCCTGAAATGCCTGTTCTTCCTTAGCATTTTCACTCTGAAAGAATTGGAATTGCCTGTTGTCTTGGCTCCCTTGCCAGCCCTCTCCAGCTGAGCCAAACATATTTGCTGGAAGCGGCGCGGTCTGCAGGATGGATCTCGTCAGGCTGGGCCTGGGACTGGGAATGTCATGGAGAGATCCCACAAGGTCAAAATCTTTCAGCGTCATCATATACTTCCTCTTCTGGGATTGTAACATCACGGTGTGAAGCAATAGGGTCCCTTAGGCATCTGCGAGCGCATGTTTTTCCTGTACAAGGAGGGGTTTGAATCTCTTGGAAGAGCAACAATGGAATTTCCCATCAAAGGTGACTGTCGCAACGCTGGTGACATTTCCTCCCTGGGCTTCCTCCTGGAGGGGACACGAAAGTCCTCAAGCAGCTGCTCCGTGCCACCCCCTGGGGACACTCTTGGGGACACTGGTGACACCCTGGGGACCCTCTGGGGACACCCTGGGGACCCTCTGGGGACACTTTGGGGACACCCCGTGTCCTTCCTGCCACAACCCCCATACTCCCAATTGGGACAGAGTCACCCCCAACCAGAATTCACTCCCCTGGGGTATGTCACCTCGTTGTCACCTCATTGTCACCACCGGTGTCACCTGTGTGTCCCCACACTTTGAACCCTTACATATTTTTATCATTTTCCCTTTTTTTGGCAGATTTCTGCATGGGCAAAGCCCCTCCACGGCCATGGGGCAGAGCGAGTCGGAGCCACAGGAGGAGGCGGAGGTAGGGAATGTCACCGCGTGGTGACTGTCACCTCCCCCGTGACTGTCACCTCCCCCCCGGTGTCCCCTCCCCGCGGGGCTCAGCCTCCTGTCCCCGCAGGACGCGTCCCTGATGGCTGTGCTGTCCGGGCTCTTCGGCGAGGAGCAGCGCTCCACCAGCATGGTGAGCACCCCCTGGGGACACCAACGTGTCCCCACGCCCTTGGGGACATTGTCCCCAAGCACAGCCCAGGGGGACACTGCTCTGTTTCTTGGTGGGGATTGGAGGTGACAAAGTTGTCACCGTACACCTGGGGACACAGTCTGAACCATGGTGCTGAGTACCCCTAAGGGTACACAAAGTTGTCACCGTGCCACAGGGGACACAAAGTTGTCCCCGCACCCTTGGGGACAGTGTCCTTGTCCCTGGTGTTGTTGAGCACCACCAAGGGGACACAAACTTGTCCCTGCCCCAGGGGACAGGAATTTGTCCCAATTTACCCCAAGGACAACATCGTGCTCTCCAGCGCTGTTGAGTACATTTAAGGGGACACAAATTTGTCCCCACGCTCCGAGGGACACAAATTTGTCCCCACGCTCCGAGGGACACAAACGTGTCCCCACGCTTTTGGGGACACTGTCCTGGTCCCTAATGCTGCTGAGCACCGCTGTGGGGCTGTGATCTTGTCCCCACGCCCTAAGGGACACCATTCCTCCGTGTCATCGGGGTGGCAGTGCCATCAGTCACCCCGTGGTGGCCCGGGGTGGCACAGGGGACACGTGGGGACCTCACGTTCCTCTGCAGGTGCTGTGGGCGGTGCTCAGCCTCAGCCTCTTCGCCATCGTCATCGCCGTCGCCATCGCGGTGCTGGTCCGACGGCTGCGCCTGAAGAGTGAGTGACACTGGGTGACATCGGGTGGCACCGCAGCGGTGGCCCTGGGGGTGACATGAAGTGCCACCCTGGTGCCACCCCGTGCCTCAGTTTCCCCCACAGAGGGATGGGCACGTGGGGAGGTGGCACAGAGCGGGTGTCGTGGGGAGGTGACACCAGGTGGCACCTGGCGGGTGGCCCTGAGTGGGTGACAAGAAGGTGACAAGTGGGGTGACAGGGCAGTGCCCCGTTAACCCCTTCCTTTCCTGCCCTCCAGAGGTGCCTGCACAAGAGACACCCAAATACCGCTTCCGAAAAAGGGACAAGATGCTCTTCTACGGGCGCAAAATCATGCGCAAGGTGACACTCGGGGTGGCAGCACCGCTGTCACCGCAGGGTGACAGCTCCTGGATGTCACCCCAGGGTGACACCCCGCCTTGGTCCCCCCCCAGGTCTCCCAATCCACCTCCTCCCTGGTGGACACCACCATCTCCAGCACTTCCCGGCCCCGCATGAAGAAGAAACTCAAAATGCTCAACATCGCCAAAAAGTGAGGTGCCACCAGCGGGCGGGTGGCAGCGGTGGCAGAGCCCGGTGTCACCTCGCTGTCCCCTCAGGTTCCTGCGCATCCAGAAGGAGCTGCCCACGCTGCAGCTGAAGGAGCCCCCGCCCTCCGTGCTGGAAGCCGACCTGACTGAATTCGACGTGGCCAACTCTCACCTCCCCTCCGAGGTGCTCTACATGCTGAAAAACGTCCGGTGAGGCTCAGGACAGCCCCACGTCACATCCTGTCCCCGTTGTCCCCAACCCCAAAGCTGACCATGTACCATCCCCACCCCAAAGCCCTTTTATGGGGAGCTGGACCATGGATGCAGGAGGATGCTCTGCGCTCTGCATCCCTTGGTGCTATGGCAACGGGATGCTGAGGTGGCATTTTGGTGCTGTGCCCACCGGGCGTGGTGTCACCCGCTGTCCCCATCCTTGTAGGGTGCTGGGACACTTTGAGAAGCCGCTGTTCCTGGAGCTGTGCAAGCACATGGTTTTCCAGCAGTGCCAGCAAGGGGATTACGTCTTCAGACCTGGGCAGCCTGACACCAGCATCTACGTGCTGCAGGATGGCAAGCTGGAGCTGCTCCTGACCGAGCCGGTGCGGGGACAGGGACAGGACGGGGACAGGGACAGGATGGGGACACCACGGGGACAGGGCTGTGGAGAACAGAGGGGTTTGTGCTGTGCAGGATGGGAAGGAGACGGTGATGAAGGAGGTGTTCCCAGGAGACAGCGTGCACAGCCTGCTCAGCATCCTCGATGTCATCACGGTACCACGGCTGTCCCCAAACTGTCCCCAACCAATTATGGCTGTCCCCAAGAACCCTAAACCTGATTGTGGCTGTCCCCAAGCCCCGCTGAACACAATCATGGCAGTCCCCAACCTCTTCCAGACCAATCGTGGCCATCCCCAAACCATTCCAAGCCCCATTGTGACCGTTCCCAAACCCATCTAAACCCAACCACGGCCACCCCCAACCTCACCACCCTGATTCTGGCTGTGCCCGTCCCTCTGTCCCCTCTCCAAGCCCGGAGTCACTGCCAGGGCAGCGATGACACTGTCACCACCGGTTGTCCCCTAGGGCCACCAGCGGCCGTACCGGACAGTGTGCGCACGGGCGGCGGAGGACTCGACTGTTCTGCGGCTGCCGGTTGAAGCCTTTTCAGCTGTCTTTGAGAAGTACCCTGAGAGCCTGGTGCGGGTGGTGCAGGTGAGCCCGGCTCTGCGGGGACACGACGGTGTCACCGGGGGCGGGCAGGGGACACCAGCATCTTCTTGTCCCCACAGATCATCATGGTGCGCTTGCAGCGCGTCACCTTCCTGGCGCTGCACAATTACCTGGGGCTGACGAATGAGCTTTTCAGCCATGTAAGCACGGAGCCACCGAAAATAGGGATCCCCCACTGTGGGGATAAAAGTGTCCCCAACGTGTCCTTGTCCCTTTGCAGGAGATGCAGCCGCTGCGGCTCTTCCCGCAGCCCGGCCACGCCACCCGCACCAGCCCCGTCCGCCATGGCAAGCGAGGGCTCGGTGCCACTGAAGAGGGCAGGGAGAGGCAAACGGAGCTGGGTAAGATCTGGGACCCCCCTTGGTCCCCCCAGCCCCGCAGCAGGAGGGGGCTCACAGGGTCTCGCTCCACAGTTGAGCCGCTGAAAGCTGGAGGTCTGGATGCCCCCGCGCCGCCGCTGCTGAGCCGTTGCATCTCCATGCCGGTGGATATCTCCGGTGGGTGGGGGCTGGAGGAAAGAAGGAGGGCTCTTGGGGTCATGCGTCACCCCTCGGGGTCTTGTGTTGCTTCCTGAGGGTTGTGCATTCTCCATGGGGTCATGCATCCTCTGTGGGGTCATGCATCCTTCGTGGGATCGTGCATCCTCCGTTGGGTTCTGCATCCCCCCCATGGAGTCGTGCATCCTCCCATTGGTTTGTGCATCTTTCATGGGGTTGTGCATCTCCCCGAAAAGTTGTGCATCCTCCATTGGGTCATGTGTCCTCCGTTGGGACCATGTATCCTTCATTGGCTCGTGCATCTTCCTTGGGGTCATGCATCCTCCTATTGGGTTGTGCATCCTCCATTGGGGTCGTGCATCCTCCATTGGGTTGGGCACCCTCCCATTGGGTTGGGCATCCTCTGTGGGATCATGCATCCTTCCGTTGGGTCATGCATCCTCCATTGAGTCATGCATCTGCCTTTGGGTCGTGCATCCTCCATTGGGTCATGCATCCTCCCATGGGGTTGGGCATTCTCCATGGGGTTGGGCATTCTCCATTGGGTCATGCATCCTTCCATTGGGTCGTGCATCCTCCATTGGGTCGTGCATCCCCCCATTTCCTGGCCCCATGCATGCCCCCCATGGGCTCCCGGCTGCTGGTGACCACTGGGTCCCCTCCCTGGTGGGACACAGGCATCCAGAAGGGTCCCCGCTCCGACTTCGACATGGCCTACGAGCGTGGCCGCATCTCAGTGTCGCTGCAGGAGGACAGCACCAGCCCCTTGGCCGCCTTCTCCCGGGTAAGGCTGGGACCACCTCCATCCTCTTGAACCAACGTCCACCCCAACACAGATGCTGGAGTTGTCCCTTGTCCCCACAGTCCATCTCTCATGAGCCCAAGGAACGCAAATCGGTGACGGTGGAAGAGCAGCCTTCGGGTATCTACCGCTACAGCTGCGAGGACGATTCGGCCACGGGGGACTGTCCCTTCGAGCCCTACCAGGGCCGCCAAACCAGTGCCATCTTTGAGGCTGCCAAGCGGGAGCTGGTCGAACTGATGAAGGTGGAGGTGAGGCCTCCGATGGAGATGGCACGAGGAGATCCCAGCCTCATGGTGGTTCGCCGTCACCTCGTGGTGCTGCCCGTCACCTTATTCTGGGTCCCTGTGGCCTTGTGATGGGTCCCTGTGTCTTCATGGTGGTCCCCCATGGCCTCTTGGGACATCCCATTGCCTCCTGGTGCTCCCCATCACCTTATTTTTGGCTCACATGGCCTTGTGGTGGTTCCCTGTGTCTTCATGGTGGTCCCCCATTGCCTTGCTGCGCTCCACATCACCTCATGATGGATCCCATTGCCTCATGGTGGTCCCCCATGGCCTCTTGGTGTGTCCTATTGCCTCATGGTGCACCCCATCACCTTGTTTTGGGCCCAAATGGGCTTGTGATGGGTTCCTGTGTCTTCATGGTGGTCCCCTATTGCCTCGTGGTGGGTTTATGTCACCTCATGGCACATCCCATTGACTCATGTTGATCCCTGTCACCTCGTTGTGGGCCCCCATGGCCTCTTGGTGGGCCCCAGCACATCGTGGTGGTTCTCTATGGCCTCATGGTGGTCACCTCGTCGCGTTCCCCATCGCTTTGTTCTGGGTCCTGCGGCTTCATGGTGGTCCCCCATCACCTGGTTGTGCTCCCCATCACCTTGTGATGAGTCTCTGCCACCTCATGGTGGGTCCCATTGCCTCGTGGTGGTTCTCTGTGGGCTTTTGGTGGGTCCTGTTGCCTCGTGGTGGTCCCCATCATCTCATGGTGGTCCCGTATGGCCTCTTGGTGAGTTCTTTTGCCCCATGGTGGTCCCTATCATCTTGTGGTGGGCTCTTGTGGCCTCATGTTGGGTCCCCATCCCATCATGGTGGGTCCCCATCACCTTGTGGTGGTTCCTTGTGACCTCGTGGTGGTCCCCGTCACCTCGTGGTGGCCCATCATGTTTTTTTCACAGTCCCCATCACCTCATGTGACACCGTTCTTTCCCCCAGGACCCTTCTCTGCTCAACAACCGTGTCTTGCTCCATCATGCCAAAGCTGGAACGGTTATTGCCCGTCAAGGGGACCAGGTTGGTCTGGGTTTTGGGGAATGGTGCCATGTCTCGCTCCCCCAACCCCATATTTCCATGGGGTGCTGCTCCTCCTACCCCTGCCCTACGGGTGGTGGGGGGCAGGAACCATCCCCAGAGCTGCTGGGGGTGCAGAACCCCCAGTGAAGAGGAGCAGAAGCGTTGTGGTGGGAGCACTCGCACCCAGGGGACGGTGGAGGCGGCGTTCCCGGTGACGGGACACCATTTTGGCAGGACGTGAGCCTCCACTTCGTGCTGTGGGGCTGCCTGCACGTGTACCAGAGGATGATTGACAAGGCAGAGGACGTCTGCCTGTTCCTGACACAGCCTGGCGAGATGGTGGGGCAGTTGGCCGTGCTCACCGGCGAGCCCCTCATCTTCACCATCAAGGCCAACCGCGACTGCACCTTCCTCAAGATCTCCAAATCGGACTTCTACGAGTGAGTCTCAGCACCAACCAAAGGGATTTGGGACAATCATTTCAGTGCTGGAGGGAGGTTTGTAGGGTGATCGCAGCTCGACGTCCATGGTGACACCTCCTGGGGTGCTGTTGGTCCGCAGGATCATGCGGGAGCAACCCAGCGTGGTGCTGAGCGTCGCCCACACCGTCGCCGCGCGCATGTCACCCTTCGTGCGCCAAATGGACTTTGCCATCGACTGGATGGCGGTGGAGGCCGGCCGAGCGCTCTACAGGTGGGTACCCTCCAATCTCAGCTCGGCGAGGACCCCCTCAGCATAGGGCTGATGTCCCCTTGGTGTCCCCAGGCAGGGTGACAAGTCGGACTGCACCTACATCGCGCTCAACGGGCGCCTCCGCTCCGTCATCCAGAAGGGCAGCGGCAAGAAGGAGCTCATCGGGGAGTACGGCCGCGGGGACCTCATCGGCGTGGTGAGATCCGTGCTGGGGATGGGACGCTGTGCCTCTCGGCTGTTTGTTTTGGCTACGTGTCGTCTTCTCCAGGTGGAAGCGCTCACCCGACAGCCCCGTGCCACCACGGTCCACGCAGTCCGGGACACGGAGTTGGCCAAACTCCCCGAGGGCACCTTGAACAACATCAAGCGTAGATACCCGCAGGTATCACCAAAATCCTGCTGTGCTGTGGGAGCAAAGTGTGGGTCCCCACCACACACCCATGGATGGATGGGTCAGATGGGATGGATCCACTCCATCTAAACCCAAAACAGGGGAGGGTTCAGCCCTGTAAGCTTTTGGGGAGCTGCTGCCAAGAGGAGTGCCCCAAGGGGAAACCATGAAGCCTCACCAGCCTCAAAATTTGGGGAGATTTTAGAGAGATGCTGGTGTTGGTGTCCATGGGTCCTGCTGAAGTCTGGAGACCTCCCATGTTGGAGATCCCTTCCCTGGGGAAGGAACGTGTCCCCACATCCCAGCTGGTGGCTATGACACTCGTTAAAACCATCTCATTAAAACCATCTCATTAAAACCATCTTCAATTAAAGAATTAGAGAAGCAATTAGAGCTGGTGGGGGGGAAAGGTTGGTGCCCTAAAGGGATGTTCTCTGAGGTCCCCAAGGATGGGCGGCAGTGGTGATAGCACCCAAAAAGGCCCGTGGTCCTTCTCCAAGATGTTAACATCTGTGGCCCTGCCCTGATGGCTGTCCCCATCCTTGTCCCTCAGGTTGTCACCCGCCTCATCCACCTCCTGAGCCAGAAGATCTTGGGAAACCTCCAGCAGCTCCGCGGCCCCTTTGCAGGTGGGTCCCAAAGGGATGAGGGACGCTGGGGACAAGGTGACAAAGGGGTGTCCTTCTCTGAGGCCATCAACGTAGCAGAGCCAAGAAGGTGTCTCCAGCCTTGTCACGCTGTCCTCTTGCTGCCACCGTGTCTTTCTTCTTGCAGGCTCTGGTTTGGGCATGGCTTCCAGCTCGGAGCCCACCAACCCCACCAGCAACCTGTCCACGGTGGCCGTGCTGCCGGTGTGTGACGACGTGCCCATGGCCGCCTTCACCTTGGAGCTCAAGCACGCTCTTAACGCCATCGGTGAGCGCTGGCATGGCGGTGACAGCAGCGTGGCGGTGGCCATGGCATGGAGGTGACCACAGTGTGGTGGTGACCACAGCCCCATGGCATGGCAGTGACCATGGTACGGTGGTGGCCACGGCACAGCAGTGACCACAACCCCATGACACGCCAATGACCGTGGTAGGGTGGTGACTGGAACCCCGTGGCTTGGTGGTGGTCATGCAACAGTGGCAACCGTTGTTTGGTGGTGACTGGAAACCCATGGCATGGTGGTGGTCATGCAATGGTGGTGGCCATGCAATGATGGCAACCATGGCTTGGTAGGGGTTGGAACCATGTGACGTTGTGGTAGCCACACAATGGTGGCGACCATGGCATGGTGGTCACACAACGGTGGCAACCATGGCTTGGTGGTGACCCCATAGCATTGTGGTGGCCACACAGCAGTGGCAACTATGGTTTGGTGGTGACCACAGCCACATGACATCATGGTGACCAGATCCCCACCTCTCACAGGTCCCACACTGCTCCTCACCAGCGACATCATCCGCGCCCGACTTGGCTCCTCGGCACTTGACAGGTAACTCCCTGCAGAAGGGACGTCACTGGTGACCCAACACCGTGCCACCGTCTGTCCCCTCCATCCTGGCAGCATCCACGAATACCGCCTGTCGGGTTGGCTGGCCCAGCAAGAAGACATCCACCGCATTGTGCTCTACCAAACCGACTGCACCCTGACGCCGTGGACCGTGCGCTGCATCCGGCAGGCGGATTGCATCCTCATCGTTGGGTTGGGTGACCAGGAGCCGGCCCTGGGCGAGGTGAGGGATGTGTGGTGGGGTGTACATCACAGAGACGGCTCAACACCAAGGTGGTGGTGTTCTCTGCAGCTGGAGCAGATGCTGGAGAACACAGCAGTGCGCGCCTTGAAGCAGTTGGTCCTCCTACACCGCGAGGATGGCCCCAGCCCATCCCGCACCGTTGAGTGGCTCAACATGAGGAGCTGGTGCTCAGGCCACCTGCACATCAAGTGTCCCCGCCGCGTCTTCTCCCGGCGCAGCCCTGCCAAGCTGGTAGGTGCCACCACAACGTGTCCCCAGCCTGGGTGTCCCCAGCCTGGGTGTCCCCATGGCTCTGCCGCCATTGTCACCCGTTGTTCCCCGTCCCCAGCGGGAGATGTATGAGAAGGTGTTCGCGAAGAGCGCCGACCGACACAGCGACTTCTCCCGCCTGGCACGGGTGCTCACCGGGAACACCATCGCCCTCGTCCTGGGTGGTGGCGGAGCCAGGTGGGTGCACGATACGGCCCGGTGGGATGGGTGACCCACGGCGCCGGCGACCCTTCTCATCCCTCCTCTTTATTTTTCCCACCCCATCTCCTCCGTCTGCTTCCCCCCCGCCAGGGGCTGCTCCCACATCGGGGTGATCAAGTCTATGGAGGAGGCAGGGATCCCCATTGACATGGTTGGTGGCACCTCCATTGGCTCCTTCATCGGCGCGCTGTACGCCGAGGAGCGCAGCGCCGTGCGCACCAAGCAGCGGGCGCGCGAGTGGGCCAAGGTGGGTGCCGGACCCCCACCATCCTCAGTTTGGGTGGGCACCTGCACAGGCTACCTGTGGCCAGCCATGGACACCGTGTTTCTAAAGCACCTCCTTCCTCTTCTTCTTCTTCCTCTTTTTGTTTTTCCTCTTCTTCTTCCTCTTTTTCCTCTTCTTCCTCTTTTTCCTCTTCTTCCTCTTTTTCTTCTTCCTCCTTCTCTCATTTTTCTCCTCTTCTTCTTTATTCTCCTCTCCTTCTCCTTTCTTCTTCTCCTCCTCCACCTCCTCTGCTCCTCCTCCTCTCCTTCTCATCCTTTCCTTCATCATTGTCATTGCCCTCCTCCTCCTCCTCTCCTTCCTTTCTTTGTTCCTCCTCTTCATCCTCCTCCTCTCCTTCTTCCTCCTCTCCTTTGTTGTCATCATCGTCTTCCTCCTCCTCCTCTCCTTCCTTTCTTTATTCCTCCTCGACGTCCTCCTCCTCTCCTTCTTCCTTCTCTTCCTCCTCTTCCTCTCCTTCCTCCTCTTCCTCCTCCTCTTCCACCCCCTGCAGTGCATGAATTCTGTGTTTGAGACCGTCCTGGATCTCACCTACCCCATCACCTCCATGTTTTCGGGCTCAGCCTTCAACGCCAGCATCAACAAAGTTTTCCAGGACAAGCAGATCGAGGTGCACCCCACAACCCCTCCTGGAGCTGCACCCCCAAAAAGGGGTCCCAGCCCCACCCCGCTGCCATTGTCCCCGTCTTGTCCCTGCAGGACCTTTGGCTTCCCTACTTCAACGTCACCACTGACATCACGGCCTCGGCCATGCGGGTGCACACGGACGGTAAGAGCTCCCCAGGGAATTGGGGATGCTCTTTGGCACCACCACGTGTGGGGACGCTCCTCACCAGCACCCCAAAAATGTTGTCACTGTCACCTGGCTGGAGGAGGACACATCCTGGGCAGTGGTGATGTCCCAAGGCCACCCAATGCTGGTGACCAGCAAAGCTCAGCTCCCTGCTGGAGTCTGGCTGCGTCCTATGTCCTTGGTGGGGATGGGGACGGAATTGGGGTGCACTCTGCAACCCACTCGAGTGTTTACATCCCCTCTGCTCACCACTAACCCCAGTAACCCTCACTGACAGCACGGGGGTGTGGGGCTGTCCCGCTGGGGACAATGCGGTGGTGGTGGGGACAACATGGTGGTGGTGATGGGGACATCATGATGGGGACAATAGAGTGGTGGTGATGGGGACGTCATGATGAGGACCGTGCAGTGATGGTGGTGGGGACATGATGGTGGGGACCATGCAGTGATGGTGGTGGGGTCTGTGCCTGGTGGTGACGGGGATGACGCGGTGGCGGTGATGGGGACAATGTGGTGGCAGTGATGGGGACGATGCGGTGGCGGTGATGGGGATGACGCGGTGGCGGTGATGGGGATGACGTGGTGGCTGCCCCTCATCCTTGCCTGGTGCTGGAGCTCACCTGGGACATTGAGCCATCCATGGGGCGCACGCGGTGGCTTGTAGACAGCCTGGCTCTCTCCCCACCTGCTCCTCTAACGCCAACTAATCCCTGCTCACCACCCCTAATCCCTCCCCATCCCGGTGTGGCCAAAGTGTCTTCCCCACCATGGCTCACTCGTGGTGCTGAAATCACACCACCAGCCGCCCACCCCTGGGGGCTTCCCCATGGGTCCCCCCGTGGCCGTGACCGTGTCCTCTCCCTCCGGCAGGCAGCCTTTGGCGTTACGTCCGAGCCAGTGCCTCTTATACCCCCTACCTGCCTCCGCTCTGCGACCCCAAGGACAGCCACTATCTCGTGGATGGCTGCTATGTTAACAATGTCCCAGGTCAGCATCTCCCTCGCCGGGGCCACCGGCCTCCCAAAACACTCTTTTTTCCACCCCGCCCCCCAAAAACAAACAAAAACAAACAAACAAACCGAAAAACCCACGTCCCATTCCAGGTGGAACTTTGCAAATGGCCAACCAAGATGCGCGCCGCCCCGGCAGGTGCCTCTGCCACCCATGGGTGCCCACTGGACCCCCGTGGGGTGCAGACATCCCTGGGCAAGGGCAGGGGCGAGGGGCAGCCCCCCGGGGGGCTCAGATGGGTGCGGGAAGGGCTGTGCTCACTGCGTTTGTTCCCCGCCGGCGCAGGCTCGCTCTGGCGGTACGTGCGAGCCAGCATGACCCTTTCTGGGTACCTACCCCCACTCTGCGACCCCAAGGATGGCAACTTGCTGATGGACGGGGGTTACATCAACAACCTGCCAGGCAAGTAGCGTCCCACCGCCGTCACCGACCCCCGGTGGCAGGCAGTTGGGTCCGAGCCATGTGGCCGCCATGGGATGGGGCTTCCATGCTCTTTGATCCGCCGTTGAGGCTGGATTTGGGCAGTCCCGCTTGGTTTTGTGTTGCCTTTTGGTGTTTTTAGAGTTAGATGCACTCCTGGGGCATCTTCATCCTCATTCCTGCGCAAAAGGCGTCCATCCATCTTGCGCTGGCTTTTGGTGTCCTCAGCACTGTGTGGCTTCCAAGGATGTCTTCATGTTTCTTGATGTACAAGATGGAGCCCTCCATCTTGCATCTTCTCGTAGTGTTGGATGTCCCCCCATTGTCCTTCACACACAAAAAATGTCCCTCTGCCTTGTGTCATCTCTAGGTGTCCTCAGCACAGGGTGCTTTCCTGGAGAATCTTCACACTCCTTCCCCACTTTCATCCAAGGTGCATCATCCTCTCCTGGTGTCCTCGGCACCGTGTGCCTTCCCAGGGCATCTTCATCCTCATTCACATCCAAGTCACCTCTCTTCATCTTGCGTCATCTCTTGGTGCCCTTGGCACTGGGTGCCCTCTCGGAGCACCTCCGTGCTCCTTCACGTGTCAGCCACCTTCATCCATCCTGCCTCATTGTCTCCTGGTGTCCTTGGGGACATCTTTGCCCTCTTTGGGCATCTCCGTCCTTCACATCCAAGATGCCTCCATCTGTCTTCTACCACCTCTTGGTGTCTTTGACACCAGGTGTCCTCCCAGGACGTCTCCATCCTCCTTCACTTGCAAGCTACTTCCCACCATCCTACACCATCTACTGGGCGTCCTCTTGGGGCATCTTTGTGCTCCTTCATGTGCAAGCCACCCTCAGCCATCCTGGATCATCTTTCTTGGTGTGTTCAGCACCAAGTGCACTCCTGGAGCATCTCCATCCTCCTTCACATGCAACCCAGCTTCCTCCCTGTTGCATCATCATCTCTTGATGTCCTCAGCGCCCGATGTCCTCCTGGGGCTCCCCCATCCTCCTCCATGTTCAGCCATTCCCATCCACCTTGCATCATCTCCTGGTGCCCCCAGCACTGAGTGTCTTCCTGGGGTTCCTCTACACCTCTCTGATTCCACTGAGTCTTCCCGGAGCATCTCCATCCTCCTCCACGTTCAAGCCATCCCCATCCACCTTGCGCCATCTCCAGGTGTCCTTGGCACTGGGTATCTTCCTGGGGTTCCTCCACACTTCTCTTCCCACTATGGCCACCACAACTTGCCTGCATCCTTCTGTCACCCCTACACGTGTGTCAGGTTGCATCGCTGCTCTGCTCCCCACTGGTCTCCTGCCCCAAGGTCCAGCACCCACGGGACATTGCTCGTCCCCCCACCAGCCCCAGCATGGCTTTGCCATCCATCCCATAGTTGGGTTCGATCCCTCACCCCGCTCCGCTTGTGCCACCACTTTTCACGGTGGGCTCAGACTGGAGGGGAACCGTGATGCTGCCGACCCAGCTTCCTCCTTCCACCCTACAGCCGACATCGCCCGCAACATGGGTGCCAAGACGGTGATCGCCATTGACGTGGGCAGCCAGGACGAGACGGACCTGTGCAACTATGGGGACAGCCTGTCGGGCTGGTGGCTGCTTTGGAAACGCCTCAACCCCTGGGCTGAAAAAGTCAAGGTGAGGAGCAGAGGAGTGTGGGGACGCCCATGGGGGCGCAGGCAGGGTGCTGAGCACCCTGTCCTCGCAGGTGCCTGACATGGCGGAGATCCAGTCGCGGTTGGCCTACGTGTCGTGCGTGCGGCAGCTGGAGGTGGTGAAGTCCAGCTCCTACTGCGAGTACATCCGTCCCCCCATCGACCGCTTCAAGACCATGGATTTTGGCAAGTTCGACGAGATCTACGTGAGTTGGGGATGAGGAGGCTGGTGGGATGGCTTGGACTGTCAACATGGTGTCCCAAGTCATTGGTTGGGTTCTTCAGCCGCCATTTGGGATGTCCTGACCATTAACGGGGTACCCTGGCCACTAGTGGGGTGCCCCAGACATGGATTGGGCTGCCCTGGCCAACTGTTGAGCGTCCAGGCCAGTCCTAGTCATCAGGTAGGGTCAACCAGCAACAAATTGGGTGCCCCAGCCACCATTTGTGGGGTGCTTTGGCCCATGAGTTAGGGTGCCTGGGCCTTTGGATTGGGTGCCCCAGCCATGAACAAGGTACACCAGGCCATCACTTGGGACGTCTGGGCCATTTTTGGCATTTCCCAGCCACTGGTTGGGATGTCTTAGCCTTCACTTGGGTGCCCTAGCCATTGTTTGGGTGCCTTGGCCACGAATGGGACACCACGACTGAGCTGTCACCTGGACTTGTCCAACCCATCATTCAGGGCACCCAGGACATCAGTGGCAGCATCCTGGTCATCGTGTGAGGTGCCTGGGTCGTTATTCAGGATCTCCAGGTTTATTTAGGGTTTAGGGTTCGTTTAGGGTTTCTTGACCATCGTTTGAGTGTCCCATGCCATTGGTTGGGTGTCCCAGCCATCAGTTGGGTGTCCCATCCCATCGGTTGGGATGTCATAGCCATCAGTTGGGGTTCTGGGCCATCCTTTGGGGTGCCCCAAGCCATCCTTTGGGGTGCCCAGGCCACCAACGGGATGTGACCGCTCTCCTCACAGGACGTGGGGTACGAGCACGGCAAGGTGGTCTTTGATGGCTGGAGCCGGGGCGACATCATCGAGAAGATGGTGAAGGACCGGCGCTCGGCCGACTTCTATGAGAGCAAACGCATGGACGTGAGCGGGGGTGACACCAGGGTCTGTGGGTGGCATTGGCTGTGTGGGGACCTGTCCTGTTGGTCCATGCCACCCTTGTCCATCTCCTGTCCAACCCCCCCAGCATTGTTGTGGCCCCAGCTTGCTCCATCTTTTGTCCTTGATCCATCTCACATCGCCTCTTTGGTCCATCCTAAATGTGCCTTTGGTCCGTCCTCCTGTCCCTCAGCAGCATCTCCCTGTCCCCTCCTTGGTCCTTCTCCTGTTGTCCCCAGCATCTTTGTGTCCCCTGGTCCATCCTCCTCTCCCCTTGGTCCATCTCCTTTTGTCCCCAGCATCCACGTGTCCCCTCCTTGGTCCATCCACGTCCCCTCCTTTCTCCATCTCCCAGTCTCTCATGGTCCATTCTTTCATCCCCACTTCCCACCCTTGGTGACTCCTGAACCCTCTGTCCCTCTTGCCCACGCTGTCCCAACCAACACCCCCCACCCTGTCCCCCCTCCTCACCCCACTCCCAGTTTGGGGTTACATCTCACGGACCCCCATTTCCCCTATAGGTGCTCACCTACCCCAGTGCCGGTTTCACGGATCTGGCAGAGATCATCTCCCGCATCGAACCTGCCAAGCCCTACCCATCGGACGGCTACGCCGACGGTGAGCACCCCACAAACACTGTGGGGCTGAGGGCTGGATCCAAAGCCCTGAACCCCCCCCATTTCCCTCCCTTCTGCCCCCCAACCAGAGGAGTCTGACTACCTCACCGAGTACGAGGACGAGGGGCCGGAGCTGACGCGGGGCGAGGAGGAGGCGTTCGCCCCCACCGAGTGGCCCGGAGCCGGCGCTTTGGAGGCTGTGAGTGCCCCCCAGGCCAAAGAGACCCTCCAAAATGGGATGACCCAGGGCTTGGGGGCTCCCAAGGGCTCCCCATGCATGGAGGGTGCATGGGGCAGCGCTCTCCAGCTGGGAGCACATGGGTTGGTGCGCCATGTCCCCATCTCGATGTCCCCATGTGTCTGCCTTTGTGTCCCCCAGCTCCCCATGGGCTTGGCGACAGCCTGGACCCCACAAGAGCTGCATGGTGTCCCCATCTCGGTGTCCCCAACGTGTCCCCTCTCTCCCCAGGAGGACGAGAAGACCCTACGGCACCGCCTGAGCCCAGCCCAGCCCCCCTCTGCGCCCCGCACCTGAGCGCAGACGGCACCGAAGGACCCCGACAGCCCCCGGGCACTGCCCCCCGGCACTACCTCCACGCCTCGGGGCCCCCCAACCCCTCTTCCATGGCTGCTTCCCTAGCCGGGGCTCAGCCCCTGGCACTTTCCCACTCGTCCCAGATTGTCCCCGCTGCTGTCCCCAAGCTGGGGTGACACAGGGGCTCCAGGGACCCTCCTTTCCCCCCCATCCTGCACTGTTGCACTGGCCCAAATCCCCCCTCCGAGGCGCTGCAGGCCCGACCTCGTGGTGGTGGGAGGGGGGAGAAATGACTGCTGTATATTTTCTTTTGGTTTTGTTGGTTTTTCTTTTTTTTTTTTTTTTTTTTTAATTATTATTGTTATTTAAAACGAACCCAGCACTGTCTGTCCTATGGGAATAAAGTTTCCAGGCTGGCGGGGTGGCCCCGGGGGACAATCGCCACCAGGTGACTGTCCCCGAAACCACTGCAGCATCATTGCAAGAGCAATGCCACACGAACACCCGTGGCAGTGTCACCCGTGGGCACCTACCTCTCTGCGTTCAGTCGGAGGCTTGGGGCACCACTGGTGTCTTCCAGGTCCTGGCATTGTGTCCCCAAATTGGCAGCCTTGGTGTCTGTGGGGTCCCGGTGTGGCGTCTCCAAGTTGGCGCCACTGGTGTCTTCCAGGTCCTGATGTTGTGTCCCCAAATTGGCAGTGTTGATATCTTCCAGGTCCTGGCGCTGTCCCCAAATTGGTACAGTTGGTGTCTATGGGGTCCAGGCATTTTGTCCCCAAATTGGCACCATTGGCGTCTTCCAGGTCCTGGTGTGGCATCCCCAAGTTGGCACCACTGGTGTCTTCCAGATCCTGGTGTGTCCCCAAATTGGCACCACTGGCGTCTTCCAGGTCCTAATGTGGTGTCCCCAAATTGGCACCACTGGTGTCTTCCAGGTCCTGGTGTTGTGTCCCCAAATTGGCACCACTGGTGTCTGTGGGGTCCTGGTGTTCTGTCCCCAAATGACCACTGCTGCCAGCCCCATCCCAACACTGTGGCATCATTTTGGCACAGCCGGTGCCCACTGTGCCCCATGTGCCTGGTGTCACTTTGATTCATTGTCACCCACGTGGTGCCGGTGTCCCTGCCCCCACGTCCCCCTGCAGCGATGTCGGGGGGCTCCTGGGTCCCATCTGCAGCACAAGGAGAGAGGAGCGAGCAGGCAGCACCCAGCGCTGTCCCCAAGCTCAAGGGGACACCCTGGGGACCACATCAGGGGGGTGGTGGCCAGCTGGCACCTAGGCCACCAGCACTGGGGACAACACGGTCCCCACTGCTCCCATTCCCCAGTGCTTTCTCGGTCACCCCCAGACATGCATGAGGGCGTGGGGTGGCATGGGGACAAGGATAGATGTGGGGATAGGGGCAGGCGTGGGGACCCTTGGGGACACCTGGCACCACCATGGCATGCTTGTCACCGTGACGAGACAGCCAGCACTGCTACCACGGGACATTTGGCTACACCATGGGATACAGCGCAGCCATGGGACAGCCAACACCACCATGGGACTGCTGTCACCACCATGGGACACCTGTCACTGCCATGGGACCGCTGTCACCACCATGGGACACCTGGCACTGCTGTGGGACAGCTGGCACCGCCATGGGACACCTGGCACTGCCATGGGACAGCCAACACCGCCATGGGAAACCTGGCACTGCCATGGGACAGCTGTCACCACCATGGGACACCTGGCACTGCCATGGGACTGCTGTCACCATCATGGGACAGCTGTCACCACCACGGGACACCCATCACAGCCCATGATAACTGGGTGCTGTCCGGGTTCTGTGGCCGAGGCTGGCGGGTGCTGATAGCACCCGGCTCTTCCTGCACTGCTGCAGCAGGCTCTGGGGGGGTGTCCTGTCCCCTCCCTCCTCCGAGAGTGTCCCCAAGAGGACACCCAGCTGTCCTGTGGGTGCACAGCAGGGACATGGTGGGCATGGGGACACAGCAGGCTTGGGGACACCCTGGGCATGGGGACACAGCAAGCCTGGGGACACCCTGGGCATGGGGACACAGTAGGATTGGGGACACTCTGGGGATGGCAATGGCTCCCCGAGCATGGGGACACCCTGGGCATGGGGACACCCAGACACTGCCACGGGGACACCCTGGGCATGGGGACACCCTGGATGCCATCATGGGCATCCCCCAGTCCTCGCTGTCCCCAGGTCCCATGCACCCATGGGTGCAGCCTGCAGCATCCATCTTCCTGTCCCCCCCTCCACCTCCCCAGGGAAACCGAGGGCTTTGCCAGCACCCATAGGGGACTGTCACAGGCAGTGTCACCTCCGGCCAAGCCCTGGGGTGCTGGGGGGGCCCTTTGAGGCCCATCCCCAGGGCGGGGGCACATCCGGGCCCCCCCTTTTCCCAGCCCTTATCAGCGGGGACAGCTGTGGGGACAGCTCATTGGTGCCACGGGGACGATGTATGGCAACATCGAGCCCAGCCAGCCCGGGGGGCAAAAGTGGGTGCCAGGGCCCGGCGGTGAGGAAGGTAGGGAGCACCCTGGGGTGCTGCTCAGGGTGGGGGTGAGCCCAGCAGTGCCGCTGACCTCAGTTTGTGCCCTAAATGTGA
>JAOWBO010000077.1:164477-175749 GCA_028564985.1 Crax fasciolata
CATCCCACTTGGGAGGGGGGAGGGTGAGCGAACAACTGTGTGGGACTTAGCTATCTGCTGGGTCAAACCACAACACACAGCCATGACGTGTCTCATCACAGCGATGACATGTCCCATCATGGTAATGACATGTCCCATCACTATGATGACATGTCCCATCACAGCCTTGATGTGTCCCATCGCTACAATGTCATGCCCCGTCATGGCCATGACATCCCATCATGGCAACATGTCCCATCACTGCAACAGCATGTTCCCCTGTGGAAATGACATGTCCCCATCTCAGCACATGGGTAACCCAGTCTCTGTCCCCCTGTCCCTGCGTCACCATGTCACCTTCAGCGCAGCGGCACACATCCCCATAGCAGATCTTCCTCAGCTGCCCGCCATCCTTGTCCAGGTGGTAGAAACGGGTGCAGCAGTCATCTGTGGGGACACGAGGACATGAGGGGACATTGAGGGGGAGGGTCAGCAGGGAGATGGGGGACATGGGGACAGTCGGCAGGGACATGGTGGGAGAAACGGACAGGAGAGCACAGGCGGGATGTGGAGAGGAACACATAGGGGAGAGAAGGACTTTGTGGGACAGAGCAGGGTCATCATGGGGAGTGTGGGCATGGAGAGGAACTGAGAGTGATGTGAGGGGACAGGAAGTGACACAAGGGGACACGGGGACACACCAATCTTGTAGTAGCTGTAGATGCTGACGGACGCGGGCTGGATCAGGCCCACCTGGAAGTGCTGGTGGGCCTTGAAGGCGATGCACTCCTCGTCCCAGTGGGAGACCTGTGTGTGGGGACATGGGAACACAGGGCCATGGGGACGAGGATGGTGGGCAGTGGGGTGGGGAGGCACCCACGTGTCCTCACCTACACCCTCGTCCCCATTCCCATCTCCATCCACGTCCCCATTTGTCACCATCCCCATTCCTTCCTCAGCTCATGTCCTGTCCCCACCTTCACCCCTATCCTTGTCCCTGCCCATGTTTCCAGCTCCAACCTGTGCCCTTTCGTTGTCCCCATCTCATGTTTGTCCCTGTCCCCATCTCCAAGCAGTCCCACCTCATCCTCATCCACACCCTGTCCTATCACGGTCCCTTATCCTATCACGTCTCTGCCCCCAACATGCCCCATCTTGTCCCCACGGAGATGTCCCCCATGTCATCCCCTGTCCCCACCTTGTCAAGGTAGATGATGAGGTTGCCGTGGTCCGACAGCGCTTGGTTGATCTCGAATTTGGAAATGTACCTCTCCACTCCCTCCGAGAGCTGGGGACGGGGACACGGTCACACAGGACACGCAGGACATACAGGGACATGTGAGAATGTGCAGCCACAACGTCACACACAGGGAAACAGGGTGACACCACCAGGACATGGGGACACAGAGGCATGGGGGGACACGCGGGGGCTAGGAGGATGTGGGGACGCAGGGGCACGCACAGGGACACATGAGGTCATGGTGGCACCATGATGCATGGCCCCATGTCCCTCTGGTGTCCCCATGTGTCCCTATGGCTCTGCACTCACAGTCTTCAGGTCCTGGACGTCGGGAGAGAAGCCCGTGAGCATGGAGATGTCAAGGATGGACATGGTGGCATCCACGGTGTCCAGGTACCTGTGGGGACAGGGATGAGGCCACCTGCCTGTCCCCAACATCCTCCACAGTCTCTGTGTCCCCAGCATCCCCATCCCTGTTGTCCCCATTCCCATATCCCTGAGGGACAAGGTAGAGCTGAGTCCGCTTTGTCTTCATGTCCCCATCCTTGTTCCAGATGTCCCTGTCCTCAGCAACCCCGTTGTCTCCATTGTCCCTGTCCCCAACAAGCTGCACGGCCCCTGATGTCTCCAACGCCTCCCATGTCCCCACGGTGTCCCACCTGGTGCAGATGGTGATCTTGATGGAGCGGAAGACGCCTTCCTGCTCCCTGCCTGTGAGGGGACAGAGGGACAGTGCTGCCACCCGCGTGGGACATCGGGAGGGAGACAAGGGAGGAACCCAGGGGTACAACGGGGGACAATGAGGGATGAGGGGGACTGTGAAGGGACCAGGAGGGACGTGGGGACATGGAGGGACATGGGGACATGGAGGGGGATTGAAGGGGGACATGAGGAGATGGAGGAGATAGGAGAGGGACGTGGGGACATGGGAATATAGGCGATCAGGGAACATGGGTGACATGAGAAATATGGAAGGGGACGTGAGGTGCCATGGAGGAGACATGCAGGGGACACAGTGGGACACATGAAGGGGACACATGAAGGGATGCCTGGGAACTCACCCGTCTTCACCTCCTCCACATTGACCCGCAAGTCAAAGCTGTCACACTTGTTTTCCTTCTCGGGGACCTTGGCATTGTAGACGGTCACCACCGTCATGGTGCCCTTGCCCGTGCCCTGCGCTTTCACCGTGAAGTCCTCGTTCAGCTTGGTCTGTGGGGACAGGGGACGTTGAAGAGGGACAGGGACATCCCAGGACAGAGAGGGGACAGCACCAGCAGCGTGAGCAGTGCCACTGAGGTGCCCCAACGTGCCACTTCCCCACTGAGACAACAGTAACATGGGTGATAAGAGCGATACCGGTGGCACAGGTGACATGAGAGATGTTGGTGACAAGGATGACACCGGTGACAAGGGTGCCCGTACCTCGGCAGAGCGTGCCACCAGGGCGTTGCTGTTCTCGATGCGGTAGGTGACCGGGTGGGCACGGCGTGGCAGCAGCACTGACACGTCGAGATTGAGCTCAAGCTGTCGTGGCAGTGCCACATGGTACAGAGCCAGCGCCTGGAACACCAGGATGGTGGCCTGCAGGAACACCGGTGTCACCAAGGCTTGGGGACAACATCTGGAACACCCCCAATGCCTCCTGGGTGGCTCCAATTCTGGGGTGACCTCAGGCCCTGGAGCCAACCCCTGTCACTTGAGGACCCTTGGGGACCAGAGGTGTCCCCAAAGGACAGGACGTGTCCCCGGAGGATGGGTATGTCCCAGGGAATCTCCAGGCTCTGGAGGAGTCCCCGGGGACTGGGATGTGGGGTGTCCTGGAGGGTCCCCAGGGCCATGAGTTGACCCCTGGTGCTCTACAAAGCGCCCAGATCCCCCCTTGCCCCAACCAACCTCCACTGCCCCCATGGCAGTGGGTGCCACGGCAGCACCCAGGGGTGCCAGGGGGGTCCGTAGCCCACCTGGGTGGATCCATAGCCACCACCAAAGTAGTTCTGCTGGGCAAGCCAGCGGGCCACCGGTCCCATCATCTCCGTCTTCTCCATTTCCAGCAGTGCCAGCAGAGCATAGGATGTCCCCTCGATGTTGTACGTGCGGGCGTTGCGTTCCTCCCAGTGGGTGCTATCTGGGGTGACACCGAGCCCTCAGCACTCCCTGGGGGGGATTTGTCATCGCCACCCCAGCACCCAGCACGTAACCCACAGCCACTTCCCCCTGCCCTGGTTTCGTTCCCCAGGGGGACATCACCTTTGGATTTCTTCATCAGGACTTTCTCACTCGTCAGTTTCCTCGTTAAGGCCAGGGCGTAGGAGGACAGGGCCACCGTGTAGGGTCGGGCCAGAGATTGGTATTTCCGGGAAAGGTACTCGGAGGCTTTGGCAATGCTCCCGTCCAAGCTCTGAGCAGAAAGGATGGTAGTTTGGGTTCTCGGGTGGCTGCTGTAAGGGTTGGGCACCTCGCCTCCAAGCCCGTCCATGCGTCCTCACGTGGGGACGAGGACTGGGTTGCTCACTTTGATGTGGTTCTTGCAGATCTCCCGGGATTCCTGCAGCGCGATGAGGACGAAGGCTGTCAGGGATGCCTCAGGCTCAGCACCGTTGTAGCCACCCTGCAAAACAGGGGGAAAAACCTCAGATTTGGGGGTTTCACAGCAATCTATGACTACCCAACACTGATCTTGGTCACCCAGTGCACTCTTTTTCCCACAGATCATCTCAAAAGTCCATCGTTGTGCCGATGAGGTTTGACCACAAAGAGGGATAGGTTTTGTGTCCCCCCATACCATCATTGGCTTAGCAAGGACAGGAGCATCTTCTTGGAAAATCCCATCTGGTTTCTGCTTCTCCAGGATGAGCCATTTGATGGCTCCACAAACCACCTCTGGCTCGATGTCCACCAGCTTGCTGGCCATGGCGAAGACCTTGGCCACATAGGCTGTCAACCTGAGGACGGGGAAAACTCAGGATTGTGTCCAATGCCATCACCCAAACCCCCATGGATGTGGTGGGAGTGGGACGCTCACCAGGTGCTCGATGGGCGTTTGAGGAAGGCAGCAAAGGAGCCATCAGGTTTGCGGAAGGCGAGTTGTTGGGTGTAACCTGGTGAGAAGATGGCAGCTGGCACCTGGGGGTGGCTTCAGGCCATCAGCCCCTTCTGGTACCCATCCCAGTGCAAACCAGTAGATCTGGAAATCCCCAAACTGGTAGCACCCAACCTATTTTGGGGGTTGGAGTTAGATGATCTTAAAGACCCCTTCCAACCCAACCCATTCTATGGTTCTATGACCTCTAAGGTCCTCTCCAACCCAAAGCAGTCTATGGTTCTATGCCTTTTCCTTTAGCCCCTTTGGATGATCTTATCCTCTTGAGGATGCTCCTACCCTTTTTAATCAAGTTGATGGCCTCAGTGCGGCGGTCAATACCAAAGTTCTCCCACTGACTTGTGCTGTCCAGGTAGTGGACGGCGATGACAGTGGGTGTCATCCCAATCATGTTCTGCTCCCCACAGCCCGATGGGGTCACAATGAGGTGCTTCAGCTTGGCCCCGTCGATGGCTTTCTCCACTATGATGGACACGGGGTTGCCTGGACCAGGGGAAGGGGAGATGTCAAGTCAGGAGTGTCCTGTCCCCTCCCAGCCCATCCCCACACGCTCTCTCTCCCCTGCTGTCACCTTGGATGCTGACTTTGGTCTCCGACTCTGTGTTAGGGACGATGTCAGAGATGTTTGCTGCTTTCACCTTCACTTCCTGTACGCCATCTGTGGGGCAGGGAGGCCATGATGGATTGGGTGGCCACAAACCCTTCCTCCCCCAACCCTGAGGTGACCCAGTCCTGCCCCACATCTGCAGCAGGATGTCCCTTGTCTCCCAAGGTACCCCAGATCCATAGCGGGATGTCTCTTGTCCCTCAAGATGCTCCAGTCTGGCCCTTGGTGGAACATCCATCATGTCCCAGACACACAGTTGGATTTCCCAATTTCCCTTGTCCCCTCATTCATCCTCTCCCCCTCCCCCCATGGGGATGAGACGTCCCCAGGACCGGCCAGGGGCCACTCACTGTTTCCCTTTGTCTTTGGGTCCAGCTCAACGATCTCCACTGTCTTCTCCAGCTTCATCCCTTCAGGCTGTTGGGGTAAGAGTCCAACACTCAAGGCTGGGCTGGTTTTGAGTTTCCCCTTCCCGCCCTCCCCAGGTTGGCCTGGAAGAGTGCTCCAGTGTAAAGCAGCACGTGGAGGTCATTGGACAAACTGGGAGACCACCTCTGGGCACCAACGCCAGGATGAGTGGAGACAGGGATGTCACGGGGATGTCACGGGGAGCTGGGGACATCCCAGGGACCGAGGTGGCCCCACATGGCAGAGCAACATGGCACAGGGACTACTCACCACAACTTTGAGCTTCTTCTTGACGCCGTCAGACACAAAGCTGTCCCAGACAGCTGCCTTCACCTCGACGTCGTGCTGCCCCAGCTGCAAGGGCACGATGACGAAGGGCACGGCGCGCGACGACTGGGCTTCCAGATCGAAGATCTGCCTGTAACGCGCCTTGGAGGTAGAAGCACTGCACAGGGCCGGGTTGTACATCAGCTCCACGCGCACCTGGGGACACAGAGGGACATTGCCCGTGGGTTCGGGTGACCACAGACCCCTCCTGAAAGCCACGGAGTGAGCCACCAACCTTGATCTTGCGCTTCCAGTAGTTGTAGAGGATGGCCCGGACCTCCACCTGCTCGTTCCTCACCGCCGAGTAGGGCAGGCGCAGGTCGATGAAGAATTCCTTCATCACCGTAATCTCGTAGGGGTCGGCCACACACAGCCCTGCGGAGTGGTCCCCAGGGATGTAGGGTTCAGCCGTAGGAGCTGGTTTGGCCCTTTGTGCCCCAGGGACATCCTCAAGGGTTTGGGACAACTCTTGAGTCTCAGAGTTCCTTCAAGGTTTGGGAGACCCCTCAAGTCCCATAGATCTCCCCAAAGTTTGGAACACCTCCCCAGAGTCACACATCCCCCCCATGATTTTGGAGATCCCTCCAGTAACCCCTCCAGGTTCTGGGGACTCCTCAAGTCCCAGAGACCACCCCCAAGGTCTGAGCGAGTCCTTCAGTCCCCAGGAACCCCCTCCTACTCCGCCATGTACCCTTTTTGGCAGAGAGGCTGACGGCCAGGACCTCCCAGGTGGTGATGGAGTCTTTCAGGTACACAGGCAGCGTCTTCGTGGAGATGCTGGAGGGGATGCAAACCACCAAGGGGGGTCACAATCGGCCCCGAGCCTGGCCAGAGGGCTGGAGGCAGCCACCGAGTTGGAGCAGGGTGGTCACAGCTTGTCCCCAAGCTGGACTGTGGTGTGTAGGTGGCCTCTGAGCTGGACCAAGGAGTTAAAACTGGTCCCCAGGCAGCACATGTGCCCTATGTGGACCTCATCTAGACCAAGAGGGTCACAGCTTGACCCCCACTCTGGGCAAGTCAGGGCTCAGAGCTGGATGGGTAGGAGATGATGGATCCCCACATTGACACACGGGGTGGTGGCTGTCCCCAAGCCCGGCTGGGAGCGGCAGCCGTAGGGGACCAGGATGTGGGGCTCACCCCAGTTCATTGGGTGGTTCTGTCAGCTCCTCCACCTGCCATAGCCAGCTCTCTGGGAAGAGGCTCCGCGAGGTGATGTCCTCATCAGCCAGGAAGGCGTCATCCACCTCACCTGGGGACGGCAGCAGCCCTCTCACCCGTGTCCGTGCGATCCTGGCCGCTGGACGGTGCCAGAATCATCCAAGCACCACCCATGTATCGCCCAAGCATGGCCCAGGCATCCCCCAACAATCACCCAAGCATTGTCCAACCTTTCCCCAGCCATTGACAAAATATCACCCATGCTTCCCTTAAGCTTCACACGCTTTCACCCAACCTTTATGCAAGCGTCACCCACCCTTTGCCCAATCATCACCCACCCTTTGCCCAAGCATCCCTCGTGCACTGACCGCACTTTGCTGAAGTTTCCCTCAGGCATCACTCAACCGTCACCCAAATCTCACTCAACATCCACCCAAGATTTTCCCAAACTGTGCCCGACCACCCCTCCCTGCCGTCACCCCACCGCTGCCCAGCACTTGCTTCGAGCCAGCTCAAGATGGAGCTCGCGCTGCTTCTGGTCTCGGATGCCCTTGATGTAGTTGCAGCAGTCGAGGAAGGCCTGGGTGCAGGCGCTGCCATCGAGGATGTACGTGGCCCGTTTCTCGCAGCTGTAGCCCATGAGGTTTTCCCTCATGCCGTCCTCACAGCACTTGCGCAGATTCCTGTCGCTGTACTCGGCCGCTGCCAGCACCGAGACACCCCGATGGCACCCGGCCCCACAGCCTCAGCGCTGAGGCCGCTGGGGACGTGGGATGCTCTGGTGTCCGCCAGGACATGGGACACTCCAGCATCTCCAGCAATGGGACAGTCTGGTGTCCCCAAGGACACAGGGCATCCTGGTGTCCTTGGGGACGTGGGACATTGTGGTGCCCCCAGTGCCACCTACCCTTGCTGCCCTTGTACTCAATGAGCTGCAGGGAACGGCGCTTGCGTTTTGCAGGTTTGGCGCACCGGACCTCTGGAGACAGAGGTGACATTGGTCACGATCCCAGAGTGCCACATCCCAACCCCCAGGAACCACATCCCCCATCCCTGAGATGTCACATCCCCGTCCCCGTTGTGTCACCCCCTCCATTCCCAGCCTGACTCAACCCAATGCTAAGGATGTCATATGGCCAACCTTGGGCTGCCCCATCCCCAGAGTGTCACCGAGGCTGTCCCCATCCCCAGCGCGTCACCTACCACCCCTCTGCGGCGTGTTGATGTTCACGTTGGAGGCCAGGCTGAGGCCGGCATCGGCAAAGACCCCCACATGGTCCCTCCCGCTGCCTGGGGTGCAGCCGATATCGCTGCTCTCCACCGTGTCCCAGACCTGTGGCCGACATGGGACAACCATGACAGATCCTCCTGTCACTTCGGGATGGTGGTGAGAGCAGAGAGGGGAAGCGGGGCACCCACCTTGGTCTGGGTGAGCTTGTTCTTCTTGCTGAGGACGAAGACACCCTTGTCCACGGCCACCAGCCCCACGTGGGCTTTGTGGTCACCCTCGATGCGCAGCCGCATGGGTGTCCCCGGCTCGTGCACACGGTTGTCAGCCTCCGACGCTCCCTTCACCACCAGCTGTTGGGGACACAGCAGGGTTGTGGCCATGGGCCACGAGAAAAGCTTCCATCGGCCACAGGAGCTGCCCCATGGGTGCCCCATGGAGTGTTGGTGGCTGATGGCTGTGTCCCCCACCACGAGAACACCAATGGGCCACCAGTGGAGCACCCAAGCACCCGTGAGTTGCCCATGGCACCCATGGGATGTCCGAGCTCTGCATAGGACACCCCATGGACACTCATCCCTCTAAGAAGAGCCAACCCCTGCGTGGGCCACCTGATTCTCCCAGAGAGCATTGAAGCCACCCCAGTGCCACCCAATCCCCATCATGGGCCACTCCTTCCTCTCAAGGGACACCTCAACACCCCACGGGTCCCTCAAGGAGTCCCACCCATCCCAGGGACACCCAGACCACGCAGCTCCCCAAAGACACTCCCATGCCCTCCAGGATATCCAATCTTCTCCAAGAACATCCTAGATCCCCAAGGCCCACCCATGGGGCCGCTCAAGTCCCCCAAGGACACCCTAGCTCCCCCATGGGTCACTCCAAGCACCCAAGGGACCCCTGAGCCCCCCAGGTACAACCCAAACCCTCTTCAAGGGCCACCTAAACCCCTTCCAAGGGCCAAATAATGCCCCTGTGCCCCCCAACCCAACTCCAGAAGGGATGGGGACACACTCACGCTGCCCATGCATGTGTCCTTGACATCAACCCAGACGGAGTCAGCAACGATCTCACCAGGCTTCACGTGGTAGTAGGCCACGAGGCGGAAGGAAGGGATGAGGTTGGCCGTCACTGGAAGCGACATCGTCACCAGGCTCTGGTCACCATCACGTGGCTGCCGCCCAACGTGGACAATGTGCCCCTTGCTCAGAATCTGGGGTGGGAAAGACAAGGGTGAGTGGGTGGGTGCCCAGCCACCCCGATCCCTGGGTGGCATTGGTTGGTTGGTTGGGTTGGTTGGGTGGTGCTCACCAGGTAGGTGAAGTAGGAGACGGATTTGCGGACGGCGTCGTTGCTGCTCTTGAGGTGGAAGTTCACGGGGAGGTTGTCACCAGGCTGCACCTCGCTGGCACCCACAGCCAGGTGCAGGAAGTTGCCGGAGTTGCCCTGGCTGTTGTATGCCTCGGCCACCATCTGCCGCGAGGCCTGGCGGTCAGGGAGCAGATCCTTCTTGTCTGTCCTCACCTGCAATGTGGGGGACACGGGGCACTGAGTCAACAGGGAGAGGTTGCCGTTGAGGTCTTGGATGCCATAGGTGACCTGGCCATCATGAAGGTCTTGGCCACCATGGAGGTCTTGGCTGCCATGGATGACTTGGTCACCATGGAGGTCATGGCCATCATGAAGGTCATGGCTGCCACGGATGACTTGGTCACCATGGATGACTTGGTCACCATGGGGGTCTTGGCCGACATGAAGGTCTTGGCCATACTGGGGGTCTTGGCCTCCACAAAGATCATAGTTGCCATGGATGATTTGGCTGCAATGGAGGTCGTGGCCACCATGAAGGTCATGGCTGCCACAGGTGACTTGGTCACCATGATTGACCCAGCCATCCTGCTCCTCCCATCTCCCACTGCTCTGGCCCTTGGTCATCCTGCTCATCTCAGCCACCCTGGACATTTTGGACACCCTAGTTCCTTTGACACTGGCCATCTTGGGCTTTGCCCCCTTGGTCGCTTTGGCCATCCTCCTCTCCCTGCCCCCGGCCATCGTGGCCCTGGCCCGAGACCACCAGACCCGAGGCCACCCAGGTCCCCACTCACGGTGATGGGGACAGATTTCTTGTTGGCTGGCATGTTGAGGACCAGCTTGGCCGTGCCATCGCGCTGGGTGGAGACGAGGCCCTGGAAGCCGTCAGCCTTGACAGGGACACGTGCAGCCGGGGAATCGTCAGGGTTGGTGACATAAACCTGTGGAGGACGCAGTGTGGCACAGGACACAGCATGAGGACATGGCATGGGGGCACCCAGAGGTGAGGTGACACAGGGACGTGGCATGGGGACAGAGCCCAGTTCCCAGGTCTCCTCCCTCACAACCCCCTGGGCTTCCCCCTTCCCCGTCCCCCTGCAGAAGACCCTGGTGCCACCACCCTCCCTGTCCCCAGGTGCCATTACCGTCAGATCGAAGGGCATCCCCGGCTTGAAGTACTTGGGGGTGTGGGTGAAGTGGATGGTGTACGGGGACGTCACGATGCGGATGCCACTGCGCTGCGCCTCCACCATGTCACTGCCTGCGGTGGCCGTGGGGACAGCGGTGTCACCCAGTGCCAGGACAGGGCACCAAGTCCCCCCGTGTACAGCCCTGCCCGACCATGGACGGCCCCGGCTGTCCCCATCTGCACCGTCCCCATCCCCTCTCCTTCTCTTTGCTGTCCACAGCCCCATGTGTCCTTGTCCCCATGGAGGTCCTTGCTGTCCCGAGCCCCACACATCCCTGCTGGCCCCCATATGTCCCCACATGTCCCCAGACCAGCCCCATGCCTTGAGGACATACAGCACGTGGCCTGACACGTGCCTGCTGCCCCTGTCCCCCGTGTCCCCCTGAGTACCTGACTCGGTGAGGACGGTGACGGTGACATAGAGCGAGTGTCCCACCAGCTCCTGGAGGTTGGCAAACCGCTGCCGCAGCATGGCCATGGGCAGCACGGCCTCCCCGTCCCCATCGGTCACCTGTGGCGTGGGGTCAGTGGTACAGGGGACAGCCATGGGGCAGGGCTGGGGACAGGGGACCACCACAGGGACTGGGATGGGAACGGGGGACAGGGACAGGGGACCACCACAGGGACCAGGATGGGGACAAGCATGGGAACAGGGATAGGGCTGGGAACAGGGAACAGTCATGGGGACTGGGACAGCAGATGGGGACAGGGGATGGGGACGG
>JAOWBO010000077.1:194915-205545 GCA_028564985.1 Crax fasciolata
AGGAAAAGGAAAAGGAAAAGGAAAAGGAAAAGGAAAAGGAAAAGGAAAAGGAAAAGGAAAAGGAAAAGGAAAAGGAAGGAAAGAAAAGGAAAAGGGAAGGGAAGAAAAGAGAAGAAAAGGGAAAGGGAAGGGAAGGGAAGGAGAAAAAAGTGTATTAAAAATGAGCTTCACAGTGGCAGAGCTCTCTCAGAAAGAAGGGAAATTCTTATTTCAGTGGAAGGATTCTGCTAAAAAGCTCCATCCTGCACCCCAGAACGTTGGGTTTGCTCTGGTTTTTTTGAAACCATCAAGGAAATGCTCCAATAATAGCAATTTTCCAAGATAAACCCTTTGCTTTGTGTAAAATTGCCAAAACAACCCATTTTGGTGGCCCTAATTCACCTCTTTCCCTATCTCCTGGGATGTTTGTCCAATTGTAGGGAGTTTTTACCTAGTGCTGACAGGATCTCCATTTGTCCAGAGCCACGTGCCTTCCTGCAGCTGATCCGTCGCTCCCAGCCAGTACGTGTTGCTGCTGTTAATGTTGATCCTCAGGAAGTTCTAGAACAGAAGAATTGGTCAAAGCAACACAAAAAACTGTAATTCCAGGGATGCCATAATGAATATGAGAATCTTGAGGCTTTCAGCAACGGAGGTGATGGCATCAGTGCAATAACCCAGCAGCATTTTTGGGTGAATAGTGAATAGATTTGGTGCCTTTGCACTCTGGAAGGGATATTTTGATCTTTTTTGACCTTTTTTTAGCACTTTTTCCTCAAACTTTGTACTCAGCTAAACTCAGCGTAGCTTCTGAGCTTCTCTTCACCCCACTCTGAGCTGATGGCCAGTCTTGGCTAATTGAAACCCAAAATAAAAGAGGTTTTTGAGGTCACATGTTAACCAGAATAGATTTCTCCTAAAAATAGGGGGTTTGGGGCACTGTGGGAGCGGAGAAACTGATGGTTTTTCACTGCAAATGGATGGCTGACCTGCTCCTCATCTGAGTTGATGATGACCAGGTGAGCACCTTGGTCCATGCAGGTCTCCTTCGCGTCCCACCAGCTCATCTTCTCGGTGGAGAAGGAGTAGCAGCTCTCCTCGAAGATCTTCCAACCAGCCAAGCATTTGTTGTTCGGAAGCGCTTTGCAGATCAACACTGGAACAAGAAGACACCCCTAAAAATCACCACATTTTCCAGCTTTAAGCCCATTGTGGTCTTTTTGGGTGAAAACCTGGAGGTTTTTCCCCTCCACCAAGACATCTACCTGCAATGTCCTGCAGCTCCTTGTAGTAACTGCGCATCGTGCTCCGCATCCGCGCCTGCTCCCGACGGGAATCCTGCAGCACTGGGAGCACAGCAGCGTGAGCCCCCTCCTCCCCTTCTTCCTGCTCCCCACTTTGGGTTACCCACATCTTCAGCCTTTGCCCCTCAAGATTTATTTCATTTCTGTTTGTAAAATAAACTCAAGCAGAGCTGCAAAAGCTCCCACATTGATACCTTTGCTGCGCGTTTTTTTCTCCTTGGGTGGCATTTTGCTGAGATATCACCCAGAATATCACTTAATGATTCACTCATTTGGCAGCCATCAAAGAGTTGGCCAATTCTATTTGACTTCTGCGGAATTTTCTGTAGGATTTATGCCCTTCCCTTCCTGTAAGAGGTGGATTTTCCTCCTGGCGAGCTCCTACTCTGCAACCAGGGTAACTCCTGCAACATCCAGGGGGCTGATTTGTTCCTGTTTGCACCCTTTTGGGGCTGATTTGTTCCTGTTTGCACCCTTTTGGGGCTAATTCCATTGGGTTTGAAGCCAGAGCATGGACTACATTGCGCCATGGATTTAGTGTAAATAGGAACCAATTGGCATTGCTCCACCAAGAGATGGACCAAAACCAGGAGCCACCCAAAAATATGATTTATATTTTCTTCCATTTGTACCAATGTGGTGCTGGAAAGGACCCAAACAGCAAAAAATCAGGGAGCACATAGCCATGGGACTTACTGTTAACTTGGTTCTCCGAGTAGTTCGACCTCAGGAGCTCCAACTCCGCCATGATTTCCACCTCTGAAATGGAAACAATGGAAAAAAGGAAGCTGGATCCTACCGAGAAACCCCGAGTGATGTCTAGATTTGCCCAGTTTGTGACTTTTTGGGCTAAGGGAGGGGTTTATTGTGGATTTACACATCTAGCAAACGTCAAGCATCAATGGCATGGGTGGAAGGAGGCAGATGTAGCACCATGGGGGGAATGTGGAAACCCTAAAACTCATGGGGTGGAAACTAAAATGCGGTGACACATCCCCATGGATGGATGCTTAAAGCGTGATGGACACAAGATGTCTTATTTTTAGTGGTGAAAATGCTTTTTTTTTTTTTTTTTTGCAGCGTTTCACCCAACCTGCTGCTTCCCAGCCCACTGGGGATGCTCACGTTTCACCAAGGCCAGCGCCAGGAGCAGCACCCACGCCACGAAGCTCAGTGCCACCAAGGCGTAGAGGACGGCCACCGATGTCTGCCGATGGCCCCGTCTCCTGCTGGGCTCTGGGTTATCTGCAGAGAAATCAGGGAGAATCCCAGCTCCGTGGTCTGGGTCCAGTAGATCCCTCTGGTATCACTCAGGGAAGGACAGGTGGAAGGGACTCACCCACTGGGGAAGGGTTTGGAGATGCTGGTTTCCCTGCCAGGATGTAAACCCCTATGGGGAGGAAGGAAAGCGTCACTGGAAGGTGTTTTTAGGGCATTTTAGGGTGAAAAGGTGACACAGGGAGGGGAGGTGGGTGCTACCTGTGCCTCCTTTGCTCCTTTGGTTCTGCAGATCTTCTTTAGATGGCGACAGCTTGGGGCCACGATCCGACCCCGACACAGACACATCGTCGTAGTCGTCCTCGTCGGTGAAGCTGTCTGGGGATGCTACAGGAGAGAAAAATGGGAGAAAAGTTGGGTTCATGCCAATGAGGAATCCTGGCTGTCAGCAATCAGCGTGATGCACTGCAGGGTGGCTGGAAGGAGATCATCTTTAAGGTCCCTTCCAACCTAAACCATTCTGTGATCCTCTGGAGAGCACCAAAACCACGACTCCCCCAGCAGAGTTTGCTGCAATTTTGGTAAACCACAAGACCTCAAACAAGATTTTTACACCCATTTCTCGGTATGGGCGAATTTATAATTTTTTAAATGATTTTTATAATCTTTCTGCAGTTTTCCAGAGCCAGGTTCTCTCCTGGTTGCAAATCTGAGTTGAAATTTGAAAATGTCCGTGTTGGGAGGGGAAAAAAAATTCAGCAAATGTTCCAAGAGGGAGCAAGAAATTTCGCTTTTGCCAGGGAAGATTTTCGAAGGGTTTTTTAGGGGGCAATTGGATCTCATTTTACAGAAGGAATCGAATTGAGAGAGAAATAGAGAGAAATGTTTGACCAGTCGAGCTGAAAATAAAGTCCCGATGCACCTCGGGGAGTTCTGCTTTCCACCCGCGCTACAAAAAAAAAGCCTGAAAAGGTGAAAATGATGACTTACCCGGTCTGAAGTCATTCATGGGTGTCATTTTCCCAGCAGCAGAGTAGATTCCTGCCAAAAACAGGAAGGAAAACAGCGTTCAGGATAACAGGAGGATCCTCAAAACCACCGCGATCGCCGCTGATGAGGACGCAGCTGATGCTTTCTTAAAATCCAGCGTGGAGTTGGCACATGAAATGAGGTAAAACATGGAGATTTTGGGGCTTTTTGAGCAGAAAGCAGTGCCCACACAACTCCATGTGCCCAGACACGTTTCACCTTGCTCCACCCAATGGCAATGCCCTCCGTGCAACGAGACAACCCTCCGTTCACCGAGCCGACCGCCATCCCCAAAAATACACCAAAAAACATCTTTTCACCCCAATTTTACCTGCTTGTCTCACCAGCCTCTTGGCAGGGACCGGAGTGGGGCCCAGCCAGTTGCCGTAGGTCTGCTCTAGGGCCATGGAAGGTCCCTTCCAACCTAAGCCATCCTATGATGCTGTGACTCTACGCAACGTAGAGCCCAGCGGCCGCGCAGGCGCCCGCCGCGGCCCTAAACCCGCACCGCCTCCGGCTCTCCCCATTTCGGGGTTCGGCCCTGAGGTTTCGGTTCCTCTCGGCACCGGGACGGCGGTGGCATGCAAATGGGCGGCGAAAGGAGGGACGAGGCTGCCTGCTTCCCTCTGCAAAGAATGGGGTTTGGGGAGGGCAGTAGGGTCGGCGTTTTGGGGGATGTAGGGTTGGGGTTGCGCGGGGAAAAGCGGTGATGCCACCGAGGCTCCACCACCTGTGGGATTTTTAAAGCAGGTCCCATAAAACTCTTTGATTTTTAGGGTTTGGTAACTAAAACCACACGGTGATATTTGTCAGTGTTAAACAGCTTGGTGGTGAAATCCCAAATCTCACAGCTTGTGCTGGGAGGGGAATTAGGGGCAGAGCTTTTTGGCAAAACAGCCGTCGCGCTCCAGCACCCACGAGCTGGGGATTTGCATACCCGCCCCATAAACATGTTTGCACCTCGGCTGTCTTCCGTTTTTGGGTGGTTTTTACCTAAACCCTGGGAATGAGGTGTGTTCCGACCCCCCCCCCCCAGCGCTGCTGGGGGGGGAAATGGGTTCAGATCACAAAGGTTTGGGTTCAAATCGCAGTCAAAATGCTTTATTTCTCCGTGTGACGTGTTGAGCAGCGGGGAAAAAGGTAACAAAGAAACCACCCCCAAAAAAATCTCAAAACTCTCCTCTAGGTGTGGCCCCAAATTGGTCTGGCCAAAGCACATCTTCATTGGGTCAAAAAATCCCGTTTCCTGCTAAATTTGGCCGTTTGTTGGTCTAGGTATGATGTGGATTCAACGTGATCCTAACGGGGAGGAACGTGGTGGAAGAACACCCGACGCACTCACACCCTCCCAATTCCTCCCATTTCTATTTCTTCCAATCTCCCAATTGGGTGATGCCTCCCAATCCCATCACTCATCATTTTCTGGTGACTTTTCTCATGTTTTAATCACTTTTCCCAGCTCCCCCTGTCGTGTATCCTCCACTACACAGCAACACGTTGCTTTCCACCCCATGTTTCCATCCCTGTTTTGTTGTTTTCCAGTTTCTAGCTCGTTTTTTTACCATTTTCCTGGTTATTTTTCACTCTTTTCCCCCATTTTAAGGCCGGCACCCCACTAGCAGCTGCGCTCACAGATCCAAGGCTCAGCATTGCTACAGGTGGCATCATTCCAGAGCCCGTTGGCGGACACCGTGGCACAATCCTCGCCGTGCTCGCCCACGTTGTTGGGTTCGCCGCTCCTCCAAAACCTGCGGGAGGCCAACAAGAGTTTGGGTGGAAAGCTCTCCATTTGGAAACCGGCCATTTTTTGTGGGTTTTGGGGTTTTTTTTTAAGGTGGTTTTAAGCAGGGCACGCCTTGCCCCATAGCATCTCCTCTTCTCTTGGGGAATGGATCAGCTGCTAAAATCCTTTTCCCGCTTCAATCTGATTTTTTCCCTTTTCTCCCTCATTGTGGCAACACCGCACTACTTCGATTTCAATGTTTTTCCCCAAATCCCACGAACGAGGAGAAGCAGAAGTTAGAAATAATCCCTTTGTCTCAGGGTGCTCAGCTGTATTTGTACGTTGGGTTTTGGGAACCCACTGAGCTCCTTGCACGTTCTCCCCTCAATTTTCAAAATTTTCCCCCCAAAATTTTCCCCCAAAAGAAAAACAATTTGGGGGAAAACCACCAAAATCTCGCCTGTAGCGTGGAGGCTCCTCTTACCTTTCCCTTCCCCACTTTCGGGGGCCACAAAACCTTTTTTTGTGCTTTTTTCACACAAAGAGCAGAGCACGCGGGTGTGCTCAGAAGGGTGCAGTGCTTTTTGGGGCAGAACAAGAGAAAAAAAAGCTCATTTTTGAGGGCAATTTCCTTGAAAACGTACGGGAGAGAAAGAGGCTGGCCATCCAGCCACTGCCAGTCGCCTTCTTTGTGCATGTCGCTGAGGCCCAGCCAGAACACCCGTGTCTCCATGATGTTATTTGCCAGAAATTTCTGCAAATAGGAGGAAAAAAAAAAAAAGAAGAATCAGCGCGGTGCTGTGACTTTCAGCATCACCTCGTGGGGGGAAGCGTGAGGTGCCACAAGGAATGGGGATAAAAGTGCTGAACTTTCTGATAACTGGAGGGAGAAGCTTTTTTTTCGGACCAAAAATGCTGGAAAAGCTGAGTTGGTGAAAGCAAGCTGGTGAGCACGAGGCAGGGATCGTGAACCACCATTGGGGTTGGATTTCTCTGAAGAATTCTCAAATTTCTGTAATCTCAAAATAACCTTTATCTTTCCTACATGATGGCCTGGGTTGGATTTCTCTGAAGAATTCTCAAATTTCTGTAACTTCAAAATAAACTTTATCCTACACGATGGCCTGGGTTGGACCTCTGTAAAGAGCTCAAAATAATTCCTATCTTTCCTCCACGATGGCCCTTTTGGGGACAGATTCCTTGAATTTGGCCAAGCTGCATCAGAACCACGTGGGAACTTCAAGGCTGGAGGACCCGGATGCTTTGTCGGCAGGATTGGAGCATGATATTCTTCTAAAAGTGCTCAATTTGGGATCGTTTTTTGGGGGTTTTTGTGGAATTCCAAGGCTTACGTTCTCCTCCTCGCTGTCGATGACGGCCAGCTGACCGCCCAGCCTGACACACGAGGCTCTGGCATCAATCCAGGATTTCTTTTCGGTGGAGAAAAAATAGCAAGTTTTGGCAAACTGCTGCCAGCCAGCGGGACACCTCGTGCAGAACATTTCTGGGGGGAAAACAAAGAGGGAAGGAATAAAAAATAAAAAGCACAGGGCGGTGCTGAAGGGTTTGGTGCAGCTGTTTCCCTCACTGGTGAGGTTTTGGGTTTCCTCCAGCATCGTGCTGAGGAGCGTGGACACGCGGCTCTGCTCCCCCCTCAGCTCCTCCAGCTGCTTCAGCACCGGCTCCAGCGCGTCCCTTCCCTCTGCAAAGAGGAAAAAACAATCAAGTTTTGCCCAAATCAACACATTTTACGCTCCTTCCTCTTTTGTTCTTTCCACTCCGTGTGGCTTTCGCTGTGTGTTTCCCCCCCACGTGAGTCAGCGCTCTCTAAACCTCAACCATTGAAACCTCAGAGACGTTTCTGAATGGGATTTTTGTTGTTGGGCTGAGAAAGCTTGGCTTTATTTTCCATTATATTTATTATAACATATATATTATATTTATATTTATTTTCCAATACCACACTGAGTGGTATCAATGGCAAATAAATCCCATAATAATAACACCCTAACCCTAACTTAATATTTTAAACCCATTAAGATCAGCTCCACGAGCTGCCAGCACATTTTAGGAATCTACAGAGCATCTACTCAACACTACGTGTATCCATACAGAGCAGAATGACTGAATTGCACCGTTTTCCCCCAAAGCCAGGCTCTCACCCAGCGCACGGACGCGATCCGACAGCTCCTTCCCACACTCCATCCTGCACTGCACCATCTCCTGCCGCACGTCCTTCACTTCTTGGGACACTAAAAGGGGAAAACCTTTGCTCTTGGCCCCGGTTTGCCCACACCTGGTGGGTGAATCCCACCTGGCACCGAGGTTCTGCCTGAGTTTTCCCTAATTTTCCCCCCGTACCGTTCAGCAGTCGGCTGTGAATCCCCCGGAGCTCGCTCGAGAGCCACGTATCTAAGAGGAAAACGAGAGGAGAAAGCTCAGGGTGAGCCCGTGGTCATCTCCGTCGTTTTTTTTTATTTTTTTTTATTTTTTTGGGGTGGGTTTTGCTGGGAAACGCAGCGCTGGGAGCAGCAGGTTCATACCCAGCGCGTGGTGGAGCTCGGAGAGGTTGTGCCAGGCTGTGGCGTGGCTCTGCTCGCCCTGCAGCCGCGCTTGGTCCAGTGCCTCCCACACTGCAGACACTGGGGAGAGGAGCAGAGCGTTGGCCCTTCATTTTAGGACCTTTAAGGACCCTTCCAGCCCAACCTGTTATGGGATTCTATGGTTCTGTGATCTTTAAGGACCCTTTCAACCCAACCCATTTGAGAATTCCATGGTTCTGTGATCTCTCAGGACCCTTCCAACCCAACCATTCTAGGATTCCATGGTTCTATGATGTCTCAGGACCCTTCCAACCCAAGCCATTCTAGAATTCCACGGTTCTATGATCTTTAAGGACCTTTCCAACCCAACCCATTCGAGAATTCCATGGTTCTGTGATCTTTAAGGACCCTTCCAACCCAAGCCATTCTAGAATTCCATGGTTCTGTGATCTTGAAGGACCCTTCCAACCCAACCCATTCTAGAATTCCATGGTTCTATGATCTTTAAGGACCCTTCCAACCCAAGCCATTCTACAATTCCATGGTTCTGTGATCTTTAAGGACCTTTCCAACCCAACCCATTCGAGAATTCCATGGTTCTATGATCTTTAAGGACCCTTCCAACTCAACCCATTCTAGAATTCCATGGTTCTATGACCTTTAAGGACCCTTCCAACCCAAGCCATTCTAGAATTCCATGCTTCTGTGATCTTGAAGGACCCTTCCAACCCAAGCCATTCTAGAATTCCATGGTTCTGTGATCTTGAAGGACCCTTCCAACCCAAGCCATTCTAGAATTCCATGGTTCTGTGATCTCTCAGGACCCTTCCAACCCAAGCCATTCTATGGTTCTTTGATCTTTAAGGATCATTTCAACTCTACCCTTTCTGTGATTCTAAGGTTCTTTGATCTTTAAGGACCCTTCCAAACCAAACCCAAGCCATACTATGGTTCTACAATCTTAAAGAACCTTTCCAACCCAAGCCATTCTATCATTCTACGGTTCTTTGATCTTTAAGGACCCTTCCAACCTAACCATGTTGTGATTCCACAGTTCAGCAATCTTCAAGGACCTTTCCAACCCAAGCCACTCTAGGTTTCTAGCATCTTTCATGCCCCTTCCAGCCCAAACCATATCAGGTTTCTGTAACTGTAGGAAATTGTGCCTGCCTGGCAGCGGGGATGCGAGCAAGGTCCTCACCTCTCCGCATGTTGACGATGGTGAGAACCATGAGGAGGAGGAAGCTGAGGGCCAGGAGCACGGACAGCAGCACGATGGGTCTCTGCGGGACCGACCTCAGGAACGACAGCAATGCTGGGGACAAAAAAGAGTGAAGCAGCCCCCCCAAAAAACCCTCTCCAACACATCTTTAGGAGGAGAAGAGCACAAAGAGGTCACGCTCCACCAACACGACTTTTTCCTTTTCACAACCCAACAGAGGAATCACGAGACAACATTCAGCCATAATTTCACCCAAAGTTCCAGGTCAAGAGCTGGAAACCTCCGTTTTCTTGTGTTTGAAGGCCTGTTACCTCTTTGGGGTGCTTTCCTCTGGGTTTGGTCCTCCAGCAGCGTGTCCTTGGTGAGCTCCCAGCTCTCAGAGGTGCCACCAGCATCTTCGTTCCGTGCCATCTCGGATCCTTTCCCTTCTGACTTCTCCCCAATTTATGCGGTTGGGAACACGCGTCAGCTCTTCCAGGGGAAGTGAATGCTCACGTTTCATCACCCTGACATCCAACACAGAAAAACGAATGTGCACACTCAGGAGCTTTGGGAGGGTGGAAGCGCTCGTGCAGCCACGTGCCACCCCCCTTCCTCCTTGATTTTTAGGAAAAATGATTAAAAACCACGCTGCTCTCCACAAAAAAAACCAATGCGGCGTTTTTTGGAGGTTTTACACCCAAACAACGATGGCGACTGGCGTTCTCCAAGGGCTGCACCCAAATTTAGGTGATTTTTTTTTCTGCTCTCGGGAATTCTTCTTTAAGTTTCGTGAGAGCTTCTCGTGTTTTCAACTCAGTGCTGTGAAAATCCTCATTCTGACCTTTCATTCCTTCCAAAAATTCTCTCGTTGATCGCAGGACTTGGAGCCAGGTGTCCCCTAGGGTGGCTATGACCAAAAATGAAAGCCTGCATTTAGGAGTAACCTCACTTTTGACCGATTCTGGCCAAATTTCACAGGGGACAGAGGCACCGGGGAAGAGCAAACAGAGCCAAAAGGTGAACGGCCTTCACCCGCGCCCGCAGCAAACAGCTTCCTCCTTTTGTCCGATTTCCCCTTTTTTCATCCCGAATTTAGGGGAAGTCGAGGCCGAGCTCATTCCCGCAGAGCCCTGACGCTTCCCCACATGCGATGGGGTCAGTTTTGGGCCCAAAAAATGCGAATTTGGCCAAGGCAGGGCGGTGTTTGTCCTCGTGACATAGCACTTTCCAACCTGAAAGAATCGAAAGCAGAACTCAAAGAGTCAGGAGCGGACCAAAACCACCACTTCCCACCCCTAAACCATCAACACTCCTCTCTTTAACCATTTTTAGGGTTTTAAATCCCTTTTTTTTTTTCTTAATACCAAAGCCAGAGCGGTTGAAGCCCCCTTTAAGCTCCCAGCTTTTTAACACCGTTAAAAACCAACCTCATCTCCTTCTATGACTGGGTGACCAGACTGGTAGATGAGGGAAAGGCTGTTGATGGAGCCTACCTAGACTTCAGCAAAGCCTTGGACACGGTCCCCACAGGATTCTCCTGGGGAAACTGGCATCCCGTGGTCTGGACAGGTACACTCTTCTCTGGGTAGAGAACTGGTTAGAGGGCCGTGCCCAGCGGGTAGTGGTTAAT
>JAOWBO010000078.1:15731-28570 GCA_028564985.1 Crax fasciolata
AGGAACACACTGCGTAACTGCAAGATGCAGGGAGCAAAAGGAGGCTGGGAAATGCTGAAAGCTGTCCTGGTGTGGATGCAACAGGAATAAGATGTGCCAGGAGAGGCTGGGTTTTGCTGGCTGCTCCTGCACCGCGCTCTGCAGAGCTGTGCATGTGGTGCTGCCCTGTGATGGCAGCAGGAGGTGCCCGCTGCTCCCTGGGGGGGTTCCCAGTGATGCTGTGTTTTGCATGGGGCTCCTTTTGCTCTTTCAGCCACGTGTCCCTGCGTTGGCATGGGCTGCAGGGCTCGGTTGTTTTATGGCCCTTTATTATTTCTCCTACAGGGAAGTTGTTTTAGTTTAGCCATTCAAAAAAAATCCCCAATTTCTACGCCTTGCCACTTGGAAACAGAAGATCAGTGTGTCCATAGTTCAGACTTCTGCGCTGATTCATGCACATACCCAATTTTTGTTGCTGCTCTTCATGCTGAGACACAGATGTCTCTGAATGGAGCAGGGGGTCCCTGAGCTCTGCGGCCACCTCTCGGCAGCGCCATGCAGGAGCCCCCCAGGAGCTGCAGCCTTCGCATCCTCCCCGATTTCTCCCTCCGAAGCACAGCCCTGGTGCTTGGCGTGGTGCTGGCTGGCAGTGCCTGGGAGGGCTGCATCATCCCGGGGATGCTCTCGGGTGTCCCTGCACTCTGTCTCCAGCACAGATTTGCTTTTCCAATTGCAATGGGAGAGCAGAGCTGGTGCTGATGGGCTCCTCCTGACCAGGAGGGATCAGTGCGTGGGGAGGTTTCTTTCCTCCTGTGGAGATGCTGGTTCCTTTGGTCTGAGAAAATAAAGGTGATGGTTTAAGAGCAGTGTTTGTGCAGGGATGCAGGACCTGGCTGTGTGTCTGTCTGTCCGGGGGCTGCTGTCCCTCTGTCCCCCCCGTGGGCACAGTGCCGGTGTCCAATGTCCTCAGACAGAAGGAAAGGGGACACAGGGAATTAATCAGCTTAGGGTCAGCACAGGAAAAAACATTGCTTAAATTGGTAATCCCTGGGGATAGAAATCAGCTCAAGGCTGCAAAAGAAATGCGCAGCACGGTGGGTTTGTGTCCCGGGACGGATGCTGCCTTGGGCAAGGGCAGGACTGGAGCGGGCTGGGGTGTGAGGGTAAGGATGGAAACCCCTTTAATCCCTTTTATCCGGGGAATCCATCGCTGCTTGGAGGCAGGAAGTGCCGCAGAGTAGCCTGGAGGGCATCAGCAGGAACGGAGAGTTTTGCAGTCCTGAGCTGAGTCTCCAGACCACAGGGAAGAGTCCAGGGGTTGGGTGGGACCACTGGGGGAAGGCAGAAACCAAAGGCAGCTGCTCAGCTCCCGCCTGCACTGGGGGAACGCCGGAGTCCCAGCAGGACGAGCAAAAATTCAGGGAGATAAAGTTCATGCTTGGGGAACACCATCCTTACGCCTGTCAGTCCATCTGTCAGATGGTCATCACCTGGGGATGCTCTTAATCAAGGACTCAGAGCTGTCAGCAGGTGCCAGCCCGCCGGAGGCCCCCCAGCCCCTCCCAGGAGTGTGTGTCCTCCAACCCCAGCATCGTTCTGTGCTCACCTCCAAGAATGAAGGAGAATGGGACTTTCTTCATTCTTTCATCTGCCTGCGAGGCTGAAGGTGACAAGTTAGTGTCATCGGTTTAAAGAGTGGTCCTTCCTCTCTGGGGGGGAGGGGGAAAAGCTACCTGGGAGAGCCAGAGATGGAGGCAGCCTCATCCCATGACATGACAGGTGGAGGTGTGTGTGCAAGGAGGATGTCACTGGAGAAGTTTCTGTTGGGGGTGATAAAAGGGATGTTTCTAATCTCATCTATTTTAGGATTGAGTGCCTGTGGCCGTGGTGGCATTTGGGATGTGCCCTGGGGCTGAGAGCATCCCGGTGGGGCTGAGCACCTCTGTCCCTGGCTGGCAAAGAGCAGTGGCTGCCCAGGACCTGCACCCCATGGGACACGTTGCAGCCACAGCCATTCCCTTCCGTTTCTCTGATTTGAGACCAGGAGGTGGGGGCCATGCTGGAAACAGCTCCAGGGTGCTTCCAGCAGATTTTAGCTGCTGCATCTTAACTTTGTGTGTTTTCTGGGTGCACTGGATCTTAGAGCAAGCTCTTGCTGTAAGCAATGAACCCCCTTTGCTTTCTTTGGGGTGCTCAGCCCAGGAGCATGGGGGTCTCGTGCAGCCCAACCCCACGGAGCAGTGCCGAGCATCCCATGCTGCTCAGCCCTGGGGCAGGGTGGGCACCCAGGAGCCATGAGCCCGTGATTCATGGCGGTCTGCACCGTGTCGGGTCCGTGAGTCACCGGCAGCCCAGCAGCAGCCCCGCGGCAGGGCTGACAGCACCTGTCTGGGACGTGGTTATTTATTAACGCCTTACCAGAAAGGGCGGCATGGGAACAGAGCTGCTTTGCTTCCTCTAGCTGAAGGAGTTTTAATGACATCTATTTGAGGCTGTCTGGGATGTTGGCAAGGCTTTGGTATCTGGTGCTTAGCTTGGTAAACGAAGATAATCTCTTGGGACTGAAACTCCGCAATTGAGATTGGCTCTTGCAATCTGGTGGTGGCTCAACGAGAGCACGCGTTTGCATTGCAGTGTTGTCAAAGCGCTGCACCAATGCAGTCAAAGCCACAGGGAGCGAGAGATGCTCCAAAGAAGCATCCAAGGAGATGGGATGGGGGTGGATGTCCAACAGGGGGGAGCAGCTTGCCAGGGAGCACGTGGGAGGTAGAACTGGGTAGACTCAGCACTCCCTTCCCACCCATGGGCTCCTCCCTTTGCATCGCTCAGATTCCTGGTGGGGATGGGACTGGCTGACCTGGGGTCCTTGCTGGAGGGAGGGATGGTGTGTGGGGGTCACTGTGTCATTGGGCTGCGACACGTCCCACAGTGCTGCTGGTGGAGCAGGCAGCAGGACAAGCGTTGTTCCTGGGGAGCCCCAAGATCCCTCCCCATGTCACCTCCTGCATTTGTCACCTCCTCGTGCCCCCTGCCATGGTGTGGTGGGACTGGAGGGACCTGATGGGGTGTGCACCCCTGGCTGGGGGTCATCCTGCAGCAGTGCTGAGCTCCCCCAGGCAGCAGCAGGAGGGTTGCATCCTGCAAGAGTGCATGGAGGGGATGGGGACACCCACTGCAGTCACAATTTCTGCTGCAGAGTGGGCTCTGGGCAGACCCCGCGGTGCTGTCACACAGCCTGGGCATGGCTAGGTTAGCAGTGCTGCCAAGCTGAAAGCAGCTCTTGGCACATGGACACGGAATGGGCCATGGTGGTGGTTTGCATGCTGCAGGGTCACATCCTGCTCCGACGCGCCTTGGGGACACGAGGTGGCAGGAGGCTGGGGTGGCACCGGGGCTGGCAGAGCCTGGGAGGGCACTGCAGGTTGGCAGGTGAAGCCGTGACTCAACGGCTCTGTTTCATCTCTCAGATCTTTTGCTTTTTTTTCCTTTAATCCACTTGCCTCAATGACTTTGTTTTACAATCCATCGCTGGGTTCACTGAAGAGCACTTTGGTCATGAAGCACGTTGGGGCATGTGAGGAAACCTGCATCTCCCAACTGCGGATCGCTTTCAAGCCGGGATCAAATCTCACCCCGCACCGGCCGGGGTGCAGGAGGCGTGGAACAAATTCTCTGCGTCCATGTCCCCGTCCTCCACCACCACCTCCGTGCTTTGGAGGCCAGCCAGGGTGTTCAGGGTGTGCGCAGCCCCAGCTCTTTGTGTGCCCAGCTCCCCGTTCCCCTCTGCAGATGCACAGCTGTAGTTTTTCCCTTTCTCTTTGCAGGGGTTTGGGGTTGGGCTGAGCTCTGCCCGTGTGTGTGTGCAGGACCTGGTGCAAGGAGGAGCTGGCGCGGGTGCGCTGGGAGCAGCTGCTGCAAACAGGCTGTAGCTCTCCAGCTGCATTTTTCTGAGTCCAGCCCGTCGGATGGGAAGCGTTCCGGCAATAAAAGCGGAATTGGGGCATGTCTGAGCAGGGCGAGGGGTCCGAGGGAGGGACACGCGGGAGGGAGCAGCACGGAGGTATTTCCAGCTGATGAGAGCCCAGCGAGCCATAACGAGAGCGCTGCCAGAGTCGTTTCCCTGTCTGTTGGTTTCCTTTCCTGTTTGGCTTCGCTGCCTGCACCGTTTGTGCTCAAGATGTCTGTAGACGCGATGCTCTCATCTTCCGCAGCCAAAAGCCTTGTTGCTGTTCCTCCGTGTAACAGCGAGGGGGCACGGGGCAGGAGGCAGCTCCCCGTGCAGAAATGCACATCTGATCCTCATCACCGCTGCAGCTCAGTGCCTCCCGTTGGCTCTGGGTGGATGCGCTGCTCTCCCCTGGGCTGCGGCTGAGCACGGAGGCAGCTCCGTGCCCTTGCTCAGCGCCGGACGTCTCAGCTCTCCCTGGGGTTTTAGTGGGAGAAAAACAAGGCGGGGGCTGGAGGAGCTGCTCGCAGTGGGTGGCCTTCGTGCGCTGCTGCTCGTCCTCCCGTGGACGGAGTGCTCCGGGATGGGGGAGCAGATGCTGCCGGGCTGGGGAGCACAAGGGCGGTGGGATGGAGGGAAGGGGAAACTGCAGCTGGGGTGATGTGCTCTGGGGGTTTGTGCTGGAGGATGTGCAGGTGGTGGGGATGGATGGAGGGGTGGATGGATGGAGAGAAGAATGGAGGGATGAATAAATGGAGGGATGGATGGATGCAGGGACAGATGGAGGGATGGAAGGATGGAGGGATGGATGGAGAGATGGAGGATGGATGCAGGGATGAATGGATGGAGGGATGGAGGGATGCAGGGACAGATGGAGGGATGGAAGGATGGACAGATGCAGGGATGGAAGGATAGATGCAGGGATGGACGGAAGGACGCAGGGATGAATGGATGGAGGAATAGATGGAAGGACAGTTGGAGAAAAGAATGGAGGAATAGATGGAGGGAAGGATGCAGGGACAGATGGATGGTTGGACTGATGGAGGGATGGTTGAGAAGATGAAGGGATGGAGGGTTGGATGGAAGAATGGTTGCAAGAACAGATGGACAGATATAGGGAGGTAGAGACGCAGGGAGAATCATAGAATCATAGAACCATGGAATCATGGAATCCCAGTACCATAGAATCGTAGATGGGGTTGGGTTGGAAGGGGTCTTAAAGACCATCTGATTCCAGAGGGATTGAGGGAGAGATGGAGAGATGGAAGGAGAGATGGAGGGATGGGTGCAGGAACAGATGGATGGAGGGGGAGATAAATAGATGGGTGGACAGATGTAGGGATGAAGGGCTGGATGGACAAAAGGATGGATGGACTTATGGATATCTGTTCTGCCTCTCTCCCCACCAGGTCACTGGCAGACTGGTGATCCCTGTGCTGGACCCTCCCACTGGCAGCCTTGGCCCCACTGGCAGCCCCCAACGCAGTGAGGTGCAGTGGGGATGATCCAGCACCCTGGGGTGCTGCGGGTGCCTGCACTGAGGGAAGGGCAGGACCCCATCGCTGCCCCACTAATTCCTGTCTTACCCAGCAACCCCAGTATGGGGTGCAGCTCCCCAGACTGGAAGGAACGGGTTTAGGTGCGGTGTTTAACCCCTTCTCCTCTCCCTTCCCATTACTCACCCCCATTGGATTCAGTGGGACCAGCTCGGCTGGCTGCCACCTGGCCAGGCCCTGGGGATGCTGATGTCAGTGCCCAGATCTGGCTGCCTCCATTATTTATAAGGCAGGTCGGGTTTCGTGCTGGCAGCCGGAGGGTTTGGGGGAGGATGTGTACATACACACACACACACCCATAACCCCACCCCACGGCTGGAGGTGCTGCGTCCCTGTCCCATGTGCAAAGAGAGGACAGCAGCGACAGGGGTGGTGGCCAGGGGAAGTGGTGGGGCTGGGGGCTGCTGGCACTTGTGTCACTCGTGCAAGGACGGAGCAGCCTTGGCCACCTCCACCCTGCCCAGTGGGTGACAACTGCAGGAAAAGGGGTTGGAGGGATCTGCGGCCACGTCCACGTGGGTCCACAGCCTCTTCCATGTCACACATCTGTTTGTTCCCCAGTGACCCCACAGAGGCCCTGGGGGTCCTTCCCCCTGCAATGTGTCCTCACAGGGATGTCCCCAGGGGAACTGTCACCAAACTGCAACCCCTGTGTGGGCAGCGAGTGGTACCCAGCCCTGGTGGCTGTCACAGCCCCACGGTGGTGACAGGACTGAGCCCGCTGGCATGCTGTCAGGTGGCCTGGAGGCCCCAGTTGTCCCCTTTGCCAGGGGCAGTGTCCTGGCACAGCCCCATCCACACTAAGCCCTGCCAGCTCTGGGCCCCCAGGGAGGATGCACTGGAATGTCCCCATGTCCTGGGGACATTCTCATGCCCAGAAGAGTCACAGCTAATGGAGGAGACCCTGGGCGTGAGGAGTCCCTGGCAGAGGGACACAGCTGGGGCAGACCCCTGTGCTGCCTCTCAAAGCAGGGACCGACACCCTGAGGTGTCCTTCAGCCCCAGGATGAAGGCACCCAGGATGTCCCACTGTCCTGGGGTGTCCCATGCTGCAGGAGGAGGGGCAGTCCCCAGGACTTCGAGCAGCTTGGGAGTGCCCAGTGGGTGCCCCAGATCCCTCCCCAGGAGCCCACAGCTTCCCACTGCACGGGGACTGTCCCTGCTGCAGTGCCACAAGCCTGCTGGCAACATGACCCCCCAAAAGCTGGGCAACACCCCTCCTCCCCGCTCATCTTTATGCAAAGTGCACGTGTCTCATTGGCCCTCACCGGGCTCCCATCCCCGCCACCCACAGGGGCTCTTTGAGGCCGTTGGGCTCTGTCCCCATAGTGGTGGCTCTCGGGCCGAGCATCCGTGGGCCATCCGGACCGCGGGTACCAGAGCTGGACCGCAGTGCACAGGGTGCCGTTACCATGGCAACGGCGGTCGCCTAGCGATGGCTGTCTCCCGGTAACCCGTCGCCTAGCGATGGGGGATTTTTCACAGCTCTGGATGAAGAGATGCGGGTTATTTTTAGCCCGCCTGCAAATCAATAGGCAGCTCCATTCGCCACCAGAGAGGATGCACGTGCCAGGGCCGCCTCGCCAGGCCCTGCTTTCGGGGCTGCTGCTGATGGGGACAGCCTGGGGACACCACCCTGGTGCAGCCGTGCTGCCCCCATGGGGCTCAGCCCCCTGCAGCCCCCATCCAGGGTGCAATCCATGTGCCTCAAAGCTGGGTGAGGGCGAGTGAGGGCAGGACCCAGATGTGGGGACCCTCACCCGGCCATGGGGACCCTCATCCTGTTGTAGAGACCCTCACCCATTTCTGGGATTCTCATGCTGCCATGGGAACATTCTCCCACCAGGGGAGACCCCTACCCCACCATCACCCGGCCATGGGGACCCTAATCCAGCCAGGGGGACTCTCGTCCTTCCGTGGGGATCCTCACCTGGCCATGGGGTTCACCCCATGGAGCTGCAGGGACCCTCACCTAGCTGCCAGGACCCTGCCCCACTATGGGGACTCTCGGCCTGCCATGGGAACCCCTGTCCCACAGTTCCCCTCCTGCCATCCCCCAGGACACCGGGAGGGGAAAGGGTCCCATGCAGGGCTGGGCACTGGGACTCTCGGTGTTTCGGGATCCAGCGATCCTGATGTGTGGCCTCCAGAGCTATTTTTTGGGGATGATGTGGGTGCCTGACGCAGGCGCAGCTCCTGCAGGCACTCTTGGCTCGATGGGAACTGCTCCCCACGCAGCCGCAGCCTCGGGAGGGGATGAGGAGCCCCAGCCCCGGAGCAGCCCCTGGGGGTCAGTCCCCAGCCCCTGGGTCCTGTCTCCATCCCCCTAGGGTCCTCCCTTGGGTCCTATCCCCATCCCCTGGACTCTGTCCTTCTACCAGGGCCAGGCCTTGATCCCATCCTTGTCCCTGGGGGGTCCTCCCCTGGGTCCTGTCCCCAGCCCCATTACTTTGGGGTCCTCCCCTGGGTCCTGTCCCCATCCCCTGGGCTCCATTCTATCAGGAGCAGGCCCTGTCCCCACCACCCCGTGTCCCTGCAGGGCAGCGCCATGGTGGGTGCTCAGCAGCTGGAGGTGGCCGCGGGCCGAGCGGCACCGGGCACCGGGGATCACCCCTACGAGTGCCTGGAGTGCGGCAAAGCCTTCCGATGGTCCTCGCGCCTCGTCCACCACCAGCGCACCCACACGGGCGAGCGGCCCTACAAATGCTCCGAGTGCCCCAAAGCCTTCAAGGGCTCCTCGGCGCTGCTCTACCACCAGCGCAGCCACACGGGCGAGCGGCCCTACAAATGCTCCCAGTGCCCCAAAGCCTTCAAGCGCTCCTCGCTGCTGCAGATCCACCAGAGTGTGCACACGGGGCTGCGCGCCTTCAAGTGCGCGCTCTGCGGGCTGGCCTTCAAGTGGTCCTCGCACTACCAGTACCACCTGCGGCAGCACACGGGTGAGCGGCCCTACAAGTGCACCTCCTGCCCCAAAGCCTTCAAGAACTCCTCCAGCCTTCGCCGCCACCGCCACATCCACACGGGCGAGCGGCCCTACGTCTGCTCTGCCTGCGGCAAAGCCTTCACCCAGTCCACCAACCTCCGCCAGCACCAGCGCACCCACACAGGCGAGCGGCCCTACGCCTGTTCCCACTGCTCCAAGACCTTCACCCATTCCTCCAACCTCCTCCTCCATCAGCGAACCCACTCCAGCACCCGGCCTCACAAGTGCCCGGCTTGCCCCAAAGCCTTTGTCTCGGACGCCTGCTTGCAGAAGCACCTGCAGAGCCACGCCACGTCCCCGTTGTCCCCATCACCGTTGTCCCCGTTGTCCCCACCGCCGCTGCTCCTGGAGGCGGTGGAGACGCTCTGGAAGTGCGCCGAGTGCCACCTGGCTTTCCCCAGCCAGGAGCTGCTGCTGGGCCACCAGCGCGTCCACCCACGGCCGGGGACGACAGGGGACATCGCCGCGACAGCCGCCCATCGTTGCCCGACCTGCGGCAAGACCTTCAAGAACGGCTCAGGGTTGGCGCGGCACCGGCACAGCCACGGCGCCGAGCGGCCCTACAAGTGCTCGCAGTGCCAGCGGAGCTTCGGGCAGCTGGCGGGGCTGCTGGGCCACCAGCGTGGTCACTTGGCGGAGACACCGCGTGCCCCTCCAGCGACCCCAACCCCAAGCGCGGTGCCATCGGAGCGTCCCTACCAGTGCACCGAGTGCGGCAAAGCCTTCAAGGGCTCCTCGGGGCTGCGTTACCACATGCGGGACCACACGGGCGAGCGGCCCTACAAGTGCTCGGAGTGCCCCAAGGCCTTCAAGCGCTCCTCCCTGCTCGCCATCCACCAACGGGTGCACACGGGGCTGCGCGCCTTCAAGTGCGCCGAGTGCGGGCTGACCTTCAAGTGGTCCTCGCACTACCAGTACCACCTGCGGCTGCACACGGGCGAGCGGCCCTACGCCTGTCCCGACTGCCCCAAGGCCTTCAAGAACACCTCCTGCCTCCGCCGCCACCGGCAGCTGCACACGGGCGAGCGGCCCCACGCCTGCCCCGTCTGCGGCAAAGCCTTCACCCAGACCTCCAACCTCCGCCAGCACCAGCGCACCCACACAGGCGAGCGGCCCTACGCCTGTTCCCACTGCGGCAAAACCTTCACCCACTCCTCCAACCTCCAGCTCCACCAACGCACCCACTCCAGTGCCCGGCCCCACCAGTGTCCTCTCTGCCCCAAAGCCTTTGTCATGGCCTCCTACCTCCAGCGGCACCTCCGCACCCATGCCGCTGGCCCCAAGGGTCCCCCTCACCCCATCCCGACGCCGCAGCGTGACGGCCCCATCCTGCAGACCGCCCTCAGCCTGGAGGTGGCAGCTCCCGACACCCACACCTTTCTGCTGCTGCAGACGCCGCAGGGCCTCCAGCTCATCCCCAGCCCTCCGCCGGCCCCACAGAAGCTCATCCTGCTCCCTGCCGCCCCTCGGCCGCCCCCCAAGCCCCAAGGGGAGCCCTCGGCCCCTGCTCAGAGCCTTCTGCTGGTGCCTGGCACAGGGACGGCGCTGCCCACCTTGAGGCTCCAGGCTGTGACGGGTGTTCCGCAGGGGACAGGGACCGGTGTCCTCCTCCTGCAGGGCCTCCCTGAGCAGCCCCTGCGCCCAATGGGTGTCCCACGGGGACAGGCAGTGGTGGAGCGGGCGGCCGTCAGGGTGCAGGCCAACGAGGTGACAAATGTCCGGCTGCAGGCTCTGCCCCAACCCACAGATGTCACCAAAATCCAGCTCCAGGCTGCTGAGGTGACAAATGTCCAGCTGCAAGCCCTGCCACATGGCTCCGAGGTGACCAGCATCCAGCTCCAAGCCACTGAGGTGGCAAATGTGCAGCTGCAGGCACTGCCACAACCCACAGATGTCACCAACATCCAGCTCCAAGCCACTGAAGTGGCAAATGTCCATCTCCAAGCTCTGCCACAGCCCTCAGATGTCACCAACATTGAGCTGCAGACCACTGAGGTGACAAATGTCCATCTCCAAGCTTTGCCACAACCCTCTGAGGTCACCAGCATCCAGCTGCAAGCTGGAGATGTGACAAATGTTCAGCTCCAAGCCTTGCCACAGTCCTTGGAGGTCACCAACATCCAGCTGCAAGCCCTGCCACAATCCACAGATGTCACCAACGTTGAACTGCAAGCCACCGAGGTGACAAATGTCCAGCTGCAAACCTTGCCACCGCCTTTGGAGGTGCCCAACATCCAGCTGCAGGCCACCGAAGTGCCCAGTGTCCAGCTCCAAAACACCGACATGGCAAATGTCCATCTTGAGACCACGGAGGTGCCTGGCATCCATCTTGAGACCATGGAGGTGCCCGATGTCCATCTTGAGACCATGGAGGTGCCCGATGTCCATCTTGAGACCACAGAGGTGCCCAGTGTCCATCTCCAAGCCAACGATGCGGACAGTGTCCAACTCCAAGCCACTGAGATGGCCAACATCCATCTCCAAGCTAACGATGTGGCCAGTGTCCATCTCCAAACCAACGATGTGACCAACACCCAGCTCCAAGCCGCAGAGGTGACCAGTGTCCATCTTGAGTCTACCAAGGTGCCCAACATCAATCTCCAAGACACCGATGTCACCAGCGTCCAGCTCCAAGCCACAGAGGTGACCAATGTCCATCTGGAGACCACCGAGGTGCCCAGCATCCATCTCCAAGCCACTGAGGTGCCCGGCGTCCATCTTGAGACCATGGACTTGCCTGATGTCCATCTTGAGACCATGGAGGTGCCTGATGTCCATCTTGAGACCACCGAGGTGACTAACGTCCAGCTCCAAGCTGTGGAGGTGCCCAACATCCAGCTCCAGGCCCTGGAGGTGCCCCCAGTTCACCTGCAGCCCCCACCGGGACCCCCCCCGGCCCCTCCACCCTCTGGGGTGCCTCTGCCAGGGGGCCCAGAGGTGCTGCTGGTGCAGGGGAGCCCAGCGCCAGCCGTAGGGCTGGGTGTGCTGCAGACATCCGAGGGGCTTCGCAGTGTCCTGGTGCTGCGGGGGTCTGGTGACCAGTCCTCAGTGCCCACCCCAGCACCCCCAAAAGTCCTGGTCCTACATGGGGAGCCCCGGCAGGGGGGAGCGAGTGGGGGTCCCGCTGTGCTGCAGCTGCTGCCTGCCCCCCCAGCCCCCCAGATGCCATCTGTGCAGGGGGTGCAGGTGCTGCCGGGGGCACAGCTCGTGCACACTTTCTGATGGGGGTCATGGGCCCCACAGCCATGCCCCAGATCCCCATGGCCACCCTGTGGCCCCCACAGTGACCACGTGGCCTCTATGGCCACATAGTGGCTGCTCCAGGGCCACCCAGAGGCCTCCACGTGGCCCTCCACAGCTGCTACAACCCCCATAGCCACCACGTCTCTCCCTGAGGACCCCATGGCCGTCTTATGGCCACTGCAGCCACCCCGTAGCACCTCATGGCCACCCCGTGGCCACGTCTTGGCCGCTGTAGCCATCTCACAGCACCTTACAGCCACTGTAGCCATCCCCTAGCACCCTATGACTATCTTATGGCCACTGCAGCCATCCCATAGCACCCCATGGCCACCTCTTGGACACCTTACGGCCACCCTGTGGCCACCGCAGCCATTCTACAAACCCCATGGCAACCGTATGGCCACCACAGCCACCCTACAGAACCCATGGCCAACTCTTGGCCACTTTATGACCACCACACAACACCTCATTGCCACCCCATGGCCACCACAGCCACCCTACAGACCCCGTGGCCAACTCTTGGGACATCTTAAGGCCACCTTATGCCACCGCAGCCATCTCAAAACACCCAATGGCCACTCTGTGGCCATCACAGACACCCTACAGGACTCTGTGGCTAACTCTTGGCCATTTTTTGGCCACCACACTCACCCCGCAGCACCTCACTGCCATCCCATGGCCACCTCTTGACCACCCTATGGCTACCACAGCACCCCATGGCCACCATATCCACCCCTTAGCACCTCATGGCCACCCCATAGCCACTTTATGGCCACCCTACAGACCCCATGGCTACCACAGCCACTCCGTAGTACCTCAGAGCCACCTTACGGCCACCACAGCCACCCTGCAGGACCCCATGGTCACCTCTTGGCGCCTCATGGCCACCCCATGGCCACCACAGCTTGGGGGGGCGAGCAGCACGGCGGCCCGGTGAGCAATGGGGTGCGGGAGCTGGGGGAGCCGGAACCGAGGTGGCACCGTTTTCACCCGGACCGGATTAATAAACGGAGCCTCCCGGCGCGCACCTCCTCCTTCCGGCGCGGGGGAAGGGGCGGGGCTTTCTTCGGGACCGTTGCTGGGGGTGGAGCTGTTCCTTGTTGACGGTTGCTAGGCGGCGTGGCCTGCGCCG
>JAOWBO010000078.1:105436-150056 GCA_028564985.1 Crax fasciolata
AGGAGAGGAGAGGAGAGGAGAGGAGAGGAGAGGAGAGGAGAGGAGAGGAGAGGAGAGGAGAGGAGAGGAGAGAGGATAAAGAGGGTGCGTGCAGAAAAACATGAATATTTGTAGATAAGAACAGGACAATGAAATCCAGAGGCCAGGGACTGGCCAGCTATGCACAAGGCTCCTTGCACTGCAGTGCAACGAAGCAAGCTCTGCTCAGCTTGGTAACTGTAAAGGGAATAACAAATTCAGGACTTCCACCCCCAACACTTTTCAACAGGCAAAAGGATCACTCTGTTCCTAGTAAGTCTCTGAGGTTCACAGTTTGAACAGAAATGTGACTGTAAGAATGGAGAAGACAAACATCCCCTGCCTTGCAAGCTGAGCTGGACTCTGCACAAGGACTTGGAGTGAAGAGTTAGTGCAAGAGGAAGGAGGGAGAATACGTGAGTACTGAGAGAGTCATGATGTGTATTTTGATGCTCTTCAGGTCTGGCCTGTCACCTCTTATTCCCTTCCAGCCAGCTGCTGAAGCTGTGATCATAGAATCATAGAACATCCTGAGTTGGAAGGGATGCACAAGGATCATTGAGTCCAACTCTTAGAATCTTGCTACCTGTCTTGCGCTCCAGCCATACAGCCCTCTGGCCAGGTCTATCCCATCCTTATGTGGCTGCAAGGACATCTTCTACTCCTCCCTGGACATCCATCAGTCCTGGAACATCAGTTTTTTTTCATCTTCCTGCTGATATTTGAGCCTTTTATTTTCCTTCTAGCTGCCCCAAAAGACCCAGTCCTCTAGCTTTGCTTGTCCCAAAGCTTAGGAGGAAATAGGGGGCTTGGACCCAGTTTTCTGGAGGTTTTCAGTGCCTCAGGAAAGGACTGGAGCCTGCGTATCAGGAAAAAATCAACTATCTGCATCATTTTGTGTGTGTGTATGTGTAATAAAATATGTGCACAGTTTGGAGAAGGTTGTTATAACAGGAACATGCTTGCATTCCTCAAGGCAGGAGCTGTATCAAAGCACACCTGAATCATGCCCTGTTATTACTAGCGGAAGTTCAGAGTAAAAAGCTTGAATTACTCAGGGCTTTTCATGTCTCCAGCATGTAAGAGCAGCACCTCCTAGATGTGAGCTTGGGCTCATGAATTACTCTGAAGAGATGCTCTGCAGGGATTGCAATATCTCAGGAAGGAACTTCACCCTTCCTATGAGGACACAACACACAAATTCAAAAGAAACAAGGAACATAGGAGCACAAGTCACTTCCAGAGAAGCTATTTGTCTAAGCTATGAAAACAGAAGCACCCTTGCTCACAGCTGCATTGGCCATGTCACACTATGGCAGTTCATAGCTTTTTGAGATGTTTGGTATTGGGAATCTCTTTGTTGCTGGCCTATCTGTTGACAAAGCAGGGAACAAAGTCCTTGGGTTCACTGAGCCTTGGCACAAAAGAGAACAGTCACCTTTCCCAACTGCTCTACTTTTTATGAGCTAGGACTCATTTCCAGCTTTTCATCCACTCATTCTTGTAGCAGGATTTCACTTTTGTTTAGTACACATATTTTTCCTTTTGGTCTGCAGCCCTACCTACTTCTGCTTGCTCTCAGCATGCCCCTGCAGTTTGGGTTTCTCTTATTTATTCTTCCTACTCTTTTCTCTACTACTCCTCTTGGGTTTTGCCATGCTGAATTCAGTCTGAGACCGTCCTGGTCATGCTAGGTCATTCTCCCGTAACACGCTCTGGTTTCATTTCTTATTTCCACACAGACACAGGAAGAACTTTCCACCCTGTTCCTAGTGAAGCCACACCTATTCTCATCCCCATCTTCAAAGCACAACTAGCACAGCAATCACCACAGTCTTAGTATCCCCATTGGGAGAAACAAGTGTTATTCAATTAACGACTTCGGATACTCAAGAAGCATTTTTTTTTTTTCCAGTAGCATGCTTACTTTGGCTTCTGGCCCCCTCCTTGCAAAACTTCAGTATGCCACCAGGATGTGCACTCTGCAAGAGACAGGAGAGAGAGGACAGAGTTTTCTGTCCTGCAGCTTACCTGCCTCCTCTGTTGAGCGAGAACATAACTACGTTCATTTTCTCCCCACTGGAATGTGAACTGCACTGCACCACCCATCCAAGTGTCTTTTCCATTGCCCCTGTTGCTTATTCTAGTGGGAAAGCACACTGGTTAGGGGAAATTTGTGGAGCACAGACTGCAACTTCTCTTCATATGTATATGGGATTTACTTTCCCCGTCTCCTTCTGGCTTGAGAGCTCTTTCCTAGCAAATCCTGTGTCATGCTTGCTCCAGTCTCCATCATGAAGGCATTCCCAACATTTAGTAGTTTATTTTCTTGCGGATGGTGGTCTCTTACCCCCCAAAAACACAGTCAGGTTCTTTTAAAGGAAATGAATATAGCTAAATTACTGCAGTTCTGTGCATGTAGGCATGATTTAGGTTATCAGAAGCCATCTTGTGCTATCCCCATGACACTGCAGGACAGCCGAGGTGCCCTTGGGTCTGGCACGTATCACAAGCGACTTGGGTGCAGAGAGGGTTGTGTTTGCTCTGCATTTTCCTGGAACAGCTCTCTGTTTCACAACCCAGTGACATGAGCAGGCTCTGGCACGGGGCAGAGGGTCACCTTCTGGCACAGCTTCACACAAAGCCCGAGTGGCCGAGGGGCAGAGGAGGGCTGGCAATGCAGAGAAAAGCCCAGGGCAAAGGAGGGAACAGGAAGAGGGCTTGCTGCTGCAATGCCCGTCACTCCCATCTGCCCCAGTTCCTCTCTGTCCTTCCCAGTTGGCCAGTGGGACATGGCGCTGGGCTGCTGGCTCTCACCAGGACGTTCTGCTCCAGCTTCCAGCCCATAGGCGTGTAAACATGGGGCTGCCAGGCGATCTCCGTCCCTCACCCAGGTACTCCTGGGGCAGAAACCAACCCAGCTGCACTGGAGCCAAGATCGTGGGGGTTCTCCTCCTGATGGTGTGCCGTGGGGGTGAGTGATGCTTTCCTTCTGATCACAGGGGTCCCACACGCCATGTGTGCACCTCCAGCACGTTCTCCAGTGCTTCTTGGAGTATAACACAGGCTACTCAAGGGTCCTGGCATGCATTTGTTGAGGGGAGAGCTCATTGAGGCCTTCCAGCAGCCCAAGGGAGCGTATTGAGAGGAAGGAGACTGCCATTTAACACTGTCTGACAGTGACAGGACAAGGGGGAAGAGCTTTCAACTGAAAGAGGAGAGATTTAGGTTAGATGGTAGAAGGAAATTCTTTATTCAGAGGGTGGTGAGGCACTGGCACAGGCTGCGCAGAGAAGCTGTGGATGCCCCATCCCCAGGAGTGTTCAAGGGCAGGTGGGTTGGGGCCCTGGGCAGCCCAATCTGGTGGGTGGCAACCAGCCCACGGCAGGGGAGTTGGAACTGGGTGGGCTTTAAGGTCTCTTCCAACCCAAGCCATTCTCTGATTCTCTGATCGGGGGGAAGGAGGAATGACTTGTAATGGTTTTGGAGTCAGCAGAAAGGTCTTTACGTGAGGCTGCCCCTGCAGACTGTGCTCTCAGAGATTATGCATCATCTGCCTACTGCTGCACACACGATTTTGCCACATGAAGAATTGGGAATGTGCTTTCTCTACTGTTCTAGACCTCATTTCAAGTCTGATTGTTGCTAAGCCAGCTTGTATCACTTCCTCACAGAAAAAAAATAGTATTACTATAGCTTGCTTGGGTTTTCTTCCTCTTTGGTGATCTGCTCAAGAACAGGGCAACCTTTCCGCATTTCTGGAAATCCTACTGCTGCAAAGTTCATTACGGTGTTTGCCTCTTCAATAATCAGCATCTCCTGCCTTGTTGGAATCATCTGGACTGGGACTGCCTGGGGGAGCTGTGAAATCTCATCCCTCGCCCAAGACCATGCCAAGAAATACCTCAGCTCTGCTAATGCTCCATGGTGGGGTTGACTTGTTATTGCTTGTCAGATTTGTTATTGCTTCTAGTAGAAATGAGGAAAGTGAGCAAAATGCCCACAAGACTGTACTTTCAGCGTGGGGAATGGAGAGCTTGCAAACTGGAAAGCGTGTGCCTGCAGTGCATCCGTTTCAGACTCCTCTTGAAAGCTCCTTTCAGGGGTGTCTTTGTAAAGATATTTTCCTGCTCCCAGCCCTCCTAAAGAAAAGAATGGAGCTACTGAAGCCTGCATGCTGAGGCCCAGCTGGTCCCCTTCAGCAAGGCTACAGCTCCCCGGTTCCTGCTCGCATCTGAGAATGATGCAGGGATTTGATTTGTAAATTGTTTCTTCCTCTTTCTGTTCTCTGCGGCTTCCCAAGCGCTGTATCTGCTCCCTTGCTTACTGATTTGGTGAAATCCTTGCACTTTCCTGATCAAGGGTGTCAAGTCTTCACTAGAGGTCCCAACTCAGGCATGTGACATACTTCCAAGAGATTAATATAAGCAGTGGAGAGTGACAGGCCCCTGCAGAAGGCAGGTCCCATTCTGGGTGGACAGTGTTGCCCGTTGCTCTGCTCTGGTAGGAAAAGGATGGAAGGAGGAAGAGGTGTTCAGCTGCTCACATCTAAGTAGTTTTAGAGGATGGGGCGCCTGGCTGAGGGAACATGCAGACACCAGGTCCCAATGCAGCTTATGTCTCAGCACTGGGAGCAGCAAAACTGTGCAAGAGCTGAGCACAGATTGGTCCCCGAGCCCTTTGGAAATCACTGTCAACGGTCAAAAAGTATTTACAGAATGCAACCACATTCCTCTTGAGCATTTTTTTTACGCTGACCGTTATGCTTTCTACATTAGTCACTTCCTATTCACTGATGGCTCTCTTTTGTTAGTGCTCGTGCTAAGCGGGCATAAGGGACTTGAAGCAATCTTTTGCTGCAGGTCTTGCGGGCTGTGAATAACTTCCTGTGGATAAGCACTTTTCCACTTCTCCAAACTCTGCGTGGAACTGTATCACATGCAGTTTCTCCAGGGTGACACAACCATTTGTCTATTGCATGAGCAAGAAATGGACTCCTGGGCTGTGGGATCCATACTGATGTTCAGATGATTAAATTCAGGCGTTTAGATACGTGGATGGGACTCAGCAGCATACAAACACTCAGGGCCGTTTGAGATGCCTTGAGGTGTCCAGGGCATGTGGAATCACAGAATATCCTGAGTTGGAAGGGACACGCAAAGACCATCAAGTCCAACTCCTCACTCAATACAGGGCAACCTAAGAGTTAAACCATGTATCCAAGAGCGTTGTCCAAATGCTCTTTGAACTCCATCAGCCTGGGGTTATGACCACTGCCCTGGGAAGCCTGTTTCATGCCCTCCACCGTCTGGTGAAGAACCTTTTCCTAACACCCCTCCTGACCCTTCCCTGATGCAGCCCCATGGCTTCCCCAACACCATGCCTGGATGCTCCATTCCTGGAGGTTTTCAAGGCCAGGTTGGACTGGGTCCTGGGCAACCTGATCTAGTACCAGATCTGGAGACTGGTGGTCCTGCTTGTGGCAAGGGGGTTGGAACTTGATGATCCTGGGGGTCCCTTCCAACCCAGGCCATTCTATGATTCTATGAATCGTAGAATATTCTGAGCTGGAAAGGACAAGCAAAGACCTGAAGTCTAGCTCCTGACTCCACACAGGACAACCGAAGTGTTAAATCGTGTATCTAAGAGCATTGTCCAAACACTTCTGGAACACTTATAGGCTTGGAGCCATGACCACTTCCCTCAGGCTATCGTTAGGCCCCCCCTTATCCTCGTCTCAGCTGAAGGTAAGTGTTGCATGCTCAGCAATTTCTCCGAGACCCTCTCTGAACAGCACCAGGTGCAGGAGGCATCTCAAAGGCATGAATAGCTGAGCTCCATTCACCCTAGGACATCACCTCCAGGTCTCCTTCTCCTCTTGGTTTTGCAGCTGCAGCATCCTCGCACCCAGCAGAGCTCCGCCTGGTCAATGGCCCTGGCCGCTGTGCTGGACGAGTGGAGGTGCTCCACAATGGGACGTGGGGGACAGTGTGCGGTGACCACTGGAGTGCCCATGATGGCCAGGTTGTGTGCCGGCAGCTGGGCTGTGGGACAGTGCTGTCAGTATCTCAGAGAGCTCGTCATGGAGAAGGTACGGGACAGATCTGGTTGGATGATGTCAACTGCACAGGGACGGAAGCTGCCCTTTCCGAATGCCAGGCCAGTTCATGGGGACATCACAACTGTCACCACATCGAAGATGCCAGCGTGGAGTGCTCAGGTAGTCCCAGTAGCCTGTTGTGTGGCACCTCCATGCCTGTTTCCCTTCCTGCTGTATCTCATTGTACACAACTGTCCTCCAACCATTCCCCTTGCATTGTCTGCAGACTCCCAGATCTCCGAGCTGGGTCGGCTCCAGCTGCTCAATGGCCCCAACCGCTGTGCAGGGAGAGTGGAGGTGCTCCATAACCACACATGGGGCACCATCTGTGACGACGGATGGGACCTCGCCGATGCCACTGTGGTGTGCCGGCAACTGGGCTGTGGAACAGCAGTGCTGGCCACTAGAGGGGCTCACTATGGGAGAGGCCAAGATTCCATCTGGTTGGATGAGGTGAACTGCACTGGTACAGAGGAATCCATCTTTGACTGCAAGGCAAACGCATGGGGTGTCAACAATTGCTACCATGGAGAGGATGCTGGCGTGGTATGTTCAGGTAACTTTCACTCAGACCTAAAGGTTAAATGATAGCACTCAGGGAATACTTCAAGGGTTTTGTAAGGGATCTTGAGAATGCTGAACAGCACTGGAGTGAGTCTTGGAGTGTTCATTTGCAGCATCCCTTTGCAGTTCTGTACGCATGTAGGCAAGTTACCATGAAAAGCCTTCTTCCACCTCTGATTCTATGCACCCAGTTCTGAGCTGTGAGACAAGCGAGCTGTCTGGGCTTCCCTAGATTCAAATGGTAATTTTCAGTCACAAGCATGAATTACCAAGCACCTGCACCAAGCCCTATTTGTCCTGGGGACAACTAGCCTATACCATGCAAAGCTTTCTGCAGGTGTTCATAGGACCATAGAATTGTTTGTGCTGGACGGGACCCTTAAACATCATCTAGTCCAACATCCCTGTCATGGGTAGGGACATTTTTCAGGTTGCTCAAAGTCCTGTCTAACCCAACTTTGAACATCACCAGCGATGGGGCATCCACAACATCTCTGGGCAACCTGTTCCAGTGTCACGCTTCCCTCATAGTGAAGATTTTCTTCCTTATATCTAATCTAAATCTACCCAGTTTTGGTTTAAAGCTGTTACCCCTTGTCTTCTCATGACAGGCCCTGGTAAGAAGTATTTTTCCCTCTTTCTTACAAGCCACTCTTCAGTATTGAAAGATCACAATAAGGTCTCCCCAGAGCCTTCTCTTCTCCAGGCTGAACAAGCCGACGTGTAGCATCTTCCACTTGGCCTTGTTGAACTGCCTGAGGTTCACAGTTCCTGTCCATCCATGTCAGTCTCACCCATCTCCAGTGCACCAGAGGTTTTAAAGGAGTTTTTGATGCATGCTCCCCATGCACAGAGGATGCACAGCTCCATCAGGCACAAGCAGCATTGGTTCTCTTCTGTCCTTTGCAGCCTCAGGGGTTCCTATCTCAACGGAGCTCCGCCTCACCAATGGTTCGACTCAATGCAACGGCAGGGTCGAGGTCTTCCACAATGACACTTGGGCAGCCTTGTGTGACGATGGCTGGGGGATGGCTGAGGCTCAAGTGGTGTGCAGGCAGCTGGGGTGTGGTGAAGCGCTGTTGGCTTCTGGTGGGTCTCATTTTGGGCAAGGATCCGGACAAATGTGGCCAGGCAACGTGAACTGCACAGGCTCAGAAAGTGCCCTCTTCACATGCATGACAAGACACTGGAGCAACAGCACGTGTCATCCTTGGACATCAGCTAGTGTGGTGTGTGCAGGTAACCACCTCCGGAACGATATGGAAGGAGAGATACTTTGTTCATCACCTTAATTCTCTGCCTCTGCAGCAGAGGTTATGCCTTCTTTGTGCCTTCCCTATTCCCAAGGGCATTTGGGGGTTGGAGATACTCTGGCTGTTCCCCTTGGCATGGCTGTTCCCCTTGGCAGGTTCCAGCCCCTTGGCCTCTGCCAGAAGGCAGACATCCTTTCCATGGTCATTAAACGAACCTGATGTCATGAGCATGAGGTCATTAAATGAAATGATCAGCTCCAGTGACAGGATAGTCTTGCTGTGTTGCAAAACCACTTGCAGGTTGCAATGTGCCAAGTCTGCTTTTTGTTCTTTTATTTAACACAGAAGGCGACCAGGTCCGGCTGGTGAATTATGGAAGTCGCTGCGCTGGCAGGGTCGAGATCTTCCACAACAAGCAGTGGGGAACCGTGTGTGATGACAACTGGGATTTGCTGGATGCCAATGTGGTGTGCAGACAGCTGGGCTGTGGGAGAGCACTGTCAGCCCCTGGACGGGCTCAGTTTGGGCAAGGGACTGGCATCATGTGGCTGGATGAGATGAATTGCACAGGGCTGGAGTACTCGCTATCTACCTGCTTGGCCAGACCATGGGGAATCAATAATTGCCTCCACGTGGAAGATGCTGGTGTGGTGTGCTCAGGTGAGCACTACTCCTCCAGCATCTCACCTCTGGAGCAAGAGAGGGACTTGGTGAGAGGGGTGGGAACAACCGGTCTATGCCCCATGCAAGGCTGAGCTGGGACCTGGAGTCAGCATCAGCAGTCGTTGTGGTCTCCCTAGACTTGCCCTGTAGCTGATGAATGGAGTGGGACCCTTCCTCCCACCCCAAAGTGCTTATTTAAGGAATGGGAGGAATTCCAGAAGGCAACCCTATTTCTCCCCATGAACCCTCCATGCTGATCATGTCCAGCAACAGGAAGACCAACACTATGGGGGAGAGTCTGGTGCAAGCCACCTGCCCAGCAAGCTTTTCTTGCTGGGAGTGGGGCTAGGGTCTCGCACAGTGCAAGCCATGGGAGCATTTCTGTGTTGCAGAGTGAAGCTCTCCCATTCTTACCTCCTCTTTGCCTTTCGGAGAGGGGAAGAGGAGCCAGATGCATAATTGCAACCAGATAAGCATGGAAGGAAATCTGTAGCAAATAGAAGGGATTTATGGAAGGAAATCTCCAGCTACTTACAACTCTCTTGGATGTTTGCAGATTCGATCATTCTGGAGCCTGCTCGTGTCCGACTGGTGAATGGCTCACACCGCTGTGCTGGCCGAGTCGAGGTGTTTCATGAGGAGGAGTGGGGAGCTGTGTGTGACCACGGCTGGGATAAGAAGGATGCCGAGGTCGTATGCCGGCAGCTTGGCTGTGGGACGGTGCTGTCGGCCTCGGGTGAAGCTCACTTGGATGCTAGATCTCTGCATGTGTGGTTGGACAACGTGAGCTGCGATGGCACAGAATCAACCCTTATGAAATGCAGGGCAAGCCCATGGGGAAAGAGCAGCTGCAGCCATGGGAAGCATGCCAGTGTTGTTTGCTCAGGTGGGTTTTGGTGGATGGGATTGGGTTGGGATGCACTGGCTGCTCTGTTGTGGTCAGGTCCTCTTCCATCGACCCACTGGGAGCAAGGTGTCTACTGTTGGAACTAGATGACCTCTAAGGTCCCTTCCAACCCAAGCCATTCTCTGATTCTATATCCAACTTGCTGCTAGAGCAAATACCCTCAGATCCTTTGGCAAGTGTCTCTGCAGAGATGTGGATTCAGGGGCAATGCAATCACAGCAGCACTGCCCATGAAAATAAACATCCTTCATCCTCCTGCACAGAGAGTGGATGGATGTGTAGCAGTTGTCTGAGTTTCTTCTCTGCTTGCAGGCTCGGATGTTTCCAAATTTGCCCCAGTTCGTCTTGTGGATGGCCCAGGTCACTGTGCTGGGAGAGTGGAAGTGTTTCACCATGAGCAATGGGGAACAGTGTGTGATGACAGCTGGGAGTTCCCAGATGCCGCAGTGGTGTGCCAGCAGCTGGACTGCGGGGTGGTGATATCAGCTCCACAGAGGGCTTATTTCGGGCAGGGACAGGGACCCATCTGGATGGATGATGTCAACTGCACAGGGACAGAAGCTGCCCTCTCTGAATGCAAGTTCAAGGGGTGGGGTGTCCGGGACTGTGACCATGACGAAGACGCCAGTGTAGTGTGCTCAGGTAACTGCCATTCATCACACCGCAACAAGCATTCCTGAGGCTTGAGTTGGTGTTTCCCTGTGGAGGTAAGGGCTTGAGATTCAAGAGCAATTTGCAGCCAGTCTGGAGGCCCTTTCTTTTGAAATCAATCCCTCATCATCCACCTTGGTGGAAGAGGAGAGCATCTGTACTTGGATACTAAAGCCCAAGAAAAAGAAAAGGCTAGCCCATTTGCACTGTTGTCTCTATAATTACATCTCTGGCATGCTTTTGACTAATGATATTTAGCACAAATCCTGGCAGTTAGCATTGGCCAGAGATCATTCCTATCAGTCAAACAGCCTGGACTATATTGGATTTTAGTCCAATCAATCCCATTCCAAGCAACCCTTGGGCACCAACTTTTTTTTTTTTTTTTCCCCAGCCAGTTTGCATCACATCTCAAAAGTCTTCCCAATCTCTAATCATGAGAGCATCCTTGACCCTCAAAGCATAAACCCATTTCTGGCAGCTCAATGTTTCACAGAGCAGGAGGTGACTCCTTACATGCTTATTCATTCTGATGTTGCAGGATCAGGCATTTCTGACCTAGGAGATCTCCGCCTTGTTAATGGCTCTGATAAATGCTCTGGGAGGCTTGAAGTGTTTCACGACCAGCGCTGGGGAACCGTCTGTGCTGATGGCTGGGACCTGGCTGAAGTCTCCGTGGTTTGCAGGCAACTGGGCTGCGGGGCAGCACGCTCAGCCACAAACTCTTCCCAGTTTGGGGAAGGACCTCACCTGATCTGGGTGGACGCAGTGGAGTGCACAGGGACAGAGCATGCCCTCTTTGAATGCAAGGTCAAGCTGTGGGGAGCCCAGAGCTGCAAGTCCAGTGGATATGCGAGCGTCATGTGCTCTGAGGCTGTAGGTCAGTGTTGGTGAGTCAGGTATCAGTCCTCCCCTTGGGAGGTCATGCAACTTGTCCTTGTAAATTCACCCTTTCCAGATCCTCCTTACCCTGGCTTAACTACTGCTTGTTTCTGTGGTCCCACCAGGGAGTACAAAATGTTCCTTTAGAGGTAGATTGTAGCCAGTGCCTGGCTTACAGCAAGCAAAGTGCTTGGAAATCCCAAACCTGAGATCCTCAAAAATCCCAAGCCTGTAAGATGTAGGCTTTCTCCAAGAGATCATAATGGAAACAGAATCATTTAGGGTGGAAAAGACCTCTAAGGTCATTGAGTCCAATCATTGGCCCAGCACTTCCAAGTCTACCACTAAACCCTGTCCCTAAGCATCGCATCTGCACGTCTTTTAAATACCTCCAGGGGCGGGGACACAATTCCTTCCCTGGGCAGCTTCACAACCCTTTCAGTGAAGAAATTTTTCCTAATCTCCAACCTAAACCTCTCTTAGTACAACTAGATGCTATTTCCTCTTGTCCTATCGCTTGTTGCTTGGGAGAAAACACAAGGTCCCGATGCTCCAGGACAGTATGTCCAGGCAGCTACTCTGCCTGTGTTTTTTCCATCACTGTTATCCATGCTACCATACAGTCCCAGTGAAGTCCCTTCTCTTTGCCACACTATTTCTTGTTCACGGTGTGACATTAGCAGAAATGCCATGCAAGAACACTTGCAAGACCACTGAACAGAGATGTCCATCACGTTGCTGGTAACCAGACAGGCAGGAATTTCTGGCCAGCATCTATTCTTATCCTGATTCTGTTTTCAGACATAGACCTGCGAAGCCCAGAAGCTCTACGTCTGGTGAACGGTCCCCATCGCTGCTCCGGGAGGGTGGAGGTGTTTCACAACTGGCAGTGGGGAACAGTATGCGATGATGACTGGGATCTGAATGATGCCAGCGTGGTGTGCCGGCAACTGGACTGTGGGACAGCGGTGTCAGCCCCGAGGTTGTCTTCATTTGGGCGAGGGTCTGGCCCTATCTGGCTGGAAGGGGTGAGATGTCTTGGGACAGAAGCCACCCTTGTTGAATGCCCAGTGAAGCCTAGAGGACTCCATGGATGTAGCCATATGGAAGATGCTGGTGTTGTGTGCTCAGGTAATTGTCATTGCATGTTTTGCATGCACATGGATCAAACCCTGTCCTGCAAGCTGAGGGTTGGGAGCAGTTTGGGAGCAAGCTGACCAATAATTCTCGTGTCCAGAATTTCCCACACTGGTAGGAACCATGTTAAAGAATAGAGCTATCAGACACATAGACAAATATGGACACTGGGAAAAAGTAGCATGGCTTAAGACACACCTTAGTGTCTGAAGATGCCCAAGTGCCCAAGTTTTCATGAGGAAAAGCACCTGCAGCCTTCTTGGAGTGGTAGCAGAAGGGTGCAACAATGCTGCTTGAGTGGCAGCAGATACAACAGATCCCTACCCTAGGTTAAGAATAGGCAGAGTGACTTTCAGCGCTGCTAAATGCCTGGTCAGGAGGATAAATATGGAAAGATGCAATGGAATAAGCCAGGGTAATACGATACACACTTTGAGATAGCTACTACCTGTCCAGCCATTGTATTGGAATAGAAACCTCCATGGATAAATCAATGTGATGGTCAGCAGTCAGGAAAGCATAGGAACAAATAGAAAAACATCCTTTGCCATTTCCTCTAGTCCAAGAAGTGGGTAGCACCAGGTGAACCTAGATGATGCAGCTTGCTGCAGCAACACCAACTAGACCGACCATGTTCATCCCCAGCCCATTAGATTTTATGTTGTATGAACATAACCTTAATAATACCCATTTCTGTGTATTTTTCAGGCTCAGAGAATTCCAGTATTTCCATGCTTCGACTGGTAGGTGGTTTAACTGAGTGTACCGGAAGGGTGGAGGTGTTTTACAACAATGAGTGGGGAACAGTCTGCGATGACAACTGGGATATGAACGACGCAGCGGTGGTGTGCCGGCAGCTGGGCTGCGGGACTGCACTGTCAGCCCCAGGATCAGCTCGGTTTGGGTGGGGATCCAACCGCATCTGGCTGGATGAAGTCAGCTGCACAGGGGAGGAAAACAATATCTCCCAGTGCAAAGCCACGACTTGGGGTGTCCACAACTGTCATCATGGAGAAGATGCTGGAGTGGTGTGCTCAGGTGAGACTTGGGGTCAGCAGGAGGCAGGGCTTATAAGAAAGATGGAGAAAGACATTTTTCCAGGGCTTTTAGTGATGGGATGAGGGGCAACGATTTTAAACTGAAAGACGGCAGATCTATGTGGGATATAAGAAAGAAATTTTCTGATGTTGAAGGTGGTGAAACACTGGAACAAATTGCCCAGAGAAGTTGTGGGTGCCCCGTCACTGGAAATGTCAAGTGGGGCTAAATGGGGCTTTGAGTAACTTGCTCCAGAGAAAAATGTCACTTCACACAGCTGGGGGGTTGGACTAGGTGATGCTTAAGGGTCTCCTCTAACACCAAAAAATTTTATGGCTCTCTCCAGAGGAGATGCTGTGCATGGGGCAGGCTTACGAATACTCCTTTTGCAGATCTCTCCCATTTGCATCTCCTGCTCTTGGATCCTGAATGTAGCATCTCTCAGTCAAATTTCACACCTGGCAAAACCTAAGGTTTATTCCTTTGATTAATCAGCAGTGTCCAGCCATCAAAAATCCTTTTATCCTTAACATTGCTAATGTTCTAATGCAGGCGCTACCCTGCTGCTAATGTGAGATGCATGTGGATGCAATGGGGTGGGACAGGAGGTGTTCAATCATGCATACACGAATTTGCTTGGGGTGTCTACAAAAGCAGGAAACTCAAGCTCAGCTGACCTGCGGCTGGTGAACGGCCCCAGCCACTGCGCCGGGAGAGTGGAGGTCCTGTACGACGGGCAGTGGGGGACGGTGTGTGATGATGGCTGGGACCTGAATGATGCCAAGGTGGTGTGCCGGCAACTGGGCTGTGGGACTGCGCTGTCGGCCCCGAGCAGGTCTCGCTTTGGGCAAGGCACAGGGCGCATCTGGCTGGATGATGTGAGCTGCACGGGGACGGAGGATGCGCTCTCGCATTGCCTAGCCCGCCCATGGGGACAGAATAATTGCAACCACAGAGAAGATGCTGGCGTTGTGTGCTTAGGTAAGTCCTGCAACACACGGCATTGCAGGGACCAGCACCCTGTTTGAGGGTCCTAGAGTCTACAGAACATTCTGCACTCTTGGAGGCAATGCAAGGGCTCACTCGCTTCACTGCCAGGATGTCTGTTCTCCAGGACTGCTCCCTAGAGGGGCAGAACTTGCTCTGGATTTGAGCCAGCAGTGTACACTTGCAGACCAGAAAGGCAGCCAGATGCTAAGAAAAAATGTGGCCAGCAGGGCAAGGGAGGGGATTGTCCCCCTCTACTCTGCTTTTGTGCTGCTGTATCCAAGTCTGGGGCTCCCAGCACAAGAAGGACATGGACCTGAGAGAGTCCAGAGAAGACCACGAGGATGCTCACAGAGCTGGTACCTCACCTATGAAGAAAGGCTGATCTTGTTTGGGTTGCTCAGCCTGGAGAAGAGAAGACTCCAGGGAGATCTCACTACAGCCTTTCAATATATAAAGGAGGCTTAGAAGACAGACAGAGAAAACTTTTTTACCAGGCCCTGTAGTGGCAGGACAAGGGGCAATGGGTAGAAACTAAGAAGTTAGATTTAGATGGGATAAAAGGAAGAAATTTTTCATGATGGGAGTGGTGAGGCACTGAAATAGATTGCCCAGGGAAGTTGTGGATGCCCTGTCCCTGGAAGTGTTCAGAGTCAGATTGGATGGGGCTTTGAGTAATCTGCTCTATTGAAATGTTCCTGTTTATGGCAGGGATGTTGGACTAGATGACGTTTGAGGGTACTTTCCAACCCAAACCATTCCATTATTCTATGATCTATGATTAATTCTATTAATCTATGATTCTATGATTCTTATGGTTCTGATTCTATGATTCAATGACTCTGTATTTCTATGCCTCTGTGCATTCATAATTTTAAGATTCTATGACTATGACTTTATAATTCCATGATTCTCACAGTACTGTGATACTACAATTCCATGATTCTACAATACTATTAGCCTGTGACTATGACTGTGTCCAGCACCATAACTAGCTCCAAGCCTGGGTTGTAACTAACCCCAAACCCAACATCTCTGCCACTAAAGGATGGATCCATCCTAAAGGATGGGACATATTCCCAGCTGAGTGGCACTGGATGCAGCCCAGAGATAGCTGCATGAGTTGTCCTGCTGCTATGTACATCCCTGGAGTACAGATACCAAACTGCACAGCGAGGAATACTTCCCCTACATGAAAAGACAAGGGTAGGAATCATGGAGGTAGGGACAGGCATGAACTTCTCCAAGAGCTTATCCCAGATTGTGTTTTCAGTGACGGACACCTCAAAAACCTTCTCCCTGCGACTAGTGCAAGGCCCCAACCGCTGCGCTGGGAGAGTGGAGGTGCTGCACGACGGGCAGTGGGGCACAGTGTGTGATGATGGCTGGAACATCCACGCCGCCACCGTGGTGTGTCGACAGCTGAACTGTGGTCAGGCCAAGTCAGCTTCCAGTGGGGTTCGTTTTGGGCAAGGCACTGGGCCCATCTGGCTGGACGACGTAAACTGTGCTGGGACTGAGGATGCCCTTGACCAGTGCCGAGCCCGCCCATGGGGACAGAATAACTGCAACCATGGAGAAGATGCCAGTGTGGTGTGCTCAGGTTTGTTGAGTCCTGCAAAACAGGGCATCACTGGGGTCAGGTCGGTGGTGGGGTCTGTCCTGCATCTTATTGCCTTCACGGTGATGCTGCTGATGCTGGATCTGTGTGTTTTTGAGGGGCTGAGAGAAGAGTGCAGGATTTTCCTGGAGAGTTTATCATCCCTATCTTGTTTTCAGACTCACACTTAGAGATCAAAACCGAAGTGCGCCTGGTGGACGGTCCACACCTCTGCGCCGGGAGGGTGGAGGTGTTTCAGAATGGGAGATGGGGGACTGTGTGCGACAACGGCTGGGACATGAATGATGCCATAGTGGTGTGCCGGCAGCTGGGCTGTGGCATTGCTCTCTCGGCTCCTGTCCAGGCTCACTTTGGCCAAGGGTCAGATCCCATCTCGCTGAACAGAGTGTCCTGCACTGGGACAGAAGGTGCCATTTCAGAATGCCTATGGCGCCCATGGGGAATCCAACGGTGCACCCACATGGATGATGCTGGTGTGGAGTGCTCAGGTGAGCTGTGGATGTTCCATTGTTAGATGCAGGTTGGTATGGGACTTGCCTAGGGAGGACTAGAGCAGGATGGTGCAATAAAGGTGTAGTTCAGTGACACTGAGAAGGGCTTTTTCCCTTCTGATACCCCTAATAATGTAAATGATGTAAAAAGTGAGCATCTTAGAGGGAATTCCCCCTCTAAGTGGCCCCCGCACGAGACAGTAGGATCTCAAGGGGCACAGAATCACACAGAATGGTTGAGGTTGGAAAGGACCTCTGGAGGTCATCTGGTCCAACATACCCATACACATAGCAGATTGCCCATGTCCAGAGGGCTTTCCACAGAATCACAGAATCAGAGAATAGATTGGGGTGGAAGGCAGCTTGCAGACCATCCAGTTCCAACCCTCTACCATGGACAGGGTTGCCTCCCTCTAGATCAGGCTGCCCAGGGCCGCATCCAGCCTGGCCTTGAACTCCTCGAGGGATGGAGCATCCACAACCACTCTGGGCAACCTGTTCCAGAGCTCAGTCATGTGCACGTGGCCCTGAAGGACCATCCTTTAAGCGTGAGGGTGTCTGTGTGCTGCAAACAGGTGGACACCTTGCCCCTGCGGATGCTGAAGCAGATGGTGGTCAAGCCTTCCCTGGGAGATCATTCCACACCTCAGCATTGCTGATACATGGTCTCCCTCTCCATATTTTGCAGCGTCGTCAGATGCTGGCACTTCTGATACATCAACTCTTCGCCTGGTGAATGGCCCGCATCGCTGTGCTGGTAGAGTTGAGGTGTTTCACAAACAGCAATGGGGAACCATTTGCGATGACGGCTGGGACATGAGTGATGCCATGGTGGTGTGCAGGCAGCTGAGCTGTGGGTCAGCACTGTCAGCCACCACGCATGCTTCCTTTGGACGAGGGGTGGATCCCATCTGGTTGGAAAGAGTTGCTTGCACTGGGAGGGAAAATGCCCTCACACAGTGCAGGGCCATGCCCTGGGGAGTTCACGGCTGCACACATGAAGAAGATGCTGGTGTTGTGTGCTCAGGTGATGCTCATACTCAGAGAGGTCATGAATAGTATGGGATGGACTTCCCTTACCCAAAAGCCATCTCCTCTCTGAAATGACTGTCATACTCAGTGTAATATCAGGAGATTTGCTGACCAAATCTCTTCCCTTTTCAGATGCCATTGACCACTCTGTCCCCACATCCCAGTGTAGCCCAGTCCTACCCAATCTCAGAGAATCAGAATATTCTGAGTTGGAAGGGACCCACAAAGACCATTGAGTCCAACTCTTGACTCCATACACGGCAACCTAAGAGTTAAACCATCTATCCAGGACTGTTGTCCAAATGCTCCTTGGACACAGAGTCTTGGGCCTATAGCCATCTCCCTGGGGAACCTGTGCCAGTGCCTGAAGTGAAGAACTTTTTCCTAGCACCCAGCCTGGCCCTCCCCTGACGCAGCTCCATGCCACTCCCTCAGGTGCTGTTGCTGTCACCAGAGAGCAGAGATCAGCACCTGCCCTTCTGCTTGCCTCCTGAGAAAGCTGTAGGCTACCATGGAGCCTCTCCTCAGTCTTCTCTAGGCTGAAGAAATCAAGGGACCTCTGCCACTCCTCATACAACTTGCCCTCTAGACCCTTCACCAACTTTCTTGCCCTCCTTGGGACACATTCTATTAATTTTATGTCTGTCCTGATCCAGCTTCTCTTTGCATGGCTTTTTGCATGGGTAGGAGGTTGACACCCTTTTGTGATTTGGGCTGCACTGAGACTGTGCGGGACCTGCACAACTCCAGAGGAAGAATAAGGCATCAAGCCAGGGATTTCTTCCCATCCCTAAAGGGTACGGAGTCAGGAGGCTGAACATAGCCATCTGGTGGTGGTTAGGAAGCCCCCAAGTATCATGTTGGCACACATCACTGCAGGCATGTCAGGCGAGGGTATCCCCATGGCCAGGCATCTGCTCTAGGTTTATGTTCTGGTCACTGCTCACCATGTCTCCACCCTTGCTACTGCCAGAAAGTTTTCCTGGGTATGTGTTCCTCTAAACACTGCTCACTTCTGCTTGCAGACAAAAATACCACAGCAGAGGCAGAGATCCGCCTAACGAATGGCCCCAACCGCTGTTCTGGGAGAGTGGAAGTGCTGTATGATGGACAATGGGGCACGGTGTGCGATGACGGCTGGGACCTAAATGCTGCCACTGTGGTGTGTCGGCAGCTAGGCTGTGGCAGGGCTGAGTCAGCCCTCAGCGGGGCTCGCTTTGGGCAAGGCATTGGGCGCATCTGGCTGGACGATGTCAACTGTGCTGGGACTGAGGATGCCCTTGACCAGTGCCGAGCCCGCCCACGGGGACAGAATAACTGCAACCATGGAGAAGATGCCAGCGTGGTGTGCTCAGGTCAGTTGCGTTCTGCAAAACAGGGCATAACTGGGGCAAGGGTGATGGGTCTGTCCTGCATCTTATTGCCTTTATGGTGATGCTGCAGTTGGATGTCACTGAAAATGTGAGTTTATGGGAATGCTAATAGAGGATTGAAATGTCCTCTTGGCTGGATTCGTCCCCATTCCAGACCAGCCCATCCTGCAAGGCAGGCACTGAGGCCTACGCCAGGCTGAGGAAGCCAAGCACGCATGGACCATCAACATAACCTTTGCTCATAACCAACAACCTGTAGAAATCGCCCATGGCACCAAGTGAACCTAGCTTGGGTCTGGCCATCCATCCCAACACGGCTCCTTGGAAAGCCTCACTCACTCTCCTGACCAGCCAGGTCTCCACTGGCACTTTTGTCTGCTTCCCATTATTTCATGGAAATGACACCACCAATGTAAGGTCTGAACCTTGAATTGAACTCCACCTCCAGAGCCAGGTGAGATGAATTCCTCAGAAAAGGTTGAGGGGTTGCACCTCCTGCCAGGGGAACTCTCTTAGAACTTTCTTCTTCTTCTTATTTTTTTTTTTTGCAATGATGCAAGATGACAGATGCCCTGTTTTCTCCTCAACAGAAGACCACGCATTACCCCTTGTGGAATCCAATGTCACAGAGGAAGTGCTGATCCGGCTGGTGAATGGCCCTAATCGCTGTGCTGGCAGAGTGGAGGTGTTCTACAACAAGCAGTGGGGAACAGTGTGTGATGACACCTGGGATTTGAAGAGTGCCAAGGTGGTGTGCCGGCAGCTGGGCTGTGGGACAGCAGTGTCAGCCCCAGGCAAGGCTCGCTTTGGACGAGGGTCTGATCCCATCTGGCTGGACAACGTGCAGTGCACGGGTACCGAAGCCAACATTTCCCATTGCGGGCTGAGTGACTGGGGAAACCACAACTGCAACCATGAGGAAGACGCAGGAGTGGTGTGCTCAGGTGATTGCAGGGTTGATGCTGAAAGCATGCTCAGGAATATACAGGTTCTGCACATGTTCTGCACTGGGATGTAGTCAGCTTTCACTCATTGCCACAGCACTGCATTATGTGCAAATGTGTGAGATGATGGGGATGTTCTTGCAAGGGGGAATTCAGGCATGGTAAAGATGCAATGAGCATACGTATCATATTGCACCCATGTCCAATGGAGTGCATGGGCATGCAAAAAACCTATGTCTTGCACGTCCCATAGTCTCTCACTCCCTGTGCTTGCTTCAGGTCACTTCACCCTCTCTGCTCCCCCTTGCAGGCACCAACCCCTTGCAGTTGCGCCTGCGGGACAGCTCAAGCCCCTGCACAGGGCGCGTGGAGGTTCTGTACAATGCTACCTGGTACAGCATCTGTGACAACAGCTGGAGCTCGCTGGAGGCAGAGGTGGTTTGTAAGCAGCTGGGCTGTGGACCAGCAAAGTCTGCACCTGCAGGAACCCGGTTCAACTGGGAGCACAACCACATCTTCCTGAAGGGGCTGCAATGCCGAGGCGAGGAGTCGCTCCTCCTGGAGTGCCAGCAGAGTAAGATTGGCCCAGGACAGTGCCGGCATGGCCTGGCAGCTGGTGTGGTGTGCACGGAACCAAAAGGTGAGTGCCAATACCTTCTGTCTGCAGCAGCAGGGAGTGTTCTAAGAGTGGTGGATGCCACCCTTTCACTTCAACAGGGGAGATATAAACTTTGTGGCACATGCCTGAGCAAGCTCTTCCTTGGTGGACATTGTTTTCTACAAGCAACAAGCCCAAATACCACTCGTTGGAGCATCACAGATGCTTTTCTGATCTCAAACGCCAGTCTGTCCAGTTTCCTCTTGCAGCCTAAATTTCTTAGCCCTCAAGGGCTCTGTGCTCTCCTGCCACTTTTTCTGAAATAGGTTAGAGCAGAGGTAGGACAACTTTGAAGGATGGATGGGGGTCAGAAGCACGGCTTTCTTTTCCATGCATAGTCTTGGATTCCATACACTAAAGAGGACAACACACCAATGAGGCAATGGGGGTCTTGCAAGATTAGCAGTGCAGCAGGGTTGAGGAATGTGAAAGCTTTCTCAAACCCTACAGCCTATCAGATAGCCGGGTAAATGATTTTAGGTGAGGTACAAACCACAAAAAGGGCTGCAGGGTTGCGTAGTGCAGTGTTGCAGGGACCACAGCATTGCAGGGCAGTGCAGACTGAATCAGAAAGGAATTAGATGTGGGGAGGCTAGATCAGTCAGCCCTGGCTATTAATATTAAACATGCCGATTTTAATACAAAATCTAATTAAGAAAAGCCTTTCTCTGTCACTGAAATGCTGGGGGATGAGGCTATGTTTGGCATTAGATTTTCTCCCATCTCTCTTGCTGACTGGAAGCAGGATCCTGACGTGTTCTCCCTGCAGGTTCTCCATCATCCTGCTCTGCTCTGGTAGCACTGCTTGCCCTGGTGATAATTGTGAGCGGGGTCCTGCTGTGGCTCTACCTGAAGAAGAGGTACCTTGAGGAAGCCCAAGCTGCAGGTGAGTCCCCTGATCTCAACTCAAGGTCCCCATCTCCATACATTAACGCATTTTAGCTGTCCTGAGACCCAACACGAACTGAAATGATGCAGCACATGGAGATGAGGTTGACACAGTTGAGCTTAGGGCATTCTGTGGTTCCCAGACCAGTAACAGCCACATGTCTTTGTCCCCATCTGTTCTGCAGACTGCAGGCTTTCTAGGGAGCAAGGTGCCCCTGCAATGCCTTTCCAGCCTGCAGGACCCATCTACCATCCAGCCACAGGAGAATTCCATGACGATGCTGACACAGAGACAACCGAGCTCATTAAGGAAGATGCTGCCTTGTGATGCTGGAATAATCTCTTCTGCAGAAGCGGCACTGTCAGCCCACGCTGCAAGGTCATCAGCCAAGCTCATTCCTCTTTTCCTCCTGCACCTCATTCCTCAGTGCAAATTCCTTCTCCTCTAAGCTCCTGTAGAACCACAGGAAGCCCTCACATGCTCTCCAGGAGACTGCAAAGCACCAGCTGATGGGCTGGACATTCATAAATCAGCCTGTACCAGTGGCTTATACTCACGAGCCCTAAAACAGCTGCTCAAAGGGATCCCAGTCTTCTGAAGGTTATTTAATCCAGGTCAGCTCCAAGCACTGTCGGGTGGCTTGCACCAGACAGTGGGACAGCCTGGTGGCCATGCAGCCTAGCATCAGGCTGAGCACAGGAGCAGAGAAGCTGAAACAGGACTAAAACTGCTAACAAATTAAAGGAGAAGAGTATCCCTAATCTTTCCACGTGTGATAAGCATGAATGCTGTGAGATACGCAATGTTTTATGCTCCTCTGCCGTGGAGCTAGCCAGGGCTGCCCGGTGCCTCCTGCAACGGGTGGCTTCCCTAGACCTTGCAGACATAGGCAAGTCCCCATTTCTTGGCTATCCCAGGTGCAAGAGCTTCAATGCTAATTGTATTCTTGGCTGAGCTAACAGTGTTGTCAGCAGGTCAAGAAGTGATCCTTCCCCTCTATTTAGCATTGGTGAGGCTGCATCTGGAGTGCTGGAGCCAATTCTAGGTCCCCCAGTACAACAAAGACATGGACATACTGGAAAGAGTCCAATGGAGTCCAAAAAGCAGATGTATGAAGAAAGCCAGATGTGTGTATGCAGAGGCTCTTTCATGGACACAGAGTGCCAAATGTAACAAAATTCACCTTCAGAGGCCATTTGGGAAAACATCCTGAGGAACAAATTAGTTTGACTTGCCTTTTGCATAAGAAGTCCTTAGTGACTTCTGTGCCTCACGGGATGTTAAACGGGGTGGAATTACCAAGGGTGACTGAGTAAAGAGAAGCAGAAAGCAAGGCAGCACTGACTGTTTCAGTTTTGCCAGTTCAAGGAAATACGGGTTGGCTGTGCCTGAATGTGTCCAGTCCTACCTCCAACTTCCCCAGGGGTAAATCAAACCCCAAAACCGGGAAACACACAGAACTGAGTTCATGAAAGGTAAAAAGCTTGGTTTACTTCCCTAGTTCCCCATGTTTCTCCTTTTTTCTTGTGCCACTTCGTAGGGGCTGGTTTCTTTAGTTTCTAAGGCTCATCAGTGCTAGTCTATATAGCAGCTATATTCATTATTTACAATAGATTACAAACCATATGCAGCAAAATAAACACCTCTTGCCTTATTGCCTTCATTACTTAGCCATATGATGAACAGTCACCTATAGCAGCACGCAGACACCAGCCAGCTACAGACGTGCTACAGGTGCTGCATCTACAAATACATCTACAAATACAGTGACTTGATAAGGAACTGAGCCACATTAATCAACTGCATCTAAAGGAGGATAGTTCTTGAACCAAACTCAGTACACTTCTTAGACAAAAGCCCTGAAATTAGAAGAAATAATAAAAAATAAACCCCATGCAAACCTTCTGACCCTCACTCCTCACCCCAGGTAATCTGTCCTCTAGATCTCACACGAGTGAAAACATGAAATCATCCCCTGAGAGGGCAACAGGGGGTCTGCAGGGCATCCAGGTAGCACAAAACCAGAAATAATTTCCCCCAGCAGTGAGGTCATCCCTTTCCCTGCTAACTATTGAGCTGTTAATAGTCATACTGTCATCACTTGGTGACACATGTACCCAGCATATGACAAAAGCTTTAACAGCCATTCTGGAGACTATACCACCAAAGGGCTTTTTCAGCTACTGTGAGAGCACAGCCCAGCAAGCACCAGTCAGTTCCACTTGAGATGCCTTCAGTCACCCCAGATACTGGCATATAGGATATAGGGTCTATAAGAAAACAAGGAGCTAAGGGCCATCTGGATACCCCAGACCACCTTTAACATCTTAGCAGTTGAATTCAACTCCAGATCTCCACTGACTGCATACAGGGCATATGCTCACTCCAGCTGTTCCTACACAGGCAGCAAGTGCCACGGGAGATACCTCCAGGTGTGTGACATACCTGCAGAGGCAAAATAGGACATAGAAGTGATCTGCAGTGACACAAATGACACCCTAGTTTCTATGCTGTCTCCTGCCACCACTGCAATCAGCTGCCCTCCACATCTCATCCTCCAAGTTTTTCTCTTTTGACAGAAACTTTCCTATTTGCGATCATGAGAAAAAAAAGAGTGTGTGTTTGTAATGCAGCCCAAGCTGCTACTACTCTGAGGTTGGGAGCAGAAGGCCAGCATTGCTACAATACGCATCATGCAGGTGCTTTGCGGCTCATGCCACAGCTTCGGTGCCTCACCAAGCCTGGGCAGTGTCTTCTCCAAGAGTAAAGCTTTGCTGAAAGCAAAGGACAGGCTCAAGACCTTGCTTGCAGTCACTATCTTGGCAAAATATCTGGGAAGCCTGCAGTCAGCTGCAGGGCTGGGGAAAGGGCAGACCTGACAAATGCTCCAGTTACAGCTGCTCAGCACAAACATTACAGGCAGCCCCACAGCACATACACCCAGGTGATGAACCTGCAACAAGGGACTGCAACTGGACAACTGGGCTGAATCCTGGGGACAGGGAAACGTGGATACAGCACGAGGACACAGGGTTGGCACGGGCACTTCATGGGCATCTATTCCTAGAAACATGCCCCTCAATTTAAAGCAATGTCTGGGTGCACGCAGCTAGAGCAAATCTCATCTCCATCATCCAATCTCCTCCTAATTAATAGGAGGTCATCTGGATTGTGAGTGCAGATTAGTAAAATAGCTCAAGTAAACCATATTTTTAGATGGTTCTGTAAAAGTTTGAGTATTTATACCCCAAGACACCTCTTTCTCATATGGTTGGACATAATTGCAGATGGAGGCTGAGACAATCTCAGACCCAGCAATGGGACAGTACCAGACACGTGTTTCTCATCAACCACCAGATAAGTGTGCACCATAGGGCAGAACAGTGTCATCCCACAGCTCCTGGACCTGCCCTGGATGAGGATACCACCAAAGATGGTTGTTCGCTTTCCTCACCAGCATAGCCGGTGTCTTCTTTCCCCTCCCCTACAGACCCTCAATCTCCAGATCCCAGGATGGGAACCTGTGAAGATGTGTCCACCAGCAGCTGGCTAACTGGACATTCTGAAATAAGGTTGACCATGAGGCAGGTTGTCTCAGCTGCCACACTGAAACCAAATCACAACCTCATGATCTGGCTGGGAGCTCTGCAGCTGGTAACTGCATGGGAAAGAAGCCAGAGTTGTTCCAGTGCTTGTCACAGTTCTGAAATGGGAGGAAGCTGGGAAGCTGTGGGGCAGGGGAGCAGGAGACCCAAACCCCCCTCACAGGGGATCCACAAGTGCAAATCCTAAACAGATTTTGCCATTTTTGCATTGAGTACGCTGCACATGGGCTTAGCAGCAACTGATGAACCAATAATCACAATCACACCAAAAGCAAACAGGGATTTAGCAGTGGGCTCAAAGAAGAAATGAGGCAAAAGACATTGTTAAATAACCATCCTGTAATTAGTGTGCAGTGATGAGGAGTGCACACCCCGTTCTGAACCGTACAAAATGAGGACAGGGTAGGACTGGGACCACCGCAAGTCCGAGGGCTGGCACCTCCAGTCCCACAGCCCCAGTGTGCAGGAAGGTGATGGTGACACCATGTCCCTCTAAGGTGGCTCAGATGTGAGGACGGGGTTCTGCTGGTGCCCCCAGGGTGGACCTGGGTCTTGCTTTTGCAAGAAAAGGTCCACATGCCACCCTCTGCCCAGCAGCAGCTATCAGTCAAAGAGAACAGATCCAGATTTCAGCAGCAGCTTAGGTGGCTCTACATCTGGTGCTGCTGTTGGGGATGCACTGCATGGAAACAAGGAGGATCCCAGGCTGGTTTTCTACTCACCCCTTCCCCATCTAGATCCTTCAAACAGCACTGGGCACCATCCAAAGCCAATCACAACATGTGTATCCCCCCTCTTCTGCTTCCTACCAGTCTCACCAGCACCATGGGGCAGAAAAGTGTTAGTGTTTCCAGTCCAAGGTGCCAGGCTCCTTCCTTCAGAGTGGGAGAGGTGATGTGGTGGCTCCTGCATGGCTCAGCACCTTTCCTTCAAGAGATGCTCCACCAGCAGCACAATGGGGACAGCACCCTCCCTGCTCTGCCTCTCCCAGGGTCACCTAACTTCCTGTGTGCCTTGAGGCCAAATTTTAAGTGAGAACACACAACTTGCAGCCATGAGAGCACTGCCTCTGCTCCGTGCCCATGCACAGAAGGCTGCTGTACCAGCAAAATGCCCACACGGCCCCTGCACAGCAGAGTGAAGGGCGTTGTTGTCATTAACCTGATCATCAGTAGCAGCGTGAAATACGGACAGGACACTTAAAACACTTTAAAATGAAAGGGAGGTACTCAGGCATTGCTGCTCCCCATCATACTTTACACCAATGCACTTCATCCCCTCAAAAATGGACAGCTCTGTCCCCTCCTGCTGCAGGACTTGGTGTACCTCTACTACAAGGGGATCCCCAGGAGCCCCCGACACACATCTAGCACTCAAGGGAGCAGTAACGTGGCCCCAACCTCAATGCAGACATGCTGATGGAGCCTGTTGCAGGGCAAGACTGAGCTACGGGAACTTACTGGGATGACTGGGCAGCTCTCCTTGCAACACCTGAACACTGAGGGGAGACGAAACATCCCTTAGCATCAGCAAAACACGGGGCTTGCTATAGTCTGGCTAATGCTGCTTTGTTCTTCAGAACTCCGGATGTCACCTCTCAGCCTCTGCAAGCCACTGTGCCACAAGACTCCCAGTGCCACAAGCTCCAGCTCACTGCCACCGGCCAGCCTGCAGCCAGCAGCACGTCACCTCCCTGCAGGCTGGGGGACAGGAGTTTGCAGCAGCCCCGGCCCAATGGCTCAGCGACAATCCCTGCAAGATCACCTCAACGGAAGCAGGAAGAGAGAGCAGTGTACGTCAGGGTTTGGCAGAGAGAAGCCATGCAGCAGAGTTCCCACTGGGATGAGGGTCAGGAGATGAGCTGCAGCAGCGCCCGTGTTTTGGCCTCCTCTCCAGGTCCCCTGCACGTGGCTTACTCATGTATAGGAACACAGTGGGCCAGCCTGGGGCTGTGTGCATGCTTGTAGCACGCTTGCTTCTTGCTGTGGGCTTCTTGGCCTCAAACCACTTGTGCCACGCACATCTCTCCGGTTCAGCCGTCGCGGTGCACGCGCTGGTGCTGCAGCAGGTTGGAAGGGTGAGCGAAGCCTTTGTCACAGACGTTACACTTGTAGGGGGTCTCCCCTGTGTGCACCTTCTCGTGCACCGCCAGGTAGGCCAGGTCCTTGAAGAACTTGTGGCAGAAGCTGCATTTGTAGGGCCGCTCCTGGCTGTGCACGCGGTGGTGCTGCAGAAGCAAGGAGGGGCGGGCGAAGGCTTTCCCGCACGCTTCGCATTTGTAGGGTCGCTCCCCAGTGTGCGCCCGCTCGTGGATCACCAGGTAGGACGACTGCTTGAAGGCTTTCCCACAGGTTTTGCAGACAAAGGGTCGCTCGCCTGTGTGCACGCGTTCGTGGGAGGAAAGTGCGTTGGACTGCTTGAAACCTTTGCCACAGAGTGGGCAGACGAAGGGGCGGTCGCCTGTGTGCACGCGCTCGTGGACCTTGAGGCTGTGCCCGTAGGTGAATTTCTTACCACAGATGCCGCAGACGTGGGGCTTGTCATCGCAGTGCTGCCTCTGGTGCAGGAGGAGAGCGTTGGAAGTGGGGAAATCCTTCCCACAATCCGCGCACTTGAAGGGTTTCTCGGTGCAGTGGGTGAGGGTGTGACGCTGCAGCTCGTAGGGCGTCTTGAAGCTCTTGTCACAGCAGGCGCAGTGGAAGGGCCGCTCGCCCGTGTGGATGCGCCGGTGCTCCTGGAGGTTGGAAGAACGCTTGAAGCGCTTCCCACAGAGCTCACAGCGGAAGGGCCGCTCCTCTGTGTGCACCAAGCGGTGGCTCTTGAAGTCCGAGTGTCGCTTGAAGGAAGCCTCGCAGAGATCGCAGCGGAAAGGCCGCTCCTCGTTGTGCACAACCTCGTGGCTGAAGAGCTCCCACGCACGTTTGAAGGCTTTCTCGCACACGCCGCACTGGAAGGGCTTCTCATCCACAATCACCTCGCGGATCTCAAACTCAGCAGCCCCGCTCGTGCCACGCTTCAGGTGTGGGGGCAGCACCACTGCTGCCTCCTCCAGCTCGCCTGCTGCGCTGCCCAGCACCAGCTTGGCCGTGGAGTAAATGCCGTGCTCATCGATCAGCTGCACAAAATCTGGCTTGTGATGAGCATCCCCGTGAAGAGGTGGCTCAGGGGAGCAAGACCGAGAACCTTTTCCCTCCTCTTCCTCCTCTTCGCTGCTCTGGGGCACCATGGGGGCTTCCTCCAGCCTGTTCTCCTCAAGGTTTTTCTTCCGTCGGAAGTCACTGGGTTGGCCCCAGATCAGGCGCAGCCTCTTTCCCCGTGAGGGCCCTGGCTCTTCAGCTCTCTCCCTGCGTCCTGGAGATGTTGGGACTGGGCTCGTTTTGGGCTTCAGATGCATTCGGTGCTTCCTGCATGGCTGCGGCTTCTCAGGTTCCTCTCCCACCTTTCGGCCAGGGCTTTTCATGCCCTGTGGGGTGAGGGAACCACACCCTTGCCAGCACTGTGCTGAACATCGAGAAGAACCAATCCTGTGCTGCTCCAGGGAGCCTTCCTCCACCTGTACCCGAGTTGTGTCCTCCTCTGGACTCTCCTGCTCTTCACCTTCATGTTCATCTTCAGAAATGCAGACACGCCGCAGGGAAAATGGAGAATCAGAAGCTGGAGAAGCTGGCTGCTCTTCCATGGCTCCAGATGCTGGATGCCAACCCAGACAGGACCCTCTGCAAAAATAAGGAAAGAGAGAAGCGACCCATTGGGGACCAGAACTATAAAACAAGGGGTATGAAGACAAAGACAGTGGGAAAGGAGGCAGATCAGAGCTGAGCCCACGCACAGGGACTACTGAGAGCTTGCAAAACCCATCAGCAATTCTTTTTTACCTTAGGAAAATCAAGTTGGCAGGGAGGTGCTAGTGGTCAAAAAACAAAGCAGATCAATACTTCTGAGAATCACTTTTACTCATTAACCTGTTGTTAAGACACTGAGTCAAACTGCTGGTGGTTATTCACCCACACAGACCATTTGTGCATTTAGCCAGAGCTACCTGGCTGGAGCAATGGCGGAGAGCCTCAGCACTACACCCAGAAGCTAGAGGTTGTTCCAATTAACAGCAACTTCCAAGCAGGGTTTGCAAAGCTCCTCAGCATGTGCTTGGGCTCACTGGGTGTCTATACAACCCTGCAGGCTGTCTACCACAAGAAGCTACTGGTCTGGATGCATTCCAGGGATGCCAACATGTGCTTGTGGCCTTGGACAAAGTCAACCCCGAGTTTATCAGCTCCTGTGGATCCAACAGCACAGCCTGTCTCCTTCCACGAGCTTACAGGGCAGTTTTCAGATGGATTTCTCTCTTTGTCAATCTCTTTTTGGCCACTCTCTGAGCTCTACCCAAACCCTCCACTACCTCCTGTTGAAGGAGCACATGCAGAATGGGAGTTGTGACACGAGGGTGTGGCTGAGAGACAGAGAGTCAGTGCCTCCAGTAAGAGCAAAGTGACCTTCAGCCTCCACAACTGGCCAAGGAGGCTGCCAGCTTTTTGGGGTCAGCCACTGTCCCAAAGGCTCTATAAGGAGGAAAGCCTGGGGAAAGCGGTCACAAGCACGCCAGCTGGATTTACTGTCCCAACCCAGATGCCACACGGAGATCACTTTAGATCTGGCTGATAAGCAAGGGAGGAAAACAAGGCTGAAACATGATCCATTCCCATATACAGCTGGAACACATGAAATCACACTCTGCAAGTGTCTAATGAGCAACCACCTAAAATGAGAAGCTCTTTGCAAACAGCCAAATTCAAAAGACCCAGTTTCACCTTTGAAGTCATGAGATATCACGATAGGAGGACGCAGCAGAGAGGATTTCAGGAATAATCACAAGGATCGACATCCAGACACTGTTGATGGCGTTGAATCTGCAAGAACTGAAACAGTCTGGGCACAAAGATGGAGCTTCAGGCACGTTGAGCTGTGAGCAAACACAATGTGTGAAGTTAAATGCTATTAATAACAGATTGGTTCCATTAATAGTAAAGGCTTAAATGAATAAAAGGTGTTCCAAGAAACAGTGCTTATTAACAGTGCTTATTTTGTCTGCACCTCCCATCTCTGCTGGAGCTTGAGTTACAAAAAAAAAAAAAAAAAAAGGATTCACAACAAACCTGAGCATGTTTCAACGCAAGATTTGGTTTCATTGCTGTGGAGAAAGAATGATCAGCATAGAGCTTTGTCCCTCTAACACAGCTGCAAACAAGGGTGGGCCATAAAAATGGGAACTCGGGAAAAAGCGAGGGGTAAATGGAATTGGACACCCCAAAAGGCAATGGGAAGGAAATCTGGGTTATTTTAAAAAGGTAGCAAGTTGGAAAGAGAGGAGAAGGTGATTGTTAATTATGTAATAAAGAGAAAAGTGTGTGTGAAGGGGATGGGAGAAGAAGGTACTTGTTAGACATGTTATAAACAGGAAAGGGTAAAGAGGATGTGAGTTTGAGTAAATCAGAATCTTTTCTGGCAAAGGAAGCCAGTGAAGAATAAAAACAGTAGAAATTTGCACCTAGCTGAAGTCACCTCCTGAGACAAGGGCTCACATCAGGTTGAGTCCTCAAGGTGACCAGAAATTCCCCACATCTAAGTAGGAACAGAACTGTGGGCTCCGAGTCCCATAATCAATACCTGCTCCTATTTCCAGGGGTTAAAAAAAAAAAAAGAACCATTTAGGTTGGAAAAGCCTTCTAAGATCATCAAGTTCAACCGTTAAAGGAATTGCTTGCTTGCACAGGAAGAGATGTCCTCTGGGGGACGTGACAAAGGATGACAACAGGTCGCAAAGTCTATGGAAACTTGCTCTGGTGAAAGTCCAAATACTGGGGCTGTCTCTGCTGTCCCTAACGAAAATGGCAGTGGACTGGACAAATTTGCACGTGCCAGCTCGTCCAGGTTGGCATGAATTCAGGCAAGACAACAAACCCTGGTGATTTCTACCTGTTAGCACAAGTGGCTTCCCATGGGATAACACCACCAAGGTGTTTCAGATTTCTTCCCCAAAAGAGATGGGACATGAAGTGCGATGTCAATGGGGAAAGGAGCTAAGTGAAATGTTGACTTACCCCAGGCCACGATGGGTCCACCACCACCGTTTGGTTTAAGACACACAGTTTTGGGGCTGGTCGCTCTTGGTGACACATGCACATGTTCACAGTGGGAAACCTATGGGGCCACACCATGCAAGAGGTCACACATTTATGCTTCGGATGCGTAGATAACTAAAGTGGCTGTGGTTTTACTGTCTCCGAAGGGGTAAAACAGAAAGCACCAAGGGCAAGGTGAAAAACAGCAGGGGTTTGTTGAAGCAGAAATGCTGAAGTAGAGAAGCTCTGGCAGGAATCAGACCAACAGAGGTGATGAAAAGCATCAAAATGCAGTGGGAAAGGTGTTCCCAGTGCAGGCAGTAAGCAAAATCCTGGTGAAAAGTACTTTGGAGAAGATGGTGCAGAGCTGGTTTTCTATGTAAGAGGTCATGGAGGTGGGTCAGGTAACCCACGGAACAAGAGCGTGGGCTATCAGACGTAATCCAAAGCTGAGAAGGAAAGTCTGACTGCAGTTGATAAATATAATCAGGGATATATGTCAGAGAAAGGATATATATTAGAGAGGAAAGAGAATAGTTTAAGGATGGTGCTAGGACATATGTCCAAAAGGGAGAAGTATAACTTGTGCTAAAGGATGGTGCTGGCATAAGCACAAAGCAACACAAAGCAGCAGTAGAGGAGATATTTAAGATGAATTTGCTCCAACTACAACTTAGAAGGAACATCTGAGCAAAAAAATATGGTTTTTTTTTTTCCCTTTTCCAGGCAGTTGGATCATTTCAGCCCAAACTCTCCCAGAATGCCCCAGTTTCCCCCAATACCAACAAGAATCCTCCCTGCATATCATAATGCCACTACAGGAATACCACAATCTCATCCCTGCATCTACACAGTCCCTCCCTGACCAGCTCACCTCCTTCCAACCTTACAGTAAGTACACCCCAATCAACCCCAGTATCACCCAGACCCACCCATCTCAGTGCCCTTCCCCATCCCATTACAACCAGATCCTCCCAGTATGTTCCAATCCCCAACCTCGTATCAGCATGGGCCCTCATCTCATTTCCTTCCCCATCCCTTTACAACCAGACCCTCCCATTATGTCCCAATACCCCCTGTGGAAAATCACTAAAAGGAACAGAAACCATGTGCTTAGTTTGCACTCAGTCAATTTCTGTAGAAAATCTCCAGAACCGTTTCCATATCTCAAACCCTGGTGCACTGCTTTGCAGCGAAGAAGGAACAGAAATTCTCTGCTCAGTTTGCAGCTGGAATTAGGGAACCAAAAGTGCTTGCTAAAGAGAGTGTAAAATACATCAGAAGATGGACAGCCCTACCCACCCCGTGCAAGTTTAGGCAATTTCTCCTGTTGCAAGAGATGCTTGCATGACTGGCACGATAAGGGACAGGGTCTCTATTCTCCCAACTCAATTGGAGGGAAGGGTCGATGCTACTCTTCCCCTTTCGATGCACGTGCAAACGCTGTACCCCTCCTACTCCCATCTCACATGCAAATTACAGACACATCTGCAAAACATCCCCTTTTTGCAACAAATAAAAAAGGACCACGACCCAACAGTAGGGTGTGCAGCCACCACCTGAATATTACCGGACCAGAGACTACGCTGGAACCAAGGGTGGTGATCCAGATTTTCCTTCCCCACCTACGCAATCTCTCTTTCCCTCTACCCCCTCTCTTCTCTCTTTCTCTTTTTCTCTCTCCCATGTTTGATTAGAACGTAACACAAGGCATATTGTCGTAGCTTATTGCCAATTAGGTAGAGATATATAAATACATATATACTCTGTGACTTGTGCTGAGTATCGTAGTGGGATACAAATAAACATGCAGCCCATTGTTTAGTGTTGTTTCACCTTAATTTTTAGCCTGAGGGATTTTTGAAACCTCAGCAATCCTGTTCTGATCGGGCCATGACATCTTTACATGGGCACAGCGAGCAGGGTTCCCTTATGGGTGCTGAAGTGATCGCTGAGTCTGTGCCATTACTGCAGTCCTCTCTGATTGTAAACTGAATATTTAGGTGATGGCCCCTCTGATATTTGTAGGATTATTACAGCTTCCCAGGGAAGTCCAGCTGTAGAATGTACTTCTTCCCTGCAGAGACCACAGTGCTAAAAAGCCCGACCTTTTGCCCCTGGTATGACTTGGGCTCATATTAATTGGCACAAGTCACAGGCTGTGGTGGAACTGTTTTGCTAGCATGAGAACAGAAGGTGAAGAAGGGAAAAGGGAAGGCAGTGCAGAACTGGGAGCCGTGTTAGTGGCAGCCCTAAAGGAAAAACGCGTGGTGCAACAAGCGGAGAAAGAGGCAATGAAACCCCCTCAGGCCCTGCAAGAACAACTAGAAAATCTGACAAGTAGTTGGCAAGATAAAAGGGGAAGGTCTTCCTGAGATATCCTTAACTCCCAAATTCAGTTACTCCACCGGAGTAAGTCACTCCATCTGCTCCTCCTGAAGAACCAATCACCCCAAAGTTCAGAAATGAGACAACAGTGAAGGATGATTATTTTGACTCCTCCACTCTCAGGTCCAGCAAGGAAAGGAAAACATCTCCCCACTCCCTGTCCCTTGGGATGGGAATTGCAAGGTCTGAAGTAATAAAAAAGAACAAATAGTGCCTGGAAGGCACTGCCTGCCTGTCTGAGAAAAAGCTCATCAGTAAATGAATGATAACAGCCCATATACATTTATATAGGATCATAGAATGGTTCAGGTTGGAAAGGACCTTAGAGATCATCTTGTTCCAACCCCCCTGCCATGGGCAAGGACACCTCCCCCTAGACCAGGTATTCCTCTTTTCTGACCTGTATCTTACTCAAACCTTACTGATTCACTGTTAAATCACATAGACACTGTGGAAGTAATGTGGCAGATCTGACAAAACGCACGGAAGACCTAAATGATTCAGATTTAATAGAAGTACCATTTTCAGGGGAACTAGCAAGCTTGACAACACACCAAATTGCTTAAAAGGTGCCCTTTATTGCCTTGGATAAATATTGCTTACTCAACGAGCAGCACTTTCATTGTATTATATAAAGTAACATTTAAGGAATACTGATTTTCTTTGATTTCTCAAAATAGTGAGAGTAAATTTGTGTCTATGTGAAAGCATATGTTCATGCATTGCTTAATTTTAGTAGTGTCTAATGGATACTCACACAAAGCAGTAGTGCTTGGATTTAATGTGATGTCAGAAGGGAAAAACAGGTACAGCGATATCTCTACTAACTTATTTCATTCTTGCAAGCTTTAATTTTTGAGTCAAAAGATTTGTCCAAGCATCAATCTCTTCAGGCTATTAGATAAACAAATGTAAATAACATTGACATTTGTTTTTTTGTAAAATTCATGAAGTTTATCTAGGAAAATGAAAAAGCAAAATCACTACATTAAACTAGCAAGTGAGATGTCAAGCCTTCAATTATGTAGCATAGGTATAGGCAAGGTAATAATGAATAAAGCAGTTTGCAGTGGTAACTGCAAACTTATTCCTTTAGCAAAGGAATTAATCTTCGCTTTTTCAAGGCAAAGTTTATTTTTCTGAGAAGTATTAGAAATATTTTCTTTGGAGGCAGGCAAAAAATTATATCATTCCACAGCATTACCAGGCTGAATAGAGCTTCCATGTTCTGAAATCATGTAAATTCTGTAGTTCAAATATAGTTCTTACCACCTCAAAGATTGTTCTAATACAATAGCCAAAATGAATCTATACAAACTCCTTCCACAAGTGAGAAAATAAAAATAAATAATAATTAAAAAAAAAGTCTAAAGCCATAAATGCTTGTGGCTTACCTGTTTTAGGCCACTTATTAACTGATTATTAATGTTATGGTAAGCGCACTGGAAGCTTAAAATTACTATAATTCCAGATAAATCTGAATAAAAAAAGGGGCAGAAGATAAATTCATATTAGAAGACCACAGAGGCAGTAAATTCTGAGGCTGATTTTCATTTCTAAATTATAAAATACAATTTAAGTGAATGGTCTTTAGTTGATTTTATCATGCTTTGAATGTTTCAGAATATTTCTGGGTGAATTTTATACTAAATATAACCAATATTATTTCATATATATATGTGTGCATAAGCATATATGTATACACAGGAATAAAATACGCTTTATGAAATTGGGTTGCTGATCATAAACAACAGTTAACAATCTGGGCTGACAACCAAAACTGGAAAATATGGTCAGATCAAGGGTTTAAATACAGTGTTTAAGTTAATACATAAATTCTACATTTATGGAATAATTCTAGAGTATAGAAAATATTTTCATATGCTGCTGGGGGATAACAACCAAATGATTAATCATTTGATTAAGTATTTAATATTTGATTTGTATAACTGCAGGAAAAATGTAGACTTTATGTCACTGCTGTGATACAAACAAAGCCAATGCTGGCATAGTTCTCTGATTTTTATTTTAATACCTTATATTCACGATTCAGTCTTCTTTATTTTCTGTAATCTCCTTTCTTGATGCCGATGTCAAACTTTGGTAACTGCAATTATCAGACTTCCACACGTGACTCCAACTGGTTCGTTGAGCTGACTGAAGAAATAATATTAATTCAAATTTGAAACTTCCATCTTCATCTTAGATTCATATAGTTGGGTACAGTAAATAACAATATATCTATAAGAATCTCTTTCTTCTTACAGAAAAATTATTTCAGATTTACAAGTAGGAGAGCTCTTCTACGCTAGCTTGGATATACACCTAAGCTACAGACTCTCTAACTGTGAGTTTTATCAATAAGAATTTTAAACATTTCTTACAGACACTGAGATTTGTAGGCTTTTTATCCTGGACCCTTTCACCTCCCCAGAATCTATCACAACAATGCCACAAGTGTAACGGACCAAATATTCTTGATTTCTTTAAAGAATTCTCGAATATTAGTTCTTTTGCAAATCACCAATCTTCAGTCTTGATCATCAGCTTAAAAAAAAAATGTGATATGTCAGGAAGATAATCTTATGAAAGAAAAGTTCTTTCATGTAAATCTGCCTAAAATAAAAATAATCAAATTAATAATAAAAAAGTACAGATAACCTGGAAAGCGGGATCAGTTATGGTGAAGTATGATTAACATTGGTAACTACGTATACTACACCTCACTCTTGCAGCAATACCATAATTAGCATTGTATCAGAATAAGAATTATTCCAAAACAATTACATTTCATTCACAGTTAACCAATAATTACATTGAAGAAAAAAAGTAAGTTTAACAGTCTAGTAATCAGCACATCACCACTTCTTATCATGACATTTTGCCACAATATCACCAAACCTGCCACCCACATGGGAGGACTGGGTTGAAGTTTCAAGCATTATTTTTTGGAAAGGCACCTCTGTGTACCTGAGATAATCTGGAAGACAACATCCACCTTTATAGATGGTATCTTTTTGAAAGCCTGTATAGTAACCAAGACATGAGAGCAGGACATGTAATTATTACTTAGACCTACAACAGCAAGCCCAGTCATAGGTATACAGGCCCTCTAAGCAGCAACAGACAGCTGTTTCCCAGAAATCTCAATGCTGTGAAAAATAAACTGCTGTCAAGCTGTACAGTTTAAAGTTAATTTGAATATATCCATGTGACCCATATCACAATAGATGCAAAAATACAAGTTACTATGGTTATTTCTTCTTAGACTCCATTAGTGCTAATTCATAGCTTGTTTGACTTAGGCTTTTTATTGAAGGTAAAAGATAAATAAAGGAAACAGATCAATTATGACCAGCTGTTGAAAAAAGAAATGTTATCTTCATATAAAAGTTTGCCCACACTTTAAATAAAGACATAGCTTATTGTAGAAATCATAAATAAATGTGATTTAAATTTAATTTTATGTCTTTATTTACTTGTTATGCATTTTTTTCTTCTTTGCGTGGAGTACAAATTACTGAAATTTCAGTGTGTAAAATGAATAAGATTGTGTACACTTAGGTAATGTAAGGGAAATTTTCTATAGCTAATATTCCTACACTTCCTGTAGCATGATTTCAGTTACATAAAATAGAGATTTTGTTTACTAAGTTTGCTTTGACAATTGAGTTCATTTATTGCCATGGTAGAAGACAAGCCGATTAGGTCATTTGCATCATCTAAATGGAATTCTGAGTAATGTCGCCTTTCAGTGGCTGATTGAGAACAGAAAAGTGATTGTATCTCATCAAACCAGAATTTATAATCAAGTAAATAATACTTGGAATGTATTGTTGGTCTGTGCAGACAAGAAGTTGGATTGGTTGATATTTAGATAAAAGATATGGACTTTAAATTTGACAAAGATACTTAAGAGAAATAAAAAAGAAAGAGGAGAAAAACATTTCTCAAGTGAATCCACATTTACAGCCAAAGTTGCTCATGGTAGACTGATTTAAAATGACCTTTAAATACACTGCAATACAGCCAAATTATATATATATATATGTGCAGCAATAATTTCATTTCCTTTGCAGACATTACAGTTATTTCTATCTGATGGAGACAGTGCACTGGGTACTTTTGACATATGTTTGAAAATTAAAAAAAAAAAGAAAGCAACACATTTTGTGCAAACTTGTAACAGTTTTCTCCTTATCTAATTGAATTAAATTCATACTCTTACGTCTATGAATATTCTATATACTAAATATGTCCCCAAGTCAATAACACATCTCAACAGACCTCAACCATTGTTTCTATAGTGAAAATGTTCAAAACATATACATATTTCGAGTAGTAGGACTCACTGTCTAAGGCAGCTTTAAAAAAACTTGTTCAGGTACAGAAATATTAAACTTTAGCTGCCTGAAGCACTTGACATTCAATCAGATCCAAATGGCTCAAGGTATTCCAAACTGTGAAAATACACTTCCATTTAAAACGTGTACTGGCACTGGAGATGTCTTGAATCTGTTGAGTATTAAATTAGCCTTTGTCAGCAGAATATGGCAGGGATTTAAAATACGTGCGTTAACAGATTACCTTAATTCAGAACACCAGCTTGACCTGAATCTCTTGACTTATGAAATTTGGCATGATCAAAAAAAAAGAAAGAAGAGTGACAGGCTCAGTGGGATTCTATTGGAATTGTAATATTCTCACTTTCAGTACAACTGGTAAGAGTTATAAGAAGCAGGAGAATGTCTTTTACTGAATGGAATATGAAGTAATCCTGAGAATAATACTCTATTTAACCTCCCAACTATAAAGAATATATATTCACACATCTCTGTATATCTTGCCTTAGGCCAGTGTCAAAGATGAGAGGGAGTTCAGTACTGCAAAGTACTGAGAACTGTGGCCACTGGCTGAGATCCAGCAAAGCACTCACTGTGAGTTTAAATTTAAGTATGTGGATCATGTCACTTACTTCAATGGGATTATGAGTAAAGATAAACTAACCTTAAATGCTTTGCTGGATCACAGCCACAGTGCTCAGTGCTGGGTGAATGCAAGTCCAACCTGAGAGGATCATCTTCCTCTCTGTATTTCCAGGGAGAGCTCACAAACTACATACAAATTCCTTTCAGAAAACAGAAGTTCATGTGATAGCCAGATGGAATAGCTTCAGAAAGCTGGAGTGATTTACAAACCTTGGAACAATTGTGTTAAAACAAACGAAAAAAACCAACCAGACAAAAAAAAACTTAAGCATATAACATAAAGACTGAATGTGACCATGGATATAGATAAAACAGAAGAAATCAAGTGAAAGAGTAGAGATGCAGTCAAACAGTTTTCCCTGTTTTTCTTTGCCAAATTTCTCTCTTAATTTCAGCTGTGATCTCTGTCACTTCTGTAATTGAAAAGAAATCTCTAAGTTTAAGAGTGTATGAGTACTCTTGCAGAACACATGCTAATTGAAATCAGATAATGGTCGATATAATTACATATAAATATGTTTGGGCTGCTGCTGTTCCAGTTGAAAACAACAGGAAAGTGAGCTCAGGAAACAAAGAATATTTCAAAAAAGCAAAAGCAAAGCTGTGATTTTCAGCAATATTAGGATTACTAACTTCATAGTCTGATATAGAAATTTCAAACTTCTTTTGGCTCCCACCAGTGCAGTAAACACTCAGTTAGAGTCTACCAAAGGAAGATGGAGAATCCAGGCTAGTTGCCTTTCAGAAAAGGAAGGAAGTGAGAAGAGAAAGAACAAACAATATTTATACTCATCTATTCTCAGTGGGCAGCGAGGAAACATTTTGCACCATTTTTTCTTAGTTTATTATTTTTAGGCCAGGTTGCCAACTCATTAAACTGATATCAAACTGTCAAGTTTCTCTTCAAATAATAGATGTCTCAACTACATACAGATGGTGAAGATGAGCTGTGAAACATTGTGTTATCAGGGTGATGATATGACTTGAAAAAACAGGTAGGTAATAGTTGTTACGTCCTAGACATCCTGACCACCAAAATGAAAATCAAGCCACATGAAAGTTTCTGTAAAAATAAAAAGAGAAAATGTCCCCTGAAATAGCATACAAAAACTTGTGACTGCCTCAGCTAAACTTGGCCACATGTGGTTTTCTCGAAGGCTCAAATCTTATTTAAAAATAATACGCAATACACACAATAGGGTACCATATTTCAAGGGAAATAATTAAAGACAGCATTGCACTTTCTAGCTAACAGATCTCATTGAAGCAATGGGCAGCTCTGGCAAAAGTCTGCCACAGTGCACCCTGCAGTAAGATCAAATCAAACTGATAAAGAATTCTATCAGAGGTTAGTGAACATGAGACACTTTTGAAATATAAAGTGCCCAAGCAGCTCAGCATGTATATTCCCTCCACCCCTCCCTCCCCAGGTTTATCTTATTCCCACATTTCAACTTCTCACCTTTACATCATATCCATCAATCTCTTCCTTGTTGAGAAACAATTGTATCCTAGGAATCTCTTGAACTCATTTATACTCTTTCCTTTATTCTCATTTCCTTATATCTTGTTCTAAGGTTTTATTATCTTTTATATGAGCCATGTTCCAATTTTCTATTTACTCTTAGACCCTTAATGGTAGAAAATGGTCTTCAGGTTCAAAATGTGTCACTAACATGTATCAGTTCCTTTTATAAGCTGGAAAGCTAGATTTTGATTCACCTCTTGAAATTTGATGAATGATCTGTAGTCACACGGGTACATTTTATGTTTTCATCAAATATTCATAACAACATTTCAGCGCAGGAATGTGTTTTCTCAACTATATTCCCATAGACTTACTTCTCTAGTTGCATAACCAAATGCAGTTTGGTTACTAACAGTGAACATTGAATTCCCTGACTTCTTATCATACACAGATTTTAGCCTTCAACATATGCAACAAAAAGAAATAATAGAAAAGCAGCTACTACCTGTATTCAGCAGCAGAAACTCAATACCTAGTCTTTTGAAAGGCCTTCACAAAATAAAACACGCATATACTAGCAAGTTTTTTTTTAAAAAAACTAGTTTTCTTTGACTGAAAATTCCACTTGGCTTCAACTTCTGCAAAGATTTTAATTTGCAGATGAAGAGATAGTTTTTTTTTTTAATGTCTAGTGTATCTTCCGTAGAACATGGAATAAGACTGCAGTGATTGTGACAGCCCATTTCATAGGAGGCGTTAGGAAAACCACGATTAGATCTATCATTGTTTGGGAATTTCAACAAAGTGACAGAGAATTAAATGCATTAACAAAAACAAGTTTCTTCTGGAGTTAGGCTTGAGTCTAGATTAAGGCATTTTGATGAAGTTTGCTGTATGGAGCCTGCTTTGGCATGGGGATTGGACTCAATGATCTCTAGCCAATCCCTACGATTCTGTGATTCTCTAGAGGTCACTGGCCAATGCAGTGTCCTGATGCTCACAGCAGCTCCCGCAGGATCTGTTAGGAGCAATGTCAAGATTAGTCCTCCGTCTATCTTAACTCTTCAGTGGGATGTCAACCAAAGATTTAGACATTTAAGCCAACTCCTTTGGAAAGTCGAAGAATAGTTGCAATAGCAACACACAACAACTGAGTTCTTGATTTTGAATCCAGAACATCACAAGAGAAAGCTAGCTCCAGCTGAAAGTATTCATTAATTCTACTGAGGTGTCTCTGGCTGTGAATATGCATAAAGATAAGATCAAAGATAAACCTTGAGTTTACACTTAAGGCAGAAAAAGAAAAGAAAGAAAGAAAAAGAAAAGCCCCTCTGAATTTCTCTCAGTCAGTCTAAATCACAAGGGAAATAAACAAAGGAAATCTCACACAGAGAAGGTAAGTGTGTTTAGGCAGAAAAAGGGGAGGTTTTTTTTTTATCTTACTGGTATATGAATATGATATAAATATGTTTGCTACAGGCTCCCTATGTCAGTCTTGTTGGATTAGGGATCTGTGTAGTTCCTCTAACCCCAGTAAGACAACTAAACTAAAACTCAGTTTTCAATAAAACTAACAAATGCCATTTTGTGAGGCAATGGGAAATATTTAAGTGCTGTTGTTTGGAATTGGTAACTAAACAGAAGTACAATTCAGACATCCTCCTACTGATAATTAGGAGTTTTAAAAACTGGGAAATGGGAACTTAAGTAGCAGATCTGGTGTATTACCAGTGTAGTTATTTAATCAAAGCTGCCTCGTATAACTGAATTCCCCAGTATTACCCCATAATTAAAAATGAGGGAAAAAAGAGTAATTTGTTTTGACATCCAAAAGAGTTAATCCCTTCTTGGGATGCAGATGGATGAGACAGCACATAAAACCTAACTGTTCTCTGCTGCTACAAGGGTGTGAGGCATCTCTCTTTCCTTAACACTCCTACTCTTTCCCCTTTTCTCCAGCTCCTCCTTCCCCACTTCATACATGCTCCCCTCTTTCTGCAGTCCCATCCCTTCTCTCACATCTTCTCTGACTTGTGTGTTCTTGAAGGCAAATGCATGTCAGATTCCGTGAAAGGGTGGATAAACCCATCCAACTTGCTGTAACAACAGAAAAATATTTGCTTTTTTTGTCTTTTGTTTTCTCTTTTTTCCCAGATTTAGATAATCAAATTGGCCTACAACACAGAATGTGCTTGAAATGTCTCAGGATTGGGTTGAGCTATAGAAGCAGAAGTGTGGAAGGAGCTGAGGTTGGGAATAGGATATTACTGTCTCCCTTTTGGAGGCAGCAAGCTATTAAGTCATCTCAGTTTCTTGTATTAGCTTCGCCACTAGGAGTTGGGCTGCTGCAGCTATGATAGCCCGGGAAAGGTGACAGGGAAATTTGGTGTGTCTGCACCACATACAGACCTAACTCAAGGTCTGACTCTATACGTACAACTTAAGCACCTAAAATAGAGCCAAGCCTATAAATACATTAACAACTTTGTCAAAAGATGACTCAATACTCACCAAGGAACCTAAGAGCCTGCCAACTCCTAAATCAGATGACCAAAGTTAAATGGGATTGATATATGAATATTCATTCTAGACCTGACGGCCCAATACAGAAGCAAGGATCTTGAGATTTCCCACAGGGTTCATGTTTTTTAGTAAGCCGAAGAGATCATTTTTGACCTTGTAGAATAGAGAATTGCAGAGGTAGGAGTACAAGAATGCTATGCCAGCAAACAATATGCTTTTGCTGAGAGGTGAACTCTTCCTGCAAGCTAAATGTCTGGCTGGCTATCTGTACACTGTGATAATACAGGCTTTAGTGAAGCTTTGCTGATACAAACCTGGAATAATGCAGTGCAAATAAGCCCTCTACTAAAAATCAGGTTGAACTTATAATAACACATTTCCTTATATCATTCTCTACCCTCTCATAATGGAATAGAGAAAATATTAGCTTTTTTGACCACTTTTTTTGCTTTAGAAGCCGAGTTTCATGTGCTACTTGTGAGGATACACAGATCTTCAGATTTTTTTCCTGCTAGGTGAAAACTGATTCTAAATATTACTTTATATGGATTTGTTTTTTTCCCCTTGGTAGATATATTGCATTGCTACGATGAATGTTTCCTGTCAAGTTTCTTAATTTTTGTTTTCAGGCAGTCCACTTGTCTTTTATTAACATCCACCCATGTTAAGCTTGTGATTTTCTTTTTGATTTTAACTCGCCTTCCTTAAACCTCTTCCTCTGCTTTGGTTGTACAGTTCCTCAAAAACGCTCCTTTTTTTCTTTCCCCTATTGCCAAAACAGATCCTATTTATTCCCTTCAGTTTTGTAGGTGTAATTCCTGGGTACAACTACTTGAGTTGCCTCTCAGCAAAGTCCTTCCTGGATTGACTTTGTTAGACATTTCTCACTGTGCATTGTACGTCAGTCTTTTCCTTGCATGTGCTATTTAAGGCCCAGTAGCATGACAATCATAAATGATACAACCTGCAATTTTATCTATAAAGACAAAGGATTCCTGTGTACATTTTGATACTGTAGAACTTTAGGGTGCAGATGCATTAGCTCGAATATGGAAATAGACTGGTGCTCAGACTACCTCTTAGGAAGTAAATTGCTGTATTTATAAGTACGAGTGCAGATATTTATGATTTGAGGGTATACAGGAGATGACATCTAGATGACCTAAAGACTGCTGAATCAATGAAAAGACTTCCACTGACAGCAACTGGCTTTGTATCAGGTCCCCCATGCAGTATCTTTCTTCTGCTAATAACAGGTGCCTTGTCTTGTGGCTTTCATCAAAGAAAAAGAAAGAGCATCTTTTAAGCAGCTAATATAGGATGCATCTCTGCTAATTCTAAGTTAAAAAATACCACTTAACAGTAAATGTAAAAGTATTTATAAAATGAAGAGTAAAATTACAGATCTTTATAATTTATTTATCAGTGTTTGCAATTTCCTGTCCATGGCAAAAGAAATAACAATACATATTGAGCAAAAGAAAGTAAATTTGCATTTTAGAGCATTTTAATAAATGTTCAAAAGAAAATCATCACCAATCTTTTGACTCTGGCTAGCATGCTTTTAATCTTCCATCTTTCTGTCTTTGATGGATGTTGTTCATGCTGTTTAGTTCACAGTAACAAGCAGGTTTTTAATTTTTCTATCTTCCGTCTCTCTAGTGACAGTCTGTGATGGATGATGTGATGAAAACATTATCAATAAATTCTAAATCATGAATACAAACTAAATTAGTAATATGAGAAGTAGATTTGCATTCTCCTTTGATAGCACTGCAACGACACCAACTGCTCTCATTTTTCCCTTTTACTTGCTTAATCTTGATGATAATACTAGCACAGCATAGGCACATCTTGCATTTTTAAAATACATGAGTGTATAGTATTGCCCTAATACACTTTGTGTTATTATTTGAGCTGCTAGATTTCAAACCATCTACATTCCAGCACATTTTTTTCCATCACTGTGATACTGATTTGCCAGTTACCATGTTGTTCCTAAAGATTAATCATTCTTAGCATATGGATTATTTGCATTCCATCTGTCTTTCTTTCTTTTTCTTTTTTTTTTTTAATTTGGACTCTCCTGAAGGGCAACATTCACCTTAAAAGTTGCTTTCCACCTTTTTTTTTTTTTAAGGGAAATTTGGGTTCCCAATAAGTTTTCTGCAATTAAATGTTTGTTTGTGTCTTAGTTTCTAACAGAAGCCACTTCTCTCACAGTGTCTGGTACGAAGCTATGTCTTGTTTCCAGAAGAGAAACAAAACTGATAACACCTGGCAGTGTTGAACACAGCCAAGGACATATTTTGTTCCTCAGT
>JAOWBO010000078.1:150156-161790 GCA_028564985.1 Crax fasciolata
CTCTGGATGGCATCCCTTCCCTCTGCCGTGTCGACTGCACCACACAGCTTGGCATCATCTGCAAACTTGCTGAGGGTTAGCGTTAGGGTTAGGGGTTAGGACATCCCACTGTCCATGTCACCGACAAAGATGTGAAACAGCGCTGGTCCCAGTACCGATCCCTGAGGAACACCACTCGTCACCACTCGTCAAATATTGTCTCTGAGTGCACAGGACATTTGGTTTTTAAGGCAAACAACTACAACAGTAATTTCTCTTTTGACCATGTTTTGTTTTCAAAGCAAACAGGGGAGAAAATGGGATTAAGAAATGTTTAAACACTTCAAAGAGGAATGTTAACCAACCACAGGCACGGTGGAAGTAATAAATGCAATTAACCCCTGGGACTACCCATTACCTTTGATTGCTTTGAGATAAGAAACAAGTTAAATCTAAAAGGTACAAGGAAAGCCTCAAAAGATTACAACAAAATATTACAATAAAATATTTTTTCCTTGCAATCCAAGAGAGTGTCTACATCTTTACCTCAAGGAAATCTAATTGTCTTTTTATAATTAGTGATTAATAAACAACTCCGGACTTGCCTGCCTCCAAAGAGTAAATAAACTAACCGAAATGATCATTAAAATATTAGGCAATTAGTAAGTTTGTAAACATATTATTTTTGTATGTACAGTTAGTTAAAAAACAGTCATAATGTGTATTCTAGAAATACATATTTCATCATATTTAAAAGGTATTAAAATACTATAAACAGTGTTTGGTCAGTTGAGAGACACAGAGAACCGAAAAAGACAACAATACGCTTTAGATATTTTGAATTTTTCTTATTAAAAGAATCATCCATGCTACTGGATAGAACCAGAACCCTATTTCAGGTTGGTCTGGAGGCAACTGAGTTGCTGAAAGCTGTAGCTGTAGCCATAGCACGGCACCATCAGCCCTACAAGGGGACGTGGGATGCCTGGGATGTGTTGGCAACTCTGCCTGCAGCAGGGGAGTTGGAACCTGCTGATCCTTGAGGTCCCTTCCAATCCAAGCCATTCTGTGATTCTGTGTCCTGCTGCCTTGCTGTAGCTCGGAGATTTGGGGATTGTGGCACCAGCCCTGCAACCCTTGGCCAAGAGTTTGGGGGTCTTTGTGGAAGAGAAAAGGGGACAGCCTCGATCTAGGATCAAAGCCCTGCCCAGAAAAGGGATAAAGAGAGCAGTGTTTGCTCCTTAATACCTCCCCTGTGATACCTGCAGCAAATTCACAGCCTGAAGAGAGAAGAGATCCAGCATTGTCCAAATAACACACAATGTCCATGCTACCTTGCTGTATGTTAATGCACGACAGACTTGCTTGTGGCAGAGCCTTTAATTTGAAGCCTCTTAAAAAGGCACAAAAACCCACTTCAACACCTTACCTGTGCAACTGCACTTTTCTTGCATTGATTTTCTGCTTTTAGTTCCCTCTATATGTTCTGAATTCACCCTTTCCTCAAAGCACTAGCTTCAGGGGTTTCTCCCCCAGGAAATGCAATAGCTGTGCTGCTCTCAAACATTCTTTCTTGCCATCTCGATGTGTTTTGGCTCCTGTGTTGAGGCGTGTGTTACACAGCGGGAGGAAATGCCATCTGCTAGGGAAAGCGAAAGTGAAAGTGAAACGAGGCCCCGACTCTTCTAGTTGAGTTGTTACTCCAACAGCTTCTTCAGCGACTGGTTCAAGAATAGTAGGAATCTAGTAGGTTCAAGAATAGGAAGAATAGGTTCGAGAATAATTTTTTTTTTTTTTAAAAAGAATGGAAACATTTTTCTACTTTTTGTTTTCAAAAATGTTTGGCATGGCTCTATCCCATGCTGCAGACAGCAGAAATCACGCTGGGGATCCCAGCTGAATGCTGCAAGCACTGAGCTGTGCAATGGGATCGTGGAAGGGATGAGTTGATCCCCTGCATGCAGAGCAGCTGTCGGTAATTATATTTAATTTTGCTTATATTATTATTAAATATATATATTTAATATGTATACATTTAAAGTTTTGTTAACCAACTGTAGCATTGTTCTTTTTATTTTTTTTACCCACATCCTGGTCTTGTTCCTTGCAGGAAGCATTAACTTGCTAGCCCCAACACCAAAAAAAGTAATCCCAATTAAAAATAAAAAAGAAGTCACCAGCATGTGTATGACATTCATTCAACCGACACAAACACCTTCCTTGAAAGCCAAAGTGCATGCAGTACGGAAGCCAATCACTGACACTTCAATTTTAAGCACCAAGCTGAAGGGCTCAAATCTGGAGCACGTTTGCCCCCTTCACTTAACGAAGAGAGATGGACACTTGCACAGAGCAAGTCAGCCCAGCTTTTGTCTCAATCTCTTGAGAAGTCTGTCTCACTCCACTGGGTGTGGAAGGAGCTTTGGGTGATGTTGTGTCCAATTTGGGTACCTCTGTGCATGCCTGCAGTTAGTTGGAGTGGGCATGGTCCCACTGCTCTGCCACAGATTCCATTTCCAGGTCTCTTCTCTCAGGGGTGGAGGGAATATTTGCCGGACACAAGTGAGCACTTGAAGTCAGCTTGAATCCCTGCAACATCTCTCATTAGCTTTCCATGCTGCCATCATGAATTCCTTGTGTAACCTTCCCTGTGATAAGTAAAGCATCTGAGCCTCTTGCCCCCTCTGCAACATTCCCTCCAAGCCTGGAACCATTGCTGTGCTGCTTCTTGCCTTCCCCCTAAAAACACATATTTGTAAATAAGTGACATGCATGTCCTGCTCCTGTGAGTCTGTCTGATTCTGGTGGTGAGATCACCACCAGCTTCACCTTGGTTCTGCTCTGATGATGACCAGCCAGTCCCCAAGGGGTGGTCCTCCCATCAGCCAACTCCCCGCAGTTTCATTGTTCCGTGTGACACTGTGTGATATGGGATATCCCTCTGGCCAGTTTGGGTCAGTTGTCTCGGTTCTGACCCCTCCCAGCTCCCTGTGTACCTCTAGTTCCTTGCTGAGATGCTGAAAAGTCCTTGGCTTAGCGTCAGCACTGCACAGTGACATCAAAAACACCGGTGTGTTATCAACATTATTCTCATCCTAAATCCACAGCGCAGCACCATACAGCCGCTATGAAGAAAAGGAACTCTATCCCAACCAGCACAGGCAGCCATCTCTCCTGCTGATAGAAACAGCTTGATGTGGCTGACCAGCTTGGGGACACTCCATGTCGATATTGAGGTGAAGACCTCAGCTCTTTGCTTTGCTGGGATAAAGCATTCATGCTGTGCTGATGGGCACAAAGCCCATTGCAATAAATCATAAAAAAAGATAATAATAATCTGCATTAGCCCCTAAGTCTTGATTGGACATCCCCCAAATGGGAAATTGTCCACCTGTAAAGGGCCAGCTTTGGCCTGCAGGAAGAGTGAGAGAGGAAAAGGGGAGAATTCTTCCTTATGGGGACAGCTGGTCCCCTCTAAGGAGGGACAGAAAAGCATACAAAATTAAGCTTGTGTAGTGCAATGTCCAAAAGCCTTTCCAAGGTTTTTATGGAGGCCCTCATCACCTGTCTGAATCTCGGTGGAAGCAAATGTCTCTCAGCACAGATACTTCCATAACCTTGGCATCATGTTGGACAAAGATTCTTCTCACCAGAGACATGTTCAGGCAGCAGACATCCATAAGCAATATATGAGATAGACAGAACATCAGATTTAGGGGAAGTTTATTGATACTTTGTGATGTCTGCTTTTCAGTGGGAATGATGTGTTTTCCATCAGTGTAGTTATAACCAAGCTTGCGGACCATTCAAAGGATGAGAGAATGCTTTTGCCAACCCCCAAATCCTGTGATGGCACATGGATGGCTCTGAAACATCCTTGCCAGTCTCCTTGTGAGCTGAATCGAGCTGGCCCATCTCCTGTGGCAAGGTGAGCACGATCTGCTGGGGCCGGTGTGGCACTCACGATGTTTCCATCTCCTCCAGATTCTTGTTAACTGCAGAGAAAGGGGAGAGGGTAGAAGTGAGATCTGCTCTCAGGAGCTCTTCTGCTGCAGAATTGCCAGCCAGTAGTGACGTGGATGCTGCTCAACAAGGTCTGCAGCTTAGGTTATACCCGTATATTTATGGCTATTGACAAAGAAAACCGTGGACACTGGAGCTTTGGAGAGGCCCCTGTGAAAGCCAGGATGTGGCTGCATGAAGACCAGACTCTCACCCTAATACACAATGCAGTGCTTGATCCAGAGCGGCACGTGATCCCAACAGCATGATGTGGGTGTGCCAAGACCCTACAGCCCTGAAACCAACCAAAAACCAGCAAGGATTCCTTCCTTCATCCGTGTAGGGCCTGTCCATGCTTCTCTCCCAAGAAACATGGCATGGAAAGTGAGGAGATAGGCTCACAGAGTCTTCAGAGGGTTCATCTCAGATAGTTCTCGAGTACAGCTGATATAGAGGGGTATCTCTCCTCAGACATGGGTCCAGCTGTCTTCCTCCTGCCTTCCACAAAGGTTTTCATTGCCTCCTACCCCAGAATCTGTTTTGCCTTCCTTTGCTGGGAGGAGTGGCTGAGATGCCAGAAGGCTGTGCAACCATACAGAGAGACCTGGACAGGCTGAGAGCTGGGCGGAGGGGAACCTGATGAGGTTCAACAAGGGGAAAGGTAGAGTCATACACCTGGGGAGGAATAGCCACATGCATCAGTACAGGTTAGGGCTGACCTGCTGGATAGGAGCTCTGTGGAGAAAGACCTGGGGGTCCTGGTAGACTACAGGGTGACCATGAGCCAGCAGTGTGCCCTGGTTGCCAAGAAGCTCAGTGGTGTCCTGGGGTGCATTAAAAAGAGCATGGCCAGCAGGTCAAGGGAGGTGATCTTCCCCTCCACCCTGCCCTGGTGAAGCCACATCTGGAATATTGTGTCCAGTTCTGGGCTCCCCACTTGGAGAGAGACAGGGAACTACAGGAGAGAGTTGAGCAGAAGGCTACAAGGATGATGAGGAGCCTGGAGCCTCTCCCTTATGAAGAAAGGCTGAGAGATCTGGCATTATTGGGCCTGGAGAGGAAAATATGGATCTTATCGCTATTTATAAATATCTAAAGGGTGGGTGTCAAGTGGATGGGGCCAGGCTCTTTTTGGTGGAGGCCAGCAAGAGGATAAGGGGCAACAGACACAAACTGGAACCCAGGAAGTTCCATCTGAACATGAGGAAAAATGTCTTAACTTTGAGGGTGACAGAGTCCTGGAACAGGCTTCCCAGAGAGGTGGTTTAGTCCCCTTCTCTGGAGATATTTAAAATCCACCTGGTCGCATTCCTATACAACCTACTGTAGGGGAACCTGCTTTTAACAGGGGGGTTGGATTAGATGATCTTCAGAGGTCCCTTCCAACCCCTACGATTCTGTGATTCCATGATCCATCCCACAGTCAGATTGCCACTGGTGTGTTTGTCTGTGCTCTGCTGATGCCCCCACATCCATCCTAGCCGGATGTTCCACATTCCTTATTACTCCTTGCTGTACTCCAACAGCACCATCCCAAGAAAGAGAGCCTTCCCACCTTCTGATTCCCCTTTTGTCCCCTGCCCTCCAGCCCACTAGCTCTGCCAGGACTGTTTCCCCCTGGCTCCACATCAGTTCAGGTGCCACAGGGATGGGTACCTACCTGTGCAGACAACAGAAGCATCCTCTCCATGATAGCAATTGTGTTCACCCCACGGCCTGGCCTGACAGTCAAAGATGCTTTCTTCTGTCCCCTCGCAGTTCACATCATCCAGCCAGATGACATCTGGCCCTCGGCCGTAGCGGGCACCTCCCAGAGCTGACAGCGGTGACCCGCAGCCCACTTGCTTGCAAATCACCTTGGCGTCCCTCATGTCCCAGTGGTCATGACACACGCTGCCCCAACGATTCTCATGGAGCACCTCGACTCTTCCAGCACATTTGTTTGGGCCATCCACAAGTCGAACTGGTCCCGTCTCAGGAATATCCACCTCTGCACAAATGCCAAGAAAATGAATGATAAGGGAGCTCCCTCATCACCTGTGGATAGCATGCAGAGGCTCAGGTGCCCTTGAGCACAATGAAGATATGCCAAGGGATTCCTTCTAACAGCACCTGGGCTTTTCTGGGGTGAAAAAAAATAAATAAATAAAAATAAAAAGCAAAAAAGCCAGAAAAAGGCTGTGGGAAGGAGGAGGTTTTCATGGATGGCTGCAGGCTCTACTGAGTGTCTGGTTCAAGCAGTCTGTTCAGCCTGTGAGACAAAGGTTGGACAAGGGACCACAGTGGTCTCAGATAGGAGATTTAATGCCACATCCATGTCTCACCACTGGGTGAGCACTGCACTGCATCACAAGGCTGACTGTCAGGGATGGAATGAGTTCATCATTTGTGTCCCTATTTCCACCAGCAGACATAGACAGAGCTGCACATCCCCTTCCATAGGAGCCCAGGATAAGCCCTGATTCAGGCTTATGTATGGTGAGATCTGCTCATCTCCCCCGTACTTGCACAGTTGGGGTCAGTGGTGATTACCTGAACACTCCACGCTGGCGTCTTCCACATGGTTGCAAATATTCTCACCCCATGGTTTTGCTTCACATTCAGTAAGGGACCCTTCTGTCCCTGTGCAGTTCACATCACTCAGCCAGATCTGGCCTTTTCCTTCTCCGTATTTTGATGCAGGGAGGGCCGATAGGGCTGTTCCACAGCCCAGTTGCTTGCACACTACCTTGGCCTCCCGTAAATCCCAGCTGTCATCACACACAGTCCCCCAGGCGTCATTGTGAAGCACCTCAACTCTCCCAGAACAGCGGTTTGGGCCTCCCACCAGACGAACTGAAGTGGAGACGGTGATCCCTGAATCTGCAGACACATCCAGAGAGGACATGCTCAGGAAGGCAGAAGGCTGTGCATACCCACATTTATGCCCCTGCCACCTGACATCACCCTCCCACACTCATGGATGGTCATAACCTCAAGCTTGAGCTGGAGAGAAATGACCAGAGAACATCCCAGTGAGGAGAAAACCTACCAAACTGAAACTTTCCTCTATGGTGCAAGGACTGAAAACCACCAACAGCACCAACTGTTTGTAAGCACTTCATATTAAGTCCTTGCTCCTGTCCAAGATTGTAGCCACATTGATGTGGAGGGCACCCCAACACGTTACTAGCAAAAGAAGGAGAATGCAAGGATTACCCGAACAAATTGCACTGGCATCTTCCCCGTGGTAACAATTGTGTTCCCCCCATGGCCTCGCCTGGCATTCAGAGAGAGATGCTTCCAACCCTGTGCAGTTCACATCATCCAGCCAGATGGTGTCAGTTCCTGGCCCAAATTTCGCTGCAATGGGGGCCAGCACTGCATCCCCACAACCCAGTTGCTTGCACACGACTTGGGCATCATTGATATCCCAGTCATCATGGCACACACTGCCCCACAGCTCTTCGTGAAGAACCTCAACTCTTCCAGCACATCGATTTGGGCCTCCGACCAGCCGGACTGGCCCTGGCTCAGGTATTTCTGTTCCTAAAAATGAATAAATAAGTAAATGAACAAACAAGAAAACAAATGAGGGAGAAGTTTTGGAGAAGTCTCTGTACTCAGATCTTCTTGTGAAAGCAGAATCTCCCACAAGGTACCAAAGTTCTCTCTACTCAATCCCAGCACTTGTCAAAGGCTCCTCTCCTACCTTCTAGCTTAAGATGAAAGCTTAGTGGGCAAATAAAAATAGCATGGGGGTTGTCAGAATAGGGAGAAGACCATCTGTGTCCACTCCCAGCTCTGTAGGACATGTGATGTAGCAAGGTCAAGGCAATAGGAAGCTGGAGCTCAACAAAGCCACTCTGCATCCCTAACGTCCTAATTGGATGGCTAAGAATTTGCCCCATGGCTTACTTGAGGCAGAAAGGACACAAAGTAAAAGAGATATGGAGGTTACCTGAGCACTCCACACTGGCATCTTCCACGTGGTTGCAGACATTCTCACCCCATGGCTTCGCCTTGCAGCTGGTGAGGGACCCTTCTGTCCCTTTGCAGTCCAAGTCACTCAGCCAGATCTGGCCTTTCCCTTCTCCGTATTTTGACTCCTTGGGGGATGATAATGCTGTCCCACAGCCCAGCTGCCTACACACCACCCTGGCCTCCCGTAAATCCCAGCCGTCGTCACACACGGTCCCCCAGGTGTCGTTGTGAAGCACCTCAACTCTCCCAGAGCATTTGTTTGGACCATCCACCAGGCGGATCTCAGGTTTGGTGGTGTCTACATCTTTTGGAGAGAACAGACATCCAAAGTGAAGGCGGGGAATGAGAAGGAGGGCTGTTCCTTCCCATAGAGCCTTTCTTTATTGCAAAACCAAGTGGTTTATTTCCAAACCAAGCATCCAAAATCTTTGTTGGCCAGGAACGTGGTTTTTTGTAGGGAATGGCCAAATGCTGCACGTTTATGTAACCAGAAGACCAGTCTGAGAAACAAATCACAAGGTTCATTTTCAGCTGTAAGGGAGAAGTGTAGCCACTCTAAAACTTCCCCAGCATTCCTCTTCTTGGGTGACTTTCCCCATGGCTAAGGCCAGACACTGCTACTGACTAAGCTGGTAGCAGGGAGGAGAAAAATGAGAATTTTTCATCCTTTCCCAAAGGGAAGGGTTGGGTTTGCTCAATTAGGGGTAGTGATTGCTGGTACACAGCTACTACAGATCTAAATACTCTCGGGACTGGAAAGGATCTGTTCAATTACTCAGTCCTGGTCCTGTTACTGAACCTGTGAGGCCACTCAGTCCCTCTCAAAACCTGGCCCCGGTTGTCAGTCCTCTAATCACGATGTTTGCCACAACTATACAAAAAAAAAAAAAAAAAAATATCTCCAGATACCATCATCCTTTTGCATGGATCTTGAGGGAATAGTCCAGTGACCAAAAAGAACCAGACTTTGAACCTTGAAACACCTTCATATTGGCTCATGAAGGAGTCAAGGGGACATTCATATGATTGAGATCAGACTCAAGCATTGAGAAAATTCTGACTTCTGGCTTAACCTTGCTCAAATAGTCAGCTGACTCATCAATGTTTTCAATCTTTACTGTTCCCCTCACCCAGAGATCTCCAGCTGCACTCTGCAGAGGATAAAGGAGGTAGAGTGAAGTCTTCTCCATCGGCTGATCAGGAAAATGTGGTTTGCAGAGAGAAATTTGTTGGCCACAGAAACATAATTTGGACCAAAGTGTCTTGGTTCTGAGCAGCACGCTTAAAACTCTAGATAATACACAGCATCATTCTATGTGACATTTTATGATGGAAGCACATGTTGACTCACGTTCCACTGACTGATATAAATACTGACCTGCCAGCAGGACTCCTGCAAGGGAAGCTGAAATAGAAGAAATACAGGATGTTAGTCTGAGTCTGTCTCTGCAGAGTATGGGGGTTTGGGAAAGAAAGACACCAGGCAAGACAGGAGACACTGAGAGCTCTGCTCCCCATCTTAGTGCATGTGACTTCTGTGGCCAAGAAATTGGATAAGGAAAGAAAATGCGGGGAGAAAAAAAAAGTATACCGGGAAAAAAAGAATTATTTGGGCAAGTAATGTGAAAATATCGTAACAGAGCAGTTGAGATTCCCCTCATCCATATTCACTTGTCCAATTACAGAGGGGTGTTGTCTAGACTGATTTAATTATCTAGGTTCTTGCAAAAATCAGTGGAAAGAGCTGATGCACACCCATTCCTTCCTAGAGTTGGTGAAATGCAGCAGGGACAGCTAAGGGCTTGGTAATGGGGCTGTGCAAAGAAGTATCTTGAAGGTGGAGATCTGTGCAAAGTGGCTTTTGCTTCCTCTTAGTAGTAGAGATCTTTAATTAGGAATTAATTAGAGGCTGATGCAAATCCTGGTAGGAAATTTGCCAGGATCTGTTTGCCCTGGAAACTCAGGGGAAGCGGACTTTGTACGCAGTGTAGAAGACCAGCAGCAAAGAAGGGCTCAATGCAAACAATTTCTGCTCCCAAATGCAGTGGACTGGCAAGGTCCCAAGCACTGACCAACTGCTTCAGACAAGGGCAGAATTGCTGACACCACAAGCTGCTTTAATATTATTGCCCAATTTCCCACTTGGCTCTTCTTTAGCTATTTTGAAGATTTCTGGTTCTGGTCCCATTCCTGACACACGGAAAAACCACAAAGGCTGGGGAGCCACAGCATGGAAACAAGGGCAGGGAACCCCATCTTGTGAAGTTTTCTCAGTTCCTGAATGAGACACTTAAGGTGTGTTGGTGTCAGAAGCCCAAGATGCCAAAGGGGATCTGTGTCCACACTGAGCTATCAGATATGGATCACTAATTGCAGGCATCCAGCTTAGAGAGGGATTCGGCTCACTGTAGGCACCACCAATTGCATTTCACTTGCAACTCCTTGCAATTTCACATATACTTTGTGTTATGCAAAACAGAAAAGGCAATAATGGAAGAGGAGGACCATTGGGAAAGGTATGACAAGGCAAAAGCAAAGAGAAAAGAATCCCACTTACCCCAAAGACACACCAGGAGGATGGGCCCCATGTTGGTAGCAGAGCAGAGAGCACTGCAGGGAGGAGGCAGGATATGCACCCAGGGGATGGGGTATTTGAGAAGTCCCCATGGTGCTGGCTCCTCCCCTCCATCCCAAAACCTCCCTCCATGCCCCATGGGCTCAGCAAGTAGGAGAAGTCATACCATTTACAGGAATCCCATGCTATTAGCATTACATAATCTGTAGAATTGTGAAATTGGGCTGTTTCTGCAATCTGATGAGCAAACATGTCCTTTCAGCTCCGCTGGTTCTGGACCACCAATGGCAGGGATGGGGGCATGCGGGGTTTTTTGAATCACTTCCCAGGCAGGAATATGGTACTAGTGCCCAGACTCATCTGGGAAAATGAAATTGCTCCCTTGCCACTAATTTATAAGCCTTTTTCTGGTGGTGAAGGCAGCAGCTTTGTCTTAAAAAGAGGTTTGTTTCCACTTTTTCTCCCGTGTTTGTCCCAAGAAGAAGGAAATCTTTGTGAAATTTTGTACTGTTCTTGGGGAAGCCAGATAGGTGAGCAGCAAGCTCCCATAGAATCACAAAATCATAGGAGTTGCCAAAGGCCTCTAGAGATCATCTAGTTCAACACCCCATGCTAAAGTTGGCTCCCTAGTGTTGGTGGCACAGGAAACTGTCCAGGTGAGTCTTGAGTATCTCCAGAGAAGGAGACTCCACCTCATCTTTGCACAGCCTATTCCAGTGGTCTGTCAGTTTCACAGTAAAGTTCTTCCTCATGGTCACATGGAACTTCAAGTGTTTCAGTTTGTGTCTGTTGCCACTTGTCCTGTCACTGGACACCACTGAAAACAGCCTGGTCCCATCCACTTGACACCCGTCCTTCATTTAAGCATTCATGTAAGCATTGAAAAGATCTCCTCAGTCTTCTTTTTCTCCAGGCTGAACAACCCCAGGTCTCTCAGCCTTTCTTCATAAGGGAGATGCTCCAGGCACCTCATCATCTTTGCAGCCCTCTGCTTGGCTTTCTCCTGCAGTTCACAGAATCACATAATCACAGAATTGTAGGGGTTGGAAGGGACCTCTAGAGATCATCGAGTCCAACCCCCCTGCCAAAGCAGCTCCCTACAGCAGGTCGCACAG
>JAOWBO010000078.1:161890-175108 GCA_028564985.1 Crax fasciolata
GGGGCTGAGATTGCTGTCCCACAGCCCAGCTGCTTGCAGACCACTTGGGCATCTGCTAAATCCCAGCTGTCATCGCACACCGTCCCCCATTGCTGCTCATGAAACACCTCGACTCTCCCGGAGCAGCCACTTGAACCATTCACCAGCCGGACTGGAAGAAGTTCAGCAAATCCTGTAATCGAGAAATAGTGATGACATCAGTTTTCTGTGCTTTCCTTTGTATTTTGTTCTCTGCTGATCATGCCCAGATAGCAGCTGACAAGTCCCTTGTGGCATGGGCATTGCTCTTTCTTTCATAACAGTCCAGTAGATGCTTGCAGCAGCTTCTTCCCCTAGAATGGTGCTCACCAGCTGACCTCTCTTGTTGACTAGTCCCACCTAACAATCAGCCAGCTCGGTTTGGACCCTTATTTTGTCAGAAGATGACAGTTATGCCTGCAGCCTGTTATTGTGGTGAAGCAGACTAGAGGGAGCAATATGGGCTGGTGAGCTGAGTGTGGAAGGAACCTGTGAAATAAAGGCACCTGGGGTGCCTATGTTAAGGCTGTGCTAAGGGCTCTTAGCAGTTGGGATCAGCAATTTCTGCAAGGCACAAGGCGTTGATTGAGGGCTGCCACTAACAGATACTGAAGTTGAAAAGCTCTGATGGTGAGCATCAAGTATTCAGTGCTGAGGGGGTTGATGGGTGAAGATCTTATTGACCGTTGAATATTACTTCAATAGCAGCAAGATTCAGAGATGTAATTAATGTGGCTTATTACAGCTGTTTAAATACTCAGCAGCATCTCTCTTGGAGCATTTGTGAGATAAGACAGTCAAATTTCACCAGAAGTGTTTATTTCTTTTACAGACGTGAAGTCAACGCACAGACTTAACATGGTTTTTTTGTTTGTTTGTTTTGTTCAGTTTCAGAGGTTTGAAAGATAAATCCCTCCTCCTCAAACTAAGCAACTGCTGATGGGAGCTGCTCATGATTGCCTGGTGAGAGTCCTGGACTGGAAGACCTACAGTCATCCCTAACAGATACAATTTTGTGAACACGTGAAGGAAGAGGAACAGGATAAAAAAGAATGGCAGAACTTGAGAACTTGGACGGCTGGGCTGCAGCTGGCTTATGCACCAATACTCACGCTTCATGTGCTGTTCTCTGTTACACAATAAGAAGAATAACCCAATTCTTGGCTTAAAATATAGCTGAGCTGAGAAAACATCCCAGGATGAGGGTTTCCACTACCTGCTGTAACTAACTGGCCCCTAGAAATAACCCATTAAAAAGACCTACATAAGGAAAGACAGGTTGTAATTGCCTATAAATGCTACGGCCGCATCTTTTTCTGAAGCACTCTGTGCCACTTTCCTTGAAAGACCTCTTTGTGCTGAAGCACCTGGGTCCCATGGTCATCCAAGACAGCTTCCTCCATAATGCTCATTGAGTTAAGGGTACCTGCACAAACCACACCGGCGTCTTCTCCGTGCCCACAGTTATGGCTTCCCCAGGGACTGGCCTTGCACTTGGAGAGAGCAGCTTCTGTCCCTGTGCAGCTGACATCATCAAGCCAGGTAGGGTCAGATCCTTGCCCAAAGTAAGCTCCATGGGGAGCTGACAAGGCCTTCCCACAGCCCAGCTGCCTGCACACAACTTCTGCATCGGTCAGGTCCCAGCCATCATCACACACGGTTCCCCAATGTTGGCCATAAAACACCTCGACTCTCCCAGAGCAGGCGGTTGAGCCGCCCACTAATCGGAGCGGAGCTGGTTTGGCAAAGCCTGCAAGAAAAGAAAAAAGAAAATTCAGGAAAGTATCTGGTGTAGAGTCTGGTTTGTCTGTCCTCCATTTGTCAATGAACATAGTGACTTTCAATTACCATTTTGCATTTTGTAGATTGTGACACAGGAAAATACTGCATAAAGAAGCAACACAAACACTTCACAGCATGAGATGGTCAGCAGTGCCACTAGTGGGGCTCTTCAGGTCTCCATTTTTTGGGCCAGCTCTCTTCAATGTTTTTATAAATGATCTGGATGCAGGACTTAAATGCACACTACATAACTTTGCAGACGGTTCTGATCTAAGAGGAGCTGTTGACTCCCAGAGACCTTGACAGAGAGATCCTGACGAATGAGAGGGAAATCACCAACTGAATGAAGTTCAACAAGAGCAAGTGCCAGGTTCTGCAGTTGGGATGGGGCAATCCTGGATGTATGCAAAGACTGGGGGATGAGAAGCTGGAGTTATATTTGTAATAACTGACCCACCAGCAAATGTCTGATGATAAACCAGCTCTGGAATACGCTGCCTCTGCTTGACCAGGCAGCTGGACAGTCAGGAAGCAGTAGGTGGCTCTGGGAATCATGGGCATGGAGCCTTGGGCTTATGGCTGCCTTTGAGGACCCGATACTAACACACTTGGAAAAAACAACGTGGGCCAGGAGCATCACTTACTGCAAAAGTTTTGGAGGAAGCTAGGACAGAACTAAATCTACTGACACAACAGCGAAATGATGGCGTTGCCGAAGCCAGTGAGAGAATATTCTCTGCCAAAGCATCCCCTATATATATATGCTATATACTATAGCATTGGGAGTCTGTAAACAATTCTTGCAGCACTGCTGTTTTTACCAGTGGCTCATGAAGTGGAATTTTTTTTTAGAGAGAAGAGAGCACTTAAGTACAAGTCACTTTTTACCTTGCGGTTCTCTTGAGTGTTGGGGTTAGCTCTGCTGCAAAGGGAACAGGGCTCCCTACAGCGTATCTCCGCACCCCACAAAGCCCACTTGTGTCACACAGTTACCTGAGCACACAACACCAGCGTCTTCTCCATGCGTACAGTCATGTTGTCCCCAGGGTTTTGCAGTGCATTCCGACAGGGCAGCTTCGCTTCCTTCGCAGACAACATCATCAAGCCAAATAGGGTCAGGCCCTCTTCCAAAATAAGCTGAGGAAGGAGCAGACAGGGCTGTCCCACAGCCCAGCTGGCGGCACACAACTTCAGCATCAATTATGTCCCAGTTGTCATCACAGACAGTTCCCCATTGCTGGCCATAAAGGACTTCCACTCTCCCAGCACAGTGACTTGTACCATTCGCTAATCGTAGTTGAACTGTTTCGTTAATTCCTGCATTAAAAAACAATAAAGAAACAAAAAGAAACCCAACAAACTAAACAACCAACAAGCCAAAGAACCAATGCACCCAACCAACCAACTCAACCAAACCAAAACCAACAAAAAACAGGATCAGGGCTGGCACTTGGAAAGATTCCCCAGAAATGAAGGAAAGGTCTCCTCTAATACTGCCCAGGACTTGAAAAGGCTGATGAGAAACAAGTTTTGAATTTTTCTCTGTGGCTTCAGACTTCCCAGTCAGAGAGATCAATAGAATGGGCTTTGGAATTCTTTATAAAGTAGGACTACAGTCCACATTGCAGTGTTACTCCAAAGGTGGCAACTGGTTGCAGATTGAGACATCCACATCTTACACACTTGTTGGTGTCTCCACAGGAGATGGGTGTTGAAATTCTAATTAGCCAATGGGATCTCAGCTGGCCGAATATTGAGATTTGATTCAGTTGCCCAAATTGGCAGCATTGGCAATGCCACAGCTGTGTCTAGTTCTTCATGCAGAGCCAAATCCCATTCCAGGTCCTGCAGGGGGATGTGTTTATGGAAAACTGTTTCACTGTTCAGTGCTGAATGGAGCCTTTGGGATATACTGTCATGAAAAAGGGCAACGGGCAGCCCATCCACCTCCCAGTCCCCTCTCAACCTCCTGGAATCCGTGGGACACTTAATTACACTTGAATTCCCAGTTAACCGTGATGTGGAGGTGCAGACACAACCTCAAGCCTTCCCCATCCAGTTCCTGGAGCTCAGCATCCATCAACAGCATGCTGTGATGTCCAGGTCAGAACTGGCTCACGGACAAATGACGCATAACTGAATCTCATCCCAGTGCCATTTTGGAGAATGTGTCCACCAGGAGTATGGTCTCAAAACACACATGGAAAGAGGTCACAAATGCCCAAATCCCATGGCATATTCCAGCTTTAAAATACATGCATGGAAAGCCTGTGCTTCCAGGTGGGGATCTTTTCATGTTCCTTGCTCATTAACAGTATTAACAGAAGCAGCACAAATAGGACAGAGCAGCAGCAAACAGATTTAAGCCCTCCTTCTACACAGCAGCCAACAAGGAGCGGTGAAAACATGATTTTTACCTGAACACACAACACTTGCATCTTCTCCGTGATTGCAGTTATGCTCCCCCCAAGATCTGGTCCTGCATGCGGAAAGGTCAGCTTCTGTACCGTTGCATTTCATGTCATCCAGCCAGATAGGACCTGTTCCTTGACCAAAATGAGCCGAGCCAGGAGCAGACAGTGCTTTCCCACAGTCCAGCTGCCTGCATACGACCATGGCATCAGAGAGATCCCAGCTATCATCACACACTGTTCCCCACTGCTGTTTCCAAAGCACCTCGAGCCGCCCTGCGCAGCGGTTGGGGCCATTCACGAGTCTGATGGGAGTTGAGTTGGCAACACCTGAATCACAAAACAAGCCAAGGTAGAAAATAGGCATGAAACAGGTTTTGGCTGATGGTGGAGACTGTAACATCTTGCTCTTGTAGGAATAATGCCATTTTGGATTTGGCTGGGGAAGAATTGTTGACATGTTTATTGCTGGTGATTTCAGGAGGAACATAGAAAAAATTTTTAGCTAATTAGTGGTGCAAATGTCTTGAACAGATGGTGTTAGGGTGTCTAATGCATCTGTGCTTCTCTAGAAGGAGCTGCAAGCTCTTCTAATCACCCAATACAGTGCTGACTATGGGGTTCCTATTAACACGCCCTTCTCAGACATGTACCAGATATTCAGACTGTGGATGAGAAACAAGACTTCGAGCTGTAGAACAGTTCCATCATCGGACATGATGTGACAGCTCTACACCACAGAAACCCTAGTCTGTACCACCTACCACGAGAGGAAAATCCCTGGTTATGGTCCCTAAGGAGATGGAGGTCCCAGTGTTTCAAGGCAACCTGAGCTACTGCGGCATCATCCCTGCCCACCCTCTTTGTTATCACTTTCTTATCACTGTCCATGAATGTAAGGAAAATGCAGACCGCTCTGGGGATCCAAGTCTCAAAGAGGGTGCCAAAGCTCCCCCCTTATTCAGAAAGATCTTGTCTGGTGCTTAAATTGTGTCTACATCTTTGGTCACGGATGCTGCTTCACACAGCCTTTATACATTTACACCACAGGGTTTATGGAAAGGGTTGCTACGTAGACTTGCTAGATTCACAGTTCTACACTGCTGGAAAGCACAGACGTTTTCCTACCAAACTTTAAATTGCCAAATTGTGCTCCTTGATCATTTACAATTTCCACCCAGCTCCTGCTTCATCCTAGTCCTTGAAGCAGCCTTAACTTGTGCCAGGCTTCGCTAAAAATCAATGTTATTGTCTCCAGATAATCCTTATCCAATTATTTTACTACTTTTTGTTTAAGCATTTGACGATGCCGGTTTGCAGGATATAAATGCAGCTACATTAAGCACTGACACTAACAGAGAAGAATGCTTTGCTTATACACTGTTAGGTCCTGGCTCAAATACAGTCTATGAGTATAAAGGAGAGGAAAAGAAAATAGGATTACATTTGGGGTTACAGAGGTCAATCAAAGCAAGCTCTGTCTTTATGCCTGTGTTCGTTTGCTCCCAGGGTTTGTATCTGTGTGTTTGCATTCATAATTCCTCTAAATACACAGGTGAGCTTTGGAAGCCAAATGATGATGTCTGCTACTGTCTTCTCTTGTCTCAGAAAGGTCATGCCCAGAAATGTAATTAATCATAGAATGGCTTGGGTTGGAAGGGATCTTAAAGATCATCTCGTTCCAACCCCCTGCCACGGGCAAGGACACCTCCCACCAGACCATGTTGCTCAAAGCCTCATCCAACCTGACCTTGAACACCTCCAGGAACGGGGTGTCCACAACTTCTCTAAGCAGCCTGTTCCAGTGCCTCAACACCCTTTCAATGAAGAATTTCTTCCTTTTATCTAATATAGAACGACCTTTTAATTTAAAACTCTTGTTCTACCACTACATGTCCTTGTAAAAAGTCTGTCTCCATCTTGTAAGTCCCCTCCAAGTATTGAAAGGTGGCAATAAAGTCTGCCCAGAGCCTTGTCTTATCCAGGCTAAACAACACCAACGAGGATACGAGAGGGGTCGATCCATCATGAGCACCATATATCAGACCATATCTGGAACCCCATTTTCCAGGAGCAAAGGAGGAAACTTACCCCAAAGCCATACCAGGAGGAAGAACACAGTTGCTGTCCTGATTCCAGCAAAGACAGACAGGCTCCTGCTATAGGCATGCCTGGATGGGAGAAGATATCGTGGTGGTCCCATCGTAGCAGCAGAGACCTTATACAATCTGATCCCTGAAGACCAGAAGTGGCAATGTAGAGCAGAAATACTGTCCCTGGAGGAGAGACAAAGAGCTCTGGGTCAGTGACTGGCTGGGTGAGCAGAAGAGAGGACAGCAAGAACCAAGACAGAGGTATATGACAAATACACTTTGTCCTGACTCCTCCCCTTATTTGGCCTCTCCTTCTTCACCTGCCAGAGCACTGGCCACCTCCCTCCGCTTTCTTGCATCTCCTATACTACTTCCCTCCTCCCATACTCTTCCGTTTGTCAACATATTGAGGAAAAATAATCCATGACAGAAAGCACCTTATCTTTTGTCCTCTGTCCTTGTTTTAGCAAAAAGCAAACTGTTTCTTGCACTTCTCTGAAACCATCACTCTACTTGCAGGACTTGCTCGTGAATAGACAGTGCCCTGGAAATACCTAGAGTCATACAGTGGTTTGGGTTGGAAGGGACCTTAAAGCCCATCCAGTTCCAGCCCTGTGCTGTGGGCAGTGCTGCTACCCACCAGATCAGACTGCCCAGAGCCCCATCCAACCTGGCCTTGTGTATCTCCAAGGATGGGGCATCCACAGCTTCTCTGGGCAGCCTGTTCCAGTGTCTCACCACCCTCTGATTAAAAAATTCCCTCCTAATAACTAAGCTAAATCTCCTCTCTTTTAGTTCAAAGCCATTTTCCCTTTTTCTACCACTATCAGATCATGTAAACAGTTGGTCTCGCTCCTGTTTACAATCTCTCTTTAACTTGGACAGGAACGATGCTTGTGTCTGCCTCTTTGTCCTGTTCTTAAGTGCTGCCTAGGAACGGGGAGCAAATGGAAAACGAGAAAATGATTTTTATACTGTGAGGGTGGTCAAACACAGGAAGAAGCTGTTCACAGATGTAGAGTGCCTGTCCTTGGTGATATCCAAAACCCAAGTTGACATAGTTTTGGACATTGCCCTAGGTGACCCTGTTTGAGCAGGGGGTTGGAATAGATAAGGAAGAAGCTCCTTCTCACGTCAGTGAAACTTGATTATCTCCTGCGTGACTGAGGCAACAGTGAAACACTCTTTTTCCATACAATGATAGTGAAGAAGAGTCATTTAGGAATGGGATGGGGCCACATTAGTGAAGCTACTGTAAACCAATTGCAGTAGTGGGAACTTCAGGATCAATCAAAGAGTGTAAAATGAGACACTGTCCAATGATAGGATCACAGCATGTGCAAGGAAGAGGGTGAAGCAGGGGGCACAAAATAAACACGGCCTTCAGAGAGAGGTACAGCTTGCTAGGAGTCTGCGTAGCATTAACTTGAGTAGCACTCAGTTGTAATATAGGTAATGAAAATAATGTTTGTTTTCTGAAAAAAATAACAACAAAAAAAAACCTTCAAGTTAGCCTGCAGTACATTTATTTTTAGGAATCTGTCCTCCCTTAGAGAACTGTTTTTCACTGGCGCAATTCTAGGGAAGAGAGGCCTACAGGGATAAACTCAATGTTTCGTTCTTTTTGTTGTTCTTATAGATTTTATTATATTTTGTTATTCAACTTGATGATGTTTTTGATGCCACAACCTAGCTGTTTTCATGGACATGGGTTATGGATGAAGTTTTGGGCAGGGATTCCTGTTGATCTCTGATAACATGATTGACCTTGACTCTGGAAGATGTCAAAGAAGAACCTTTGGATGCATGAGGAGCAATGGAAGCTGAAGGGGCTGCTTGATATCTTGAGACAAACTTAGGCATTCTGAGGTTAAATAGCACAGCTAGAGGCTACAGGGATGGCTAATTTGGGGTCTAGTTTAGTGGTTTCATAGAGTCATGGAGAAGTTGATGAGAAAGCGATTTGGCTGGTTTCTAATAAAAACACTGGTCCAAACATTACTACTGCTTACCCCAGGTCAGATTCCCTGTGGCTTTTTCCAGCTGTATCTTGAAAAACCCCACAGCCTCTCTGGTGATTGCTTGAGGACTGTGCCACTATTCACCAAATTTTTTCCTAAATTCCAGCCTCTCAAGTTGTGATTTCTTGTTGCCCCTTGTAATACTGCCTGCTCTTGTCAAGAAGCTTTTGGGCCTGTCATCTTTGTTGCTGACTTTCAAGTGATTCCATGCTGTTATTTCATCACCCTTTGCTTTTTCTTCTTCAGAAGAAATAAACTCATCTCTTTCACTCTCATCTTATTGATCACGTACTCCATCTTGCAGCCCACTCTATTCCAAGCCTTCCTTCAAGTAATCAGCTCATGTGTTCAATTTTCTTTGTGGTTTATGGTTTAGGAAAGTCCACCTCCTGACAATTTTCTGTGCAATTATGCTTCCTCTTCCGCTTAGGATTCTTCCACACTCCCATATACAGGTAGGGGAAAAACAGGAAAGACCAAATAAATTGAACCTCCTGAATATCTGCGTAGTCCAAAGTGTTTCTGCGCTCAGTTGTGGTCTGTTTCATGATTTGACTCAAAAGTAAGACCTACCAAAATGCAAAGCGTCCAAACTGAAGAAATCATGAGCCAACAAGGAAGATCCCACGAGATATCAAAGCAACAATGAACAAACCTTTTCTGCTGTAGATGAAATACCAGCAATGCCTTTCACATCTCTGAAAGGAGTCACTAAGTCCTCATGACTAATTTTTTTTTTTGCCAGAGGTGCCAATTATGCTCCCTACTCAATTATTTCACACTTTTAATCAAGTTGTCTTTCTCAAGTAGCCATTGTTCCTTCAGTTTGTGTTCTGAGCCTTCTATTTACTATTTGCTTCAACTTCAATTGGCTTTGTAGTTTCTTGTTTACCTTTCAGTCCTATTCCTTTTGACCTTCTAAATAACCCTATATATCTTCTTTGTCTTCAGTTACTGAAAACAGTTGGCTTTTGGCCAGACAGTTCTGCATTCCCTTGCTCCTGTGTTTCTCTCTGCTTTTGGAAATATCCTGACTGGTTTTATCTTCCCTCCAAGTACTTGGAGGAGTGGAATCTGTTGCATTCTTTCCAAAACTCTCATGAGGAATATATGACATAATTTGTTGAAACAAAGTGCAGCAGCACTGAGCTACGCTTGCAGTATTAACAGGATGAGAAAGAAAGGAGCATCATGCTAGGCACAGGATGAAACACATCTCACTTGAATGCAAATATTTAAGCAAGGTATGCAAACATTTGAAACGTATCATACAAGTAAAGTCATTTGTTTGAAGTGTGGAAGAACAGAACCATTCTCTAAATGAAGACAAGCTTGGAGCTGAGGGCAGCCACCACATAGGTGCATTGATGACTAAAAGGAACTGTCCCCACAGCACCAGCAACAAGGAAGGATAGCAGAGTGACGATAGCAATGGGCCCTACCGACAACAAAACAAACATCAAATGAAGAGAAACCAACCCTGAGATTAATCAACAATGCAGGGACAGGGCTGGAAACAGGCACATCTACATCATAGCTTAAACAAGGTTTGACTTTCCAAACCTGAGCTTCAGTGGGGCAGGCACCTAGTCAGAAGGTGTAGGGGAGTGGAGGCTCCAGGTGAAGTCAACCAGGGCAAGTAAGGCTTGTCAATGTGCTCAGTATCTGGACAATAAAAGAGGAGAAAAAGGGATACTGGATTCTGGCAGTTTTAAAGAATGCATTTTAGTGTTATGACAGCTACTCTGTCTTACGTTGTTGCTATTGATCTGATTGTTCTTAGGCAGAATGTATTGGGTGTGATTTTATGAGTGGATGCACAATAAATGCAAGACAGACTTAGCTGCCAAAAGGATTAGCAGCCTTTCTTTAAGTCAGGTCATCTTCTGGCTATGACATTGCTCAAGACTTCAACATGGATATATCAACCCTACCCGTAAGGAAGGCACTGCTTGCTGTTTATGGGACAATTTTCCCTTAATGGACAGACCAGGTAGAATCATAGAATCATTTGAGTAGGAAGAGACCTTTAAAGGCCATCTGGTCCAACTCCCCTGCAATGAACAGGGACATCTGCAACTAGATCAAGTTGCTCAGAGGCCTATCCAGCCTGACTTTGAATATCTCCAGGGATGGGGCAGATAAGGTCGTATCTGACCAAGCCTGGAGCCATGCTCTGGTGTCTGGTTGGATGTCCTAGGGGATAAGGCTGTTTTTTTTAACAAAAGGCATTTTGGCACCTGCAGACAGCTGGGTTTCTTTATGGGCTCTGTGGATGCTTGGGGATACACAAATCACAGAACCATCTCTAAGCTAAGATCCAGAGAAATTTTTCCATTTCTTTGATTCACTTAAAATCTTTCTGTGAGGTTTGATGTTAAAATGTCTATAAAAGTCTATCTGTGAAGTTCTTGGTCAGGTTAGACAAGGCCAGTAACCTGGTCTAGTGGAAAGTGTTCCTGCCCATGGAAGAGGGTTAGAACCAGATAATCTTGAAGGTCCCTTCCAACTCAAGCCATTCTATGATACCCAAGCAGATCATGTTTTGCAATATAACACTTCTCTCTGTGCAAAAACTAGACTGAGCTTCTAAATCTCCACAATATAGTACACAGTTGGTCTTGCTTCATTAAAACACATCACCTGATTTAGTCTCTATCAGGCTGGATACACAGGTGTAATGTCTTCTCTGCATACCTTTTCCTAAACATTTCTGTGGCATCATTGCCTCAGGACCTGACAGTGTATGTCATGATTGACAAATCCAGCGTATTTGAGGAGATCCCTCTCTTGGTTGGGAAAGTGGTGGAGACATTCTACTTGCACACAGTCATACTGGTCGTTATTTATGTTTTGTAGAGAGGAGTCAGGGCTTTTTTTGTAGCTTTGTGACTGCAGGAGGCTTTTCTAATCCTTGCTCTGTTTTTTGTATCCTCCTTCATAGTCAAAGGAGAGAATATCCCTTTCTTATGAAAACCTAGACACTTGACCTTATGGTGATATTGCATCAGTGATTTTTATTGTCTGAGCTACAACCTTTTTTGGAATCTGTAAGGAGTTTCTCTGACAACTGCTCTCTATCCATAGGTCTGCAATCTCTTCTTGTGTTGATGGCTTGGATTCCCTTGCTCCTACGTGGGAGTGTTGTCAAGGCTGCCTGAGATCTCTTCAACCTCTCCTCTAAACTCTTTAAGACAGACATGCAGTTTTTCCCCCATACTTCTTGTGGCACTGCTCACAGACCTGAGCATACAGAAACTCATACCCCTTCTTCTCACTTTAGCTGCAATTCTTGGTTTCATGGGAATCCCTAGTTTTTAGGGCAAATGCTGCTTTTCCTCAACTTTTCTACTTCGAGCTTTTGCCAGTATGTATTTTATCCCTACTCAAAACCCTACAGCCAACTGAGGCTACCCAAAATTATAGCACTGCCTTCTTATAATTGTTGTTGAAACAGCAATCACTAATTTTTGGTTTCTCTACAACCTGATCACACAGAGACAAACTATACTGGAGATATAGGATGTAGACACAATAGAAATGTCATCAGCAGAGGGTCAACATAATTCCTATAGGTTGTTCCTGGAGATAATTCCTATAGATAGGCTGCATATGAGTGGGCCTGTTTTTGTAGGTATTTCCATTCTCATTGCTGCAGATGCTGAGGTTCTTGCAGAGCCCTCTGGCACTCATGTGAGCCAACGAGCAGATGTGCTGAGGCCTGATTCTAAAGCTGTGCATTAAATCAGCAAAAGCCACAAAGAAAAAGCCACAATTCATGCAAACAAAAAGTGTTTCAGGGAAAGGTCAGGGTGGCCTCATCACAAGACAGGCAGTCTAAGCCAAGCCCCAAAAGCCACCTCGAGTTTGGCTGAGAAGGTGGGAAGCAAAATGCTGTGCTAATATGGAGTTCCCCAGTGATATATGTTTCTTAGGCTCCCTGGAAACTTTTTCACTGAGACCACGTGAGTTTAGGCAATTTTATGCAAGCTGTTCACCCACCTCTTAGTGATTTTTGAGATAGAATTCAAGTTTGGTGTGTGTTATTTATTTATTCCAATTGAATGTGTAAGATCTTTAGTAGTTCTTATAATTTTTTATATTATTCTCTGTGGAATGTTGCTTCATATTTTCAGGGTTTTCCTAATTTTATTCTTCTCTAATTTCATCCTTTTCTTTATTTTCTTCTTCCATAGAAGGCAAGTGTGGGCAGATGACTTCGTGTAGAGGATCTGACATAAAGGATGTGTAGCTATGTGTATATACATATATGCTGTGTATATATATACATATACACACACTTGGCCAAGGCTACAAAACTTGAATTCTTGATACATACACAAAAAAGGAGGAAAGTGTGTGTGTGCCTTTCCACCACCTGGGTTTTCCTTTGCTATGGTCATTTCTATTATCTGGTGCAACCTTAGATGAAGAAACTCAATGAAGCTCCTCCAGAACTATCAGAGCCTGAAAGCTTGGATAGAGAATGTGGAACTCGGACCTGTCTCATCCAACTTCGTCAGGAAAACAAAAAAAATCCAAATTATTTGCAGAACTCCACTACCTTCTGGTGTCCTTAAATACTGATGTCAACTTAGGCTGACATCTGGTCTCATCTTGTTGGTATCTTCTTCTTCCTTCCTGCCTTCCTGCCTTCCTGCCTTCCTTCCTGCCTTCCTGCCTTCCTGCCTTCCTTCCTGCCTGCCTTCCTGCCTTCCTGCCTTCCTTCCTGCCTTCCTGCCTTCCTGCCTTCCTGCCTGCCTTCCTTCCTTCCTGCCTTCCTGCCTTCCTGCCTTCCTTCCTTCCTGCCTTCCTGCCTTCCTGCCTTCCTTCCTTCCTTCCTTCCTTCCTTCCTTCCTTCCTTCCTTCCTTCCTTCCTTCCTTCCTTCCTTC
>JAOWBO010000081.1:0-15026 GCA_028564985.1 Crax fasciolata
GCGAGTTGTGTCCGGCTGGAGAGGGACTGAAGAGCAGCTGTGCTCTCAGCTCCCCCGAGGCTCTCCAGCCACGCTGCGGCTGCCCTTCAGACTGGGGCACTGCAGAGCACTCCTGCAACGTGGCTGTGTGGGAATGGCAGCAGGAGCTGCGCTGCCCCTCGGGCCTTCCCAACACAGCCGGGATCAGGACGTCCTCCGGCACAGGGCTCCCTGCTCGGCCTCCCCTTGGGGGGCACAGGGAGGGTCTCTCTGCCCTGAGCAGAGTCCAATATCGCGGTCACCACAGCCACAGCAGAGCGCGCCCAGGGCCTCACCTCTGTCACCCAGGAGCTGTCGCGGGCCTCCTGGTGCTGCTGCTGGAGCCGCAGGAGCTGCTCCCAGGCGCTCTCTGGGCGCTGCCCGTCGCGCATGACAGCACCCATCATGGCCGCCACCGCCGCCAGGACGGCCTGCTTGTCCTGCAGGGGAAGGGAGAGGAGAAGCTCTGAGGGAGCCCCCAGCACGGTGTCAGCCAGCCCGCCCCCCGCCTCGCCCCTCTGCTCGCACCCAGCGGGCACAGGCAGCCCCAGCACCTCTCACCTCGTCCTCCTGGCAGCCCGGCCACCTGCACACAGCGCAGCAGAGCGCTGGGCGAAGCTGCTCGCAGAGCTGCGCTTCCCCGATGCGAGGGAAGCGGCACTCCTCCCAGGCACCGAAGTACGCGGTGACCGCCTTGGCCCACTGCTCCAGCGCTGCAGCAACAGAAAGGAGCCCATCAGCACCTGCAGCGGGCGCGTGCCCCGCTCCCTCGCTCCCACACGCTCGTGGCCCTCGGGGACGGCCGAGAGGGGGGCGAGGCGCGAGGGCCGGCCCTTCCTTTGGACTCACCATTGCAGATGACGCGCAGCATGGGGCCGCTCTGCGCCTGGCTCAGCGCAGCGTGCAGGGCGGGCAGCGTCATTCCCACGAAGGGGATGCACCTCAGGGCTGTGGGGAGAGGGCAGGGGCAGAGGGACGGAGAGAGGCCTGGGTTAGCCGGAGTCGGAGCAGCCCCGCGGCCAGGAGGGCTGGGGGACAGCCGGGGGGAGGGGAGAGCTGCCAGAGAGCTCTGGGGGAGGGCCGGGATCCCCGCTGCTGGCCCCACGGGCTGTGCCCCAGAGCGGGAGGCCAGAGGGGCCGTACCGTAGCTGCTGGCCAGTCTGCCCAGGGTGAGGAACACCAGCTCGTCCTGTGCTCCCCTCCTCAGGTGGCCCTGGAGCTCGGACATCACAAAGTGAAAGTGGGAGCGGGCCAGAGCCACCAGGACGTCGCCAGCAGCCGTTGTCACCTCGTTCATTGTGCCCTGAAAGAGAGCCAGGGGTGAAACGCTGCCCAGGAGAAAGGCTGAGGTGCCCGGTCAGGGCCGACTGCCAGAGATGGCCGCAGGGCTTCAGCTCGCCATGTGGGCATCAGAACCCCGGGGACAGCTGTGCCCACTCTGGGACACATCCCCAGAGCCTCTGCCTTCAGCAAGCCTTGTGCGAGGCAGGAGCTGGAGGGCTGCACGCCCCATCTCCCTTCCGGCACGTGGCACGGCCAGCTCCGCTCTGCTCCCCTTTTGCCAAAAGCCGTCGGGGAGGAAGGCTGCTGCCATCGCTCTCCAGGAGAAGGAGCTCACCTGGGCTGCTCGCATGTCCCCAGACACCTCTGCGAGCACTTGGTTCATGAGGCCGCTCTGCAGACGGCCATCATGTGTCTGCAAGACACCGTCGAGTTGGCGGTAATTGTCCGCTCGGTCACCCTGTGGGCAGAGCACGAAGCCACACGTGTTGGCCCTGTTCCTGAGGAGCCGCCAGCTGCCAGCCCTTTCTCCTCAGGACGGCAGAGGGACCATCGGGCGAGAGCCCTCCACGACAGCCGGGGCCGAGGGCAGCCCTCAGCCCCCCACAGCACAGCAGGATGCCCCCAGCTCACCCGGTTGTCTTGCAGCCGCGCTAACAGAGCGGTCACACGGGCAGCCGCCCTGTCACCATCCTCTTCAGGTGCAGACCTGCACCCTAAGCACGAAAAGGAAGCTGGAAGGAAAGAGTCAAAGTTGGCCTCAGTTTGGCTGGCTGCGGGCACTTGCGCCAGGTTGGGGCGGTGTCCTCCCAGCCCAGAGAGAAATCCTCCCCAGCAGCGATGGCGTGGGCTGGGCTGGCTCAAGGCAGCCAGCGGGGAGAGGGCCGGGGTCCCCGTCCCTGGCAACGCTGGGAACGGAACTCGCGGGGACGCAGCCCCAACCTCCCTCTCCCCCTCACCCAGAAACGCTCTCAGCCTCCGCATTGCAGCAGGATTCCCCTGGATGCGCACAGTGCTCTCCCAGGTCCTCCTCCTGCGGTTGCCAAAAGGCACTGGGCCACTCGCCCTCGCGCCAGCAGGGACAGAGGCACCCGGCCACTGTGACCTCACAGAGGGCTGCTGAGGAAACAGGGACACGCTGCAGGGTGGGGCTGGAGGCAGCAGCACCTGGGCACCTCCCCGGGGAGCACAGCAAGGCTGAGGGAGGGCTGGCGTGCAGATGCCCAGAGGAGAACCTTGCCCAGCACTCAGCCCCCGTCAGCCAGAGGGGTGGAGGAACGGAGACTCCACCACACCAGAACTAAACCCCATGAAAACGTTGCGTGCTTCCCCCAGAAGAGAGGGAGATCCTGGTAGGAAGAATCCGCTTCCCTGTGGTTATCCTCAAGTGCCTGCACGCCAATCTCGTGACCTGCAAAAGACGTGTGTGGCCAAGACAGTTCACTGCTAAAAAAAAAAAAATACGTTTATGGTGCAAATTAAAGGAAAGATGATGGACAGCGAGAGTGTGGGTTGCTTCTTGGTGTAGGCTGGAACTGCACTCAGTGCACCTTTTTACACAATGCCCTTGCAATACAGACGGCATACTGCTAGATGGAAAGAAACAAACTTTCAGGAGAGAATAAAGGCCAGGTGAATGAAATCAGACCATTTTTGTTGGGAAAGGCAGTCTGCAGGTCAGCCTCAGTCAAGTCAGGGCTGTGAAGCATCACAAAGCTCCACCTGTGCTCTGCCAAACCATTCCTCCCTCAGCTCTTTTCTTCATGGCGTGACTTTTAACGCTTGGGTTCATTTTTCATTTTTTAAGCACGCCTTCGACAGCCAGAAATCTTCTCCTTCCCCCTTCCCTCTCTCCTCCGCTTTCTTTTGTGCTCTCCTCTTGCCCTTCAGAACCTCCTTCTGTCACGTTTCTGGTCTGTCTTAGAGGGAATTCTACAACAGCTCTTTCTTGTTGAGCATTTTCATGAGGGCCTTCTTCTAAAGGAAGCTCGTTCGGTCTGCTTGGAACAAGATGATCTCTAAGGTCCCTTCCAACCTGAACCATTCTATGATTCTGTGCTTCCATGAGATCAGTCCAGAGTCAATCCAGAGAAAAGACAACAACATACGCTAAAGCCCCAGAGTGAAGAGCCCCAGCAAGCCACACGCGTGTGTCAGAGCATTCAGGAGCCTCCCCACGTACGATCCCACCACCGACTGCGTACAGACTCTCTTGGTCATAACAGTGCGAGAGAGCAGGGGCTCCCAGATGGCCACGTATCCATTATGTCACTGCAGGTAGCAGGAACCCCTCAGCGGTGAGGAAAACAGCAAAAAAGAACATCTGGGAGAGGCATGCGGAACGGGAAGTGGTTTTGCTCTGCACAAAGAGGCTCAGTAGCATCCTTGGAGCAAAGACAGCAGAAGAGCAGAGGTCAATCACAGACGAGTTACTGAGGGAGAAATACCTGGGAGCGTGACGCCGGGGATGAGTCCAAATCAGAACGATCATCCCAAGGTTCCCCAACACGGTGATGGTGTAGATGAGTGAGAAGATGGAGAAAAGAGGGGCCTGCAGCTTGTTGGGATCTGTCAGTCCTAGGAGGATGAAATGGGCCATCCTGCTGTCATTCCTCCCATCCGTTTGAGTTAAGGGATCCAACAGGATTTAGCAGAATTGCTAAGAGCCGTCAGAGTGAAGGAAGCAGAGCTCATTGCACAGAGTAAATTGAACTGGGATCTTGAGGTGTATTCTGGAACTGGAGCCCGGTTATGCCTTCCACGCTGATGCAAGATGAGGGACAACAAAAGGTTGCAGATGAAATGTTGTTTCGTTGCAGGCCAGGTGGAGAGCGTCGACAGCTAGCACAATGCTGCAGCAAGCAAGGCACTCCTGAACTCGAATCTCCACCAGCTTCTATCTAACGGAGTGAACTCCAGCAGGGAATGCTTTTCCATATGGGGGCTCTTCTCCATAGAGGCAATTTTCATCTCGGATTTTTGTTCCTTTCCATAACTTGCTCAAATGTTCTGTGGCCAATAAATCCCCCTTCTTGATGTCTGCTACAGAAACAACACCAAAACCAAAAGCCCCAGCTCTACAACAGTTTCTGTTGCAGCTGGGATTACCAATATTAGAAAGTTACTTCCTCCTCATCGTTATCAATACAGTTGATGAATCTCCTCGATATCTGATGCCAGCTGTTTGAATTCCTGACCTGCCTTCCCAGCTGAAGCCCACACAGATAAAGCTAAGAGGAGGATCAGGAGAACCTTGATTTGAGAACACCATTTGCACAGAAAGCAATGCTGGAAAGCTAAGGGACGTTTGCTACTGTTATTGAACGACCAAAGAGTTAGCTGTACAGCCAAAGGCTTCCACGGTCACCTGCAATTTTTCCTTACTGCTATGATTCCTTTCTGCTGGAAGGATGGAACCAGCCCCACTGTGCCTTTAGAAAACCCCCTCTCTCAGATTAAACAAAGGGGTGCGGTAGAAAAGAACTCATACCCACATTTCTGCCTTTCAGTCCAGATGCCTGGCACAACTCCCCAGGACAAACTAACAGGAATATTTAAAGACACGCTTTTCTCTCAGAGTAATTGCTCTCAGTGGAATTGTCCCACGAGAAAAGCAAGTGATGTTTACAACTGCTTCCGTTATGAACAAGTGACCTCAGAGTCCCTCACCACAGGCTGGAGCTAATCCCTACGCTCCAAGCCACCTGGAGATTTATGGAACTCAATGACGAGCAACAGTCACGAGTGTCCAGAGAGTACACAGATCCTATGCACCCTGGCTACAGACAGGCACCTACACGTCCCCTTCCAAATCCGTTTGAGGACTGAGGTGTGGGAGAGCTCTGCTAAGGTTCTTCAAGTTCCAGATCTCCTGGAAAACAGTTCTAAGTTAGTCCTTCTGGATGGAAATCTCTGGCTTCACAGGGATACACGGCTCCAAGCACCCCTTCTCCTTCTTCTCAAAAGGAGGAGACTGATGCTATCGTTTCGAGCTTCTGCAAAAGGAAAAAGTCTGCAGTGCCTCCGGAGCTCCGTGTGTTAGAATCAGGCTGAATGAGACAGCTTGCGGGATCGTTCGAATGGTACCAGAGAGGATTTTTCCCTGTCTGCTTTTATTCCTGCCTGTCAAGTGACTGGATTTGCTCAAAGGTGACCTCTAAGATACCATCCACCATCAGCTTTGGACTGTATCTTTAGGAATACCTGTAAAACGTTGAGAAAAACTGTTCTTCCAAGAGCTCTTTGTCCTGGGAATGTGGTTTCAGAACTGGAAGTCACTGCAAATCGAGATCTCCCTGGGCAAACTGGCAAAAAACCACTTCCCAGTCCAACCCAGACTAAATAACTACATTGTGCTGCTGCTCTCCTTGTTGCTATTTTATTATTATAGCGCATTTGCAAATATTTTTCTAGGTTGAGCTGAAACCTACCAAAGGGCACGGTATCACCCTAAGCAGGTACCTAGGGCTGATTTTCTGGGATTGCAAGTGCCATGAGGAGGGAGAGCGCAGACCAGACCTGAGCGCTGCCATCCTGCCAGTTCCTGAACCAGGGAGTAGTTGATCCATCAAATCCATCTTTACCAAATTATTTGACCAGGAAGTCACGCAGGACAGTGTCCAATGCTGTGCAGAAGTCCAGGTAGATGACGTCAGTAGCTCTTCCATTATCCACTGGGGCTCCAACTCCATTATAAAAGCTGGTCAGGCACTGGTTGCCCTTGGTGAAGCCCTGTTGGTTACCACCCATCACCTCTTCTTGATTGTCCACCTGCCTCAGTAGAGCCTTCGGGAGGGCCTGCTCCATGGTCTTGCCAGGCACAGAGGTGAGACTGACTGACCGGTAGTTCCCAGCATCTTCTTGTCTTCCCCTTCTTCCAAGTGGGAGTTACGGTTCCCCTTCTGCAGTCAGTGGAATGTGTCTTGCCTGTGTTCACACAGCCTTCTGCATGCTTATAAACACTCTGCAGTATAACTGAATAAGAGAAGCATGTGATTGCCCATGCAATACAAAGCTGTGGTTCTTTAATTGCCACGTACAATCGGTCCTGGTTATTTCCTCTAAGCTGTTCATGTTAGGTGCCATCTAATTTTCTTTGTGTTAGATACACAGATACACATGGAAAATGAAGCTGGGGCACACTCATACAAGCAGCTGGAGGGATCGGCTCCAGCACTGTCCCAGTGCTTCCCATTTGTCTCGTGTAAGGCTTAGATTTTCACCATGAGATACAGTTTCATGTTACTGCACAGAAAAACAACTCTGTTATTGTAGTCCGATGTCTCAGTTCTTTACCCATTCTTACCAGTGAGATTTTTCTTCTTAAAAACCTGAGATTTCTGAAACCAAGGGGCTTGAGAAAATTTCAGCTGGTTTTCAGGAGCTATCCATCTTTTGAGCATTATTCTGATTTGAGCCCTTCCCAAAAGCACCCACTTACAGTAAAACCTATCATTCACTTCACACATCAGTCAGTCATCTATAGTTCATCCCACCTGTTTCCACCCCTTCAAGGTGGGCAGACAATGTCATACCATACACTTGTTTACCATTTTGTTTACCTCACTAGGCCCTCATTAGATCATCCATTAAATTTTCTTTAACATTTTCTGGACTGGAATTATGATGTTAAGTTTTTGGGCATCAATACATTCAATTAACTTCATCTTAGATTCATGAGGCATATATAATACAACACATTTCACATATTAACAACTCACTGTGGGCATCATTACATCCAAAACCAACTTGTCTATCTTCTTCAATTCCAAAAGGAAAGAAAACTAAACTCAAGATTCTTCTCTTTTTTTTTTTCCCTTTTCTTCTTCTTTTCCATTCTTTCCTCCTCCTGTTTTTTTTTCCCCCATGCTCCTTGATTTTCCCCTCTTTCTCTGGCTTTTTCTCTTTTCTACATTCTTTTTGCTGCCTCATTGCTGGCCACCACTCTTTTTCCTTCTTCCTTTCTCTAAACTCTTCTTCCTGCTTCATCACTGGCCTCCATTCTTCTATTCGTGACATAAAATTCCCAAATCTTCCCAACATGCCCCAAAATGACCCTGGTCAGGGCCAAAATGCCTCATCAAGGCACATTTCATCAGTAAAGTAAGTCTTCAGGTCCCCATCAGGGCACTTGACACACTTATCTCCTAGAAGCTCCATGTCATGGACCTCCGATCTACCATCACAAATAGCGATTTCACCAACTACACAGTCCTCATCGTCCATGCCGTACTTCTGGGCAACAAGAGTCCCAAGGGCTAGCTAGGTCACACACAGTAACCATTTTAACTCCATGATCACAGCCTTCTACCTTCTCTCTTGGTTTCCCCACACACAGTATCTTACCCTGCCAACTATGCCAAGTGTAACAGAAAAGGTCCCAAATCTCTTAGGACTACACCCTTCATTTCATCAGGAGGTGAGGTCCCAGCTCCCTCCTTGTGCTGCTGGTCCTCCAACCGCTCTCTGATCTTCTCTCTCCCAGACTTCTTCCAAAGCTTCCCACTCCCAAGCTTGTTCCTCAACCCTCTCAAGCTCCTCCTTGCTCTCCCTACCTGGCCTTCATCTAAGCCTGGGGCAACCCCGCGCTGGGCCCACCCCTTCCAGTCAAGGGGGGGGGGGCATAGGAGGAAACAATTTCCCTGTGCTCCCTGGGCCAGCCGCAGCCTTCACCAGCTGCTCCATCAGCAGCCCCAGCCCTGACCCAACAGTTCCCCTGGGAGCTGGGTTACCTTTAAATTGCTTTTCAAATGATACTTCAGGGTCTTCTTGATGCTGGAATGTGTAACAGAGATGATTTTTACTTTGCCCACATGTTGTGCAAAAGTGACAGTGCTTCTGCCTGAGGTTCATTGATTCTGAAGGAAGCACTGGGAGCTGAGCTCAGATTCGCTGGTTTAATATTGGGGTGCTCACGATACCGGGGCGGCTGTCAGGCAGGCTGTGCCCATAGGAGTGCTGGGGGCACCACCAAGTTTCCATCCAGCTGTGTGCAGCTGTGCAGGCCGAGGCAGTGTATGCGTGTTCCCAAGCTCACAGGAGCCCTTCCTCACGGGCTGGTCCCCTGTTCTGTGCCTTTCCACGCAGGGCACTGCTGGGCGCTGCCTGCTTCGGGGCTCACCGTGAGGGAAGGGCTTAGGGAGCACAGCTGGCAGAGAGCCATGGAGGTATCTGGGTATCTATGGGGATCTCGCACATGAGGGGAGGCTCGGTCTGCTGGGAGTGCTCAGCCTGGGGAAGAGAAGGGCTGTTCCCTGGCAGCGGGAGGGGAGCCCAGCCAGCCCCGTGCCCACCGCAGGTGCAGGGCTGCAGGCAGACAGCTCCAGGAGGAGCTCTGCGTACCCTCTGCTTTCCCCACGGGCACTGCTCCTTCCTCACTTGTTTCTCCTCATTCTGGTTCTGTTTCCTTTCATTTTTTCCCTTTCTTCTTCTTCTTATTTTTTTTCTGTTCTTTATCAAATCCTCTTTCTCTCACCCCACGCAATTTCTAACGCTGCATGCGCTGCTGGGCAGAGCCCTGGGGCAGCCGTCACGGGGACGCGGGGTGCACGGGGCAGCTCCTCCACCCCGCTTTTGTAGCTCATCTTCCCCGAGCCGTGTACCCCCCAACTTGCACAAGGGGCTCTGCAGTGCCCCATCCTTCCCCCCCAGGGCTCTTATCAGATGGCCGTTACCAGCCCGCAGCCCCACAGCTCTTCTGCCCACATGTGCTGGGGGACGTTGCCCAGTGCTGGCCCCAAGGTGGCCCTGCGGCCTGGGGGCTCAGCCCCCACCTCCGGCCCCTGCCATGACTGTGCACAAAGCAATTGTGCACATTGGCACATGCTGCCCTGTCTCTGGGGACTGAAGTCCCCCTCCACACACACACGCACAGAGCTGTGCCTCCTGCAGGTCCAGGAGCTGCTCTGGGGAGCAGCATTTGGGGGCTGTGCTCCTCCTGCATTGCCACCGGGTCCCAGATGTACCTCCAAACTCCCCAGTGTTGGAGGACATCACTTCAGCCCGAGTCTCCCCACTGTCCCCAGTATGCCACAGGGTCCCCAGTGCTCCCAGTGCTACCTGAGCCCCACCATGCTCCACAGTGCTTGCCAGAGCCCTCAACATTCCCAGTGCCCCCCAGTGCTCCCAGTGGCTCCCACTACTGCCAGGAGCACAGGGAGGCACTGAGTCCTGGGCAGCACCAAGGAGCACAGGGGAACAGCGTGACACTGGGAGCAGTGGGTATACTGGTGCATACTGGGAGAACTGGTGACACTGGAGCATGCTGGGAGCTCTGGGCAGCACTGGGGAGCTGAGCTTGGAGCACTGGGGCACTGGGATTTCAAGCAAACACTGGGGGCTGGGGGGCTGTTGGACAGGATCATATCCACATTGACCGATGGGGTACATGCTCCTCACTGGCCTCCAGCCAGGCTTTGTGGCACTGGTCACCACCACCTGGACCCTGGAAGGATCAGCCCTTCCCCACCCACCACCTCCCCCATGTTCATCCAGACCATGCAACACCAGCTCCTCTAAGAGCATCGTGCGGGAGATGAGACAAAGACCCTGCTGAGGTCCAGGTGACAATACCCACTGCTCCCTCCTTTTAGTGAAGGACGGCTGACAAGCCCACGAGAACTGTCTCGGTGTTGCTAGTAGCTGGCAGGGAGTCAAGGAATCCTGTGGCTGTCCTTAGCCTGCAGCAAATGCACCCTCACATTCCTCAGAAGGTTTGCAGACGTCCCTCAGGGATCTTTGTTTAAGCTCCCAGAACACGTTCTTGGGACACTGTCGGACAAAGCCCTGAGCAGCTTTGTAGGAATTCCCTGTTCCTCCTGATGGGAGTGGGAGGTAGGGCTAGAAACATCCTGACGTCGCTTCCAACAAGAACATTGTGACGCTTCTGTCTGTTCCCATTACAGCTACTGTGATGCTCGGAGTCAGCAATTCCTCCTCTGCATGTGGCTGAGACCCGCGTGTGGCTGAGACCCACACGTGGCACGTTTGGGGGCACGGTGTTCCAACAGCCTCCATGTTATCCGCAGACCCAACAGATCCTGGCAGGATTGGCAGAGCCTTACACACCTCATGCGTGCACGTGCAAGCTCAACGTCGCCATTCTGAATGACTCTGCGTTCCCATCCAGTACGGCTTTTCCCGGGGATGGCTGGGAAAGCAGTCGGCTGCCCTTGGTGATGGCTGTAAGCCGGGCATGAACACTGCCAGATCAGGATTCTTTCCATGTTCTTCCCTTTGCTCATCCCCATACCCTTCCACCCTTACTGGGTGTTTCCATCATGGTGACCATGGTAACATTGGCCAGCAATGTCATGGAAATTATATCTTCATTTTTTATTTATGATCCGTTGTGCCCTTCAACTCATCGAGCTGTGATGTTGTTGGAGTCACCCCAAGCCGGGTGAGGCAGAAGCTCGGGGCAGCGCAGCGCCGTAGCAGCCCACAATAACTGAAAGGTTGCTGTTGTGTGTGATGGCACGTTATTCAGTAGTGAGGAAGAGCATGAGGGAGGAAAACCCTACTGGACATGAGAAGAAAGAGCTGTCACATGCGATCTGCTCTCAGCATTGGACGTTCATGGGCTCAGCACCAAACACAACATGGGGTTCGTTACGATCCAGAGAGCCCCGGGCCCGTTCCTTGCGTGGCGAATTGGAGAGGGTCCAGCGTGTGCGTGATCAGAGGGACGATGGAGGTGGCCCAGCAGCACAACTCAGCCATACCCTGGGCAAGCAGCCAGGACTGGATGTGGCCGGTGTGACGCTGCAGGGTGCCAAACCCTCGCACCATCTTCCTGGAGTGTCCATGCCAACGAGGGTGCAGGTGGGCCTCTGAGTGCAGACATTCTTGGGTTGCCATGATAGCGTAATCATGATATGTGATTAACCATGGTACACGGTTATCACAAAGTGCCCAAAGCACGGGAGTTCCCCAAAATCAACTGGAAGCCCTTGAGGAAGAGACATGGGCATTTAGTGCTGCTGAAGGGCTCCTGACCGAGCCATGGCATTGTGCACAGTCACAGCAGGGGCAGGAGGTGGGGGCTGACCCCCAGGCCGCAGGGCCACCCCGGGGCCAGCACTGGGCAACGTCCCCCAGCACATCCGGGCAGAAGAGCTGTGGGGCTGCGGGCTGGTAACGGCCATCTGATAAGAGCCCTGGGGGGGAAGGACGGGGCACCGCAGAGCCCCTTGTGCAATGGGGAGGGACGTGGCTCAGGGGAGATGGGCTACAAAAGCGGAGCGGAGGAGCTGCCCCGTGCACCCCACATCCCTGTGACGGTGTCGGCTGCTGCAGCTGCGGGAGCCATGGCCGTGTACAAGGTGAAGGTGGTGACGGGCGACGTCCTGGAAGCAGGGACCAGAAACTTTGTCTACATCACCCTGGTGGGGACACGGGGCGAGAGCCCAAGGACAACGATGAGCTACAAGTTCAGGGCCGGAACGGTGGGCAGGGGACGGGGTCTCTGCAGAGGGGAGGTGGCACAGTCTGCCCCCGGGGTGCCAGCATGGGTCTGGCTTGGGAGAACGGGCAAAGAGCCGAGTGTGTCCCGAGCAGGGGGGGAAATGGGGGAAAAAGGAGGGTGGAGAGGTGGGGGAGAGGGTCCTGGGATGGAGGAGAGGGGATGGGAGGGATGGAGGAGAAGGAACGGGAGGGGTAGATGAGAGGGGTCCCAGGGAGATGCTCTGCTCCCCCGCCCCAGCAGAAGGGAATGCTGTGCTGGCCCCAGAGTGCCGGCACAGACCCAGTCCCACTCCAGCCGTCACCGTGCCCCCCAGGTGAAGGAGCAGACGGTGAAGTGCCAGCAGGACCTGGGCCCCATCCTCCTCGTCCGCCTGCACAAGAGCCGACTCTTCTTGGACGACGCCTGGTTCTGCAACGACGTGCAGGTGACGGCCCCCGACGGCACCACCTACCGCTTCCCCTGCTACCAGTGGCTGGAGGGGGACACCACGCAGGAGTTCTGCGAGGGCAAGGGTAGGGCACGGCCCCCCCTCCCCAGGCGGCTATGGGCAGAGCGGGGCAGAGCAGGGCCGCGTCCCCCTGCCCCATGCTGCCCGGAGCCGCCACCCCCCCGGGGACACAGCACCACAGGGCGTGCATGGGGGTCATCCCGAGCCCCCTCTCCTCACCCAGGGAGCATCCTGGCGGAGGACGACCCCGAGGTGCTGAAGGAGCAGCGGCGCAGGGAGCTGCGGGCACGGCAGGACACGTACCAGTGAGCGCCGGGGGCACGGGGCGGGCGCCCAGCTCTGCCCACATCCCGCAGGGCTGCTCAGCGCTGCCCCGCGCCCTCCGCCCGCGCAGGTGGAAGCACTACGCCGACGGCTGGCCCCGCTGCCTCAACGTGGACTCCATCTTCGAGCTGGACTCCAACACCAAGTTCTCCTGCACGCGAGCCAAGTCCTTCACGGGCCTCCTCATCTATGAGTGAGCGGCGGCGGGGATGGCGGTGGGGGGGCCCTGCTGGCTTCTGCGGGGTCAGGGGCTGCGGGCTCTGCAGGGCCGGTGCTGAGCCCCCCCCGCCCCAGGGGAGCTGTCAACCTGCTGTCAGGGTTCCTGACCAGGCCCGAGTCCTGGCGCAGCCTGGAGGAGATGCGCACCATCTTCTCCCGCGAGCAGGGCCGGGACATAGGTGCGTGCCTCACCTCCCCCGCCCCTCCCGGCTGCGGCCCCGTGCAGGGCCAGGCCTGACCCCCATCTGCCCATAGTGCCCGAGTACGTGGCCAGCCACTGGCAGGATGATGCCTTCTTTGGGTACCTGTTCCTCAACGGCAACAACCCCATCGTCATCCGGCAGTGCTTGGAGCTGCCGGCCAAGTTCCCGGTGACGGAGCAGATGGTGGCCGGCTTGCTGGGCCCGGGCACCACCCTGGCCAAGGAGCTGCAGCACGGCCGCATCTTCCTGGTGGACTACGAGCTGCTGGAGGACATCCCCGCGGGCACCATCCATGGCAGGCAGCAGTACGTGGCGGCCCCGCTCTGCCTGCTGCACCAGGGGGCCGGCGGGCACCTGCGCCCCATCGCCATCCAGGTAGGGCTGTGTGGGGCCGGGGGCCGAGGGCTGCATGCCCCCCCGGCACGGCCCCACCGCCTGGCACCCGCAGCTCAGCCAGACGCCTGGGCCCGGCAGCCCCATCTTCCTGCCCAGCGACAGCGAGTGGGACTGGCTGCTGGCCAAGACCTGGGTGCGCAACGCTGACTTCTACAGCCACCAGGTGGTCACCCACCTGCTGCGCACCCACCTGCTCGGGGAGGTCTTCGCCATTGCCACCCTGCGCCAGCTGCCCTCCTGCCACCCCCTCTTCAAGGTGTGCAGGGGGGGGACCCAGCGGGGCCCAGGAGCCCTGTTCTGCCTGGCAGCCCCCGCTCAGGGCATGTTCCCCCGCAGCTGCTGATACCGCACTTCCGCTTCACACTGCACATCAACACGCTGGCGCGCAGCATCCTCATCAACCCCGGCGGTGTCATCGACAGGGTGAGCACGGGCACGGCCCGGAGCCCACGGCCTCCTGCCCCCGCTGAGCCGCGGCCGTGTCCCGGCACAGGGCTCGGGGGTCACCGCCGAGGGGCTGCAGATGATCCTGCAGCGCGGCCTGGAGAGGGTCACCTACGCCTCGCTCTGCCTGCCTGATGACATCCGTGCCCGCGGCGTCTCCACCGTGCCCCACTACCACTACCGGGACGACGGGCTGCGCCTCTGGGCGGCCATTGCCAGGTGCGGGCGGGCGCGGGGCGGGCACCGGGGGGCCGGGGGCACGGCGCAGCCCCAGCTCCCTCTCCCGCGGCAGGTTTGTCTCCGGGCTGGTGGCTCTCTACTACGCGGACGACGCGGCGGTGCGCAGGGACACGGAGCTGCAGGCCTGGGTGCGCGACATCTTCACCAATGGCTTCCTGGAGCGGCACGCCTCAGGTAGTGCTGCCAGCGGGGAGGCCGCGGGCCCAGGATGGCAGGGGCCCAGCGGGCGCTGACGGCCCCCCGGCCCCAGGCGTGCCCTCCTCGCTGCAGACCGTGGCCGAGCTCAGCACCTTCCTCACCATGGTGGTGTTCACGTGCTCGGCGCAGCACGCGGCCGTCAACAACGGGCAGTACGACCTGGGCGCCTTCCTGCCCAACGCCCCGTCCTCCATGCGGCACCCGCCGCCCGCCCAGAAGGGCACGGCCTTCCTGCAGCACTTCCTGGACACCGTCCCCGAGGTGGACACCACCGCCAACATCCTGGTGGCCCTCGTCCTGCTCAGCTCCCGCCTGGATGATGTGGTCAGCCCCCGCCCCGCCGCCCGTGCTGCCCCCAGCCCCTGTGCCGGGGCCTGACGGGCCGTGCTCTGTGCCCCCAGAGGCTGCTGGGGCACTACCCCGAGGAGCGCTTCACAGAGCTGCAGCCCCGGCAGCTCATCAGGGCCTTCCAGAGGGAGCTGGAGGAGATCCGGGACCACATCGAGCAGCGCAACTACAGGGCCGAGCTGAGGTACAGCTACATGAACCCGCCGGAGATCGAGAACAGCATCTCCATCTGAGCCGCCCGGCCCCGCTCCTGGGCGGCAGCAGGCCCAGCTCCCCAGCGTGAGCACCCCCAGCACTCAGCTCCTCCAACACTCTGTGCACGCAGCGCTCAGCACCCCCAGCACATAGCACCCCCAGCACACTCAGCACCCCCAGCACTCAGCACCCCCAGCACTCAGCACTCCAAGACCCCCAGCACCCCACACCCCCAGCACCCATCACC
>JAOWBO010000081.1:170431-181049 GCA_028564985.1 Crax fasciolata
TCCGTGCTTCTGTGATCTTTGAGGACCCTTCCAACCCAACCATTCTGTAGTTCTGTGATCTTTAAGGACCCTTCCAACCCAACCATCCCACCACTCCGTGCTTCTGTGATCTTTGAGGACCCTTCCAACCCAACCATTCTGTAGTTCTGTGATCTTTAAGGACCCTTCCAATCCAACCATTCCGTGGTTCTGTGATCTTTAAGGACCCTTCCAACCCAACCATCCCACCACTCTGTGCTTCTGCGACCTTTAAGGACCCTTCCAACCCAACCACTCGACCATTTCACGCCTCTTCAAAAGGAACAGAGCCCCGGGGCCGCTCACCCAGCTTCGCCCTCTGCTCCTTGCAGCGCTCGGCCAGCCCCTGCAGCTCCTCGTACTTGCGGGACAGCTCGGCGCGCCCCGTCTCCAGCGGGGCCTGGAACTTCAGGTTCTGCTCGGCCAGGCTGCGGTTGGCAGCCAGCGCCATCTCCCTCTCCAGCTGCAGCTCCTGCACCTGGGGAGCAGAGCCCACGGTCAGCGCGGTGCCACCAACCCCAGCGGCCTCGCGCCGCGGCCGCCCACCTCGCGGGACTCCAGGGCCAGGCGCTCCATCTCCTCGGCGTTGTCCTGCAGCTCCCGCAGCTCCTCCACCGTGCGGCTCTTCAGGGTGTCCATGCTCCTGGAGCAGGGACAGGAACCGTGGAGATTGCCCAGCCCAGCCATCCTCGCCCAACCACGCTCCCCAACGCAACCACATGGTTGGGGAACAGCTCTGAGCCCACCAGCCACCAACCCAACCCCACCGTGGCCACCCAACCACGGCCCTAAGCAGAATGGGGGAATCCTTAAGGCTGGAGAAGGCCCCTAAGGTCATCAGTCCAACTGCTGACCATGGCCACCCAACCGTGTCCTTAAACAGAGCCATTAGGGCTGGAGAAGCCCCCTAAGGCCGTTGAGTCCAACCGCTGACCCAACCCCACCATGCCCACCCAACCACGTCCCCAAGTGCCACATCCCCATGCTGCCTGAGCACCGCTCCACCCCCGGCTCTGTGTCTCCCTCCGGCGCAGCTCCCCACCTCCGCCCCCGCTCCGGGCTCGGCCCAGAGCCGCTCCGCCAACGCGAGGCCGCCCGGCACCGGGGAGGCCCTGAGGGGCGGCACCGGGAGGCCGCGGCCTACAGCCCAAGCCCCGCTCCGCCCGGCGGAGCGCGCTGCCACCCGCTTCCGCCTTCCGGCCGGATGCCGGAAGTGGGCGGTGCCAAGGAGTGGGGAGAGGGAAAAGCGCCCCTATGCGGCGGGCGGTGCGTGCTGCCGCCGCCATCTTGTGGCGGGGATGGGCTGGGGGTGGTGTGCAGCGCCTTGCGCACTTTGTGTTGTGTTAAGTGGGAGAGCGGCTGCGAGACCGTGTGGGTCCTTAAAGATCATAGAATCCAAGAGTGGTGGGGTTGGACAGGTCCTTAAAGATCACAGAATCATAGAATGGTGGAGTTGGAAGGGTCCTTAAAGATCACAGAATCCTAGAGTTGTGAGGTTGGAAGGATCCTTAAAGATAAAGGAATCCTAGAGTTGTGGTGTTGGAAGGGTCCTTAAAGATCACAGAATCATAGAACCACAGAATGTTTGGGTTGGGAGGGTCCTTAAAGATCATAGAACCATAGAGTAGTTGGGTTGGAAGGGTCTTTAAAGGTCACAGAATCATAGAAGGTTGGATTGGAAGGGTCCTGAAAGATCACAGAATCATAGAACCACAAAATGTATGGGTTGGGAGGGTCCTTAAAGATCATAGAACCATAGAATGGTTGGGTTGGAAGGGTCCTTAAAGGTCACAGAATCATAGAACCACAGAATGTTTGGGTTGGGAGGGTCCCTAAAGATCACAGAGTCATAGAAGGTTGGGTTGGAAGGATCATAAAAGGTCACAGAATCATAGAAGGTTGGGTTGGAAGGGTCATTAAAGGTCACAGAATCATAGAAGATTGGGTTGGAAGGGTCATTAAAGATCACAGAATCACAGAACCGCAGAATGGTTGGGTTGGGAGCATCCTTAAAGATCATAGAACCATAGCATGGTTGGGTTGGAAAGGTCCTTAAAGGTTGCAGAATCATAGAATGGTTGGGTTGGGAGGGTCTTTAAAGATCATAGAACCATGGAATGGTTGGGTTGGAAGGGTCCTTAAAGATCCATGCTTTAAAGCTTCACCCTGCCAGCCAAGAGGGAGGGTGGAACGCGAAGGGGACCGCACCAAGGTCATGCTAGTATTGCAGAGGTGCTGCCATCCTGGCACATGGCTCCCAAAAGGTCCTTGCAGGCCACGTGAGGCCCTGCTGGCTGCTCAATGACAAACATGAGTCACACGGATCCGGTTCGGTACCCCGCGGTCCGGTCGGCGCGTTGCAGGGCTGATAACCCGGTGGAAACCCAACGTTATTGCACATTAGGGGTTTGACATTGCAGAGGGAGATCGATATTTTCAAGGAGAATCGATACGGTGAGGAGGTGGAAAGGAGGGAGAACATCCGGCTCCTGATTGGTATCAGGGGCCGAGCAGGGGATAAGGACTTTGAAAAATGGGTTAAAAAGTACCGAGTTCAGCTCTGTGCCATGCTTCACCTTTGGTTTGCTCGGCCACGCTGTGGTTTTGGTTGGATGTCCCTCGGTGAAATGAGACTTGGGTAGAATTCCACCAGTTTGCCCGGTAGAATGAAATAAAATTCATAGCGTTGTGGTGTTCTTTGTGGTTTTTCCTATTGATTTTTTCAAGTTTATCTTCAAAACAACGTCACCTTCTTAATGGGGGAGGGCTCGGACACCAGAAGAGCCTTCCCCGGGATCCTGCCCGTCTTTCACGGTGATTTTATCAGCGTTTCTCTCAGCTCTTCTCAGCACCACATCACAGATGTGGCTCAGCAGCAAGCCACAGCCCGACCAGCCGCCTTCCTGTGTAACCCCGGGGCTTCACCAGTGGTGTGGTTCAGCCACAGGCGGTGGCTTTGGTCGCTGGTTGGGTCACCGCAGCGGGTGGGAAGAGGTCCTGTCCTACGACGTCCACCCAGCGGTGAGCCGACGTCTCACCTTGTAATTTCTCCATATTAATCAAAAATTGCTACGCCGAGTCCTAAGAATTCAGAGCTTTGGGGGCATTGGAGCAGAGTCCCCTCGTCCCAGTCTGCCCTTACAGAAGGGTCAGGGAAGACGGAAGAGGGAGAGGAAAACAAGTTTGCTGCTTTAATCTCCCGAGATAAGCTCTATCTCAGTAAGGTGATTTTTTTTCATGCCGAGCCTTTCATGCCAGCATGAATCGAGCTCTAGGAATCGATACGTTTTCCTAAACGGAGCAAGACCAGATCCGTTCTGTAGGGCTCTTGCTGAGCTTCGTCAGCAAAGCTCCTCACCATGGAAAGCGTGAAAATTCATCTACAGTTCTATCTGGCCCACGGGATGAGCCGTAAATGCAATGTAAGCATTGCTGCCCAATCTTGGATGGTTCCATTGAGAATTTTTGGGCCACCAGGGCTGATCTGATGCAACTGACTCCCACCATGTTTCCATTGCCAGCTTCTCACTGCAACACCTGGACTGAAGTCTGGGGAGGGGAGAGCTGCAGAGCCTGTTCTCCGAACCCAGTGAGATGCCTCCAGTCCTCACGCTGAGTAACGACGTGTTTCGGAACTGGGCTGGCCCTTTGGGTTTATCCGGTGTCTACAGCATGGGGATGTCCGTGTAGGGGATTTCTAGGTACCACCGTGACCATCCATGGCCGTGAAGTGAGGTCTCCGTGCTCCGTTTCTTCACAGCTCATTAAAATGACCCCCAAACCTCCTGGTTTAAGCCAGTTCTATGCCCCTTCACAGCCTGTTTCCCATCAGGAAGAAATCTGATTACGAAATCATAGGCCCTTGGGCAAACACATTTTTCCAAAAACTTCCTTTAAGGCTCTGTGTATGGAAAAATCTCTGTTTCTTATCAGGCTTGCCAGGCACATGCAGAAGTTTGACGTGTGAGCAAACAGGCAGCAGCCCCGGGGCCTCACCCAAAAAGAGGAAAATCTGTTTTTGGCCAATCTCAGAGCCAGGTCAGCCCAGGATGGGCAGAGCACAGCAGGAAACACCTGCAGTTCCCACCAGCAGCAACACCTCGGCCCTTCTCTCCAGGGAAGGTCAATGTTGTGACATGTGGACCACCAGATTCTCTGCTACCCATCTCCATCCCGTCGGTCATCGGCAGCGTGACCTTGGCCAATGGCACCATCTGTATGAGCCCAGCTCCTGGCACCTGGAGTGGGCAAAGGGGAGACACGAGGTGGGATAGGAACAGGATGGAGCCAAAGCTTGGGTCCTTCCTGGGGCTGTCCCCTGTACAGAATGGTTTGGGTTGGAAGGGCCCTTTGGAGACCATCTCGTCCAGCCTCCCTCCAACGTCATCGTGGTCTCCTCTTGCCTTCCTTGTGTTGCCTCGTTGTAGTCTCTGTCTCTTCCTTCATCTCGTGGTGATGAAGGTGAGGAGCTCCTCTTGCTGACCTGGCTCTGAGGTTGGCCAATGAATCTGCTCATTGCTGCTCTGCAGCTTTGGCTGCTAGAAGAGATGACCGTGAGTGTGACCGAGTTACAGAATGCCATCATTCCACACCACCTATCCTCATCACGAGGCTCTCCCCAGTTTGTTTTTTAAATGCAATGAGGGCACTTGCCCAAAAGTTCCTCTTTTCCTAGCAAGAAGACTGCCATACCATTGTCCCCTGCCTGGGGGATATCGGGCATCTCTTCCCTTCTCCCCCTACCACCACCTGCCAGATGCCACCAGGCTCTTCCTTCCTCTCCCCTGTGCAATTAGCATCCATCCTTGCCTTGCAGGGAGCTGGGCTGGGGCCAGTGCTCGCTGCCACCGCTCGCTGTTTTCCTCCAGCATGGGACAAGGTGACCGTGCTGGCTCATGTGCGTGGCACTGCGATGCCCAACCTGGAGCCGAGCACCTCTTGATGCAGCCACGTGTGGGTGACCTCTGCGTTGTCCTGGCCAGCGGCATCCCCAGAGGGTCTCGCTCCAGTGGGTCCCAGTTTCACCCCCTACCTGATCCCAGTTTCATGCCCCAGCACGTCCCAGTTTCACATCATCCCAATGACTGAGCACAGGGACAGGGGGTGACAGTGAAGGAGCCACGTGTGTCCCCAGGGCAAAGCCAGGACTCCTGTTAGTTCTTCTCAGGGCTGTCATCCCAGAGCTGGGGTTTGGGTCTCAGCTTGGAGCCAGGAATGAGACTGGGATTCTGCAGGGCAGAGGACATGAACACCTTGGTGTGAAGGGAAAAGCAGCCAGTGCCGGTGCCAGGAAAGCTACCGAGGAAATCCCTGTGTTTTCTGATGGACGTTGGTTCTGATTAAGCAAAGTGCTGCTCACGAGCCCCTTGCACAATCCCCTGTGTCCATCCCATCCTTGGGGACACCACGTTGTCCCCATCCCCTCCTGCCCCAGCCAGTGTGGCAGCCCCGTGCCCCGCTGGAGGAGATGGCGAGCTGTCAGCGTGACATTCCCCCTGTGTCCTCTGGGGACATTGTGATAACTCCCCCCAGTCGTTTGCCTTTCTTATCAGGGCCACTGGCCAAACAAGCGCCGGGCTGTATATAAGGAACCCAACCGGGGCAGCCCGGCACATTCACCGGTGGCATCGGCACGAAGAGCCATGATGAAGCTGCTCCTGCTCCTCGGCTTGGTGGCCCTGGCCCAGTGCCAAACCTCCAGGTGAGCATTGGGGTGATGGGTGGGCTCAAAGACCCCATGGCCAAGGCGCAACGTGGGTGGCCCCGGTTGTGTCCACGCATGGCATGGACCCAACCACGTCCATGCCCTGAGCCCCGTCCCTGCCGTGCCCCAGGATCTACTTGACGAAGATGAAGTCCCTGCGGAAGCAGCTGAAGGAGCACGGCCTGCTGGAGCGCTTCCTGAAGCAGCACTCCTACAAGCCGTCTTCCAAGTTCAACTCCGTCCTCAAGGGCTCGTCCGCCTTCGAGTCCATGAAGAACTACCTGGACGTGAGCACGGCGTGGGCAGAGGGCTGGCTCCGTCCCGGGGGGCTGCTGGCCCCTCATGGCCCTTCCCCACCCTTCTAACCCCCTCCCCACCCCAATTCCACAGGTTGAGTACTATGGCACCATCTCCATCGGCACGCCGGCCCAGGATTTCACCGTCATCTTCGACACCGGCTCCTCCAACCTCTGGGTGCCCTCGGTGTACTGTTACAGCGCGGCCTGCAGTGAGTGTCCCCGTCCCCACGGCCAGCCCTGTGTTGTCACCTCACCCAGCAGGCTGTGACCGTCCCCTCTCCCATCCCCGCAGGCGACCACAAGCGCTTCAACCCCGCTGACTCCTCCACCTACCAGAGCACCAACGAATCCGTCTACATCGCCTACGGCACCGGCAGCATGAGCGGCATCCTGGGCTATGACACCGTCAGGGTATGGCGGTCATACTCCGGCTGCCTGGCCCCTGGGACGTGGGGACACAGGGACACCGTCTGCTCCAACCCAACCCATCTCGTTCTCCCCACCTCTCCCACCAGGTCTCGAGCATCGATATCGAGAACCAGATCTTTGGGCTGTCTGAGACCGAGCCCGGCTCGTTCTTCTACTACTGCCCCTTCGACGGCATCCTGGGCCTGGCCTTCCCCAGCATCTCCGCCTCCGGGGCCACCCCCGTCTTTGACAACATGATGAGCGAGGACCTGGTGGCCGAGGACCTCTTCTCTGTCTACCTGAGCAAGTAAGACCCAGTGAGGGTCCCCTGGGGGCTCCGGTGTCCCCTCGGTGCTGAGGGGATGCTGAGCTGTGGAACTGCTGTACCTGATGGCTGTCCCTCCAGGGATGAGGAATCAGGCAGCTTCGTCCTCTTCGGTGGCATCGACTCCTCATACACCACCAATGGCATCTCCTGGATCCCTCTCTCCGCTGAGACCTACTGGCAGATCACCATGGAGAGGTATTGGCGGCGGGGCCGCGGTGGGGTCGGGGTGGTGACGTCCCATCGCTCACCCGGTGCCTCCCCGCAGGGTTGCGGTTGACGACGAGTCCGTCGCCTGCTCCTCCACCTGCCAGGCCATCATAGACACCGGCACCTCGCTGCTGGCCGTGCCCAACGATGCTCTCAGCAACATCTACAGCGCCTTGGGCGTCAGTGATGACGGCGTGGTAAGGTCACGGGGACCCACGGGCCTCGGTGTCCTCCCCAAAGGCTGACATCCTGCCATGGGAGCACGGTTACGGCCGCTCACCCTGTGTCCCCTGCAGGTCAGCTGCAGTGATGCCAGCAGTCTGCCTGACGTCGTCTTCCACATGAATGGCTATGCCTTCCCCCTTCCGGCCAGCGCTTACGTGATGGAGGTGAGCACCCATGGGGACAAGGATGGGGACAGGGATGGACCCTTCTGGGGGTCTTGGGCAGCTGGTGATGGTCTCCTTTCCCACCTTCAGGAGGATGGGTCCTGCAGCCTTGGCTTCGAGGACTTGGGCACTCCCACTGAGGATGGTGAGCAGTGGATCCTCGGCGACGTCTTCATCCGCGAGTACTACGTCATCTTCGACCGGGCCAACGACAAGGTGGGGCTGTCCCGGCTGTCCTGAGCACGCGCAGCCCCCCTGCTCTCAGCTCCCCCCCTTGCTGCTGTCAGTGAGCACAATAAAGCCTTGGAAAAGCATCCGTGTGCCGAATTTCTTTGGGAAGGGCTGAGTCAGGCTACAGCATCCTTGCTGCTGGGGGGTGATCTGAGGTCCAATGGGGGACCGACAGAGGGTCTTGGAGCCCAGGGCTGATTGTCCCCAGTGCTGCAAAGCGGTGGTGGTGGCAGATGCAGCTCAGTGCCACCGCACCCCGCGGTGGCCCCGGCTGTGCAAACACCGCGGGCGCTGGTGGCAAGGCAACAGGCGGCCAATGAGTGCCAAGCCACGCAGGGTGGCTTATCAGCTCCTCGTCCAGGAACGCCTCCGTGCGCTCTGGTTTAAGGAGAGGTGCCCCGTGGCAGTGTCCCTGCATCCCTGTGCCATGCGGTGGCTCTGGCTGCTGGGGCTGGCAGTGGCCGCCCGCGCCCTGGCGACCAGGTAGGGGGACATGGGTGGTCTGGACGGGACCCCAACGATGGGACCCCAAGGGTGGGACCCCAATGGTGGGACCCCAATTCTTTGCTCTCAGCCACAGTCCCTCCTGCAGGGTCGCCCTGCAGCGGAGGAAAACACTGCGGCGAGCACTGCAGGATGGCGGCGTGCTGGGGGGGCTCCTGCTGCAGCAGCCCCCACCCCCAACATTCAAGCGTGGCCCCACCACCACCACCGAGCTCCTGGCAAATTACATGGACGTGAGTGCGGGCAGAGCTGGGGGGCTCAGCGGGGTCCCCAGTGCAGGGACGTGAATGGGGTGGGTCGTGCGGGGGATGGTGGGGACCCCCCCGTTTTGCCCTGTGTCGGCAGCTGGAGTACGTTGGCACCATCTCCATTGGCACGCCGCCCCAAGAGTTCTCCGTCATCTTCGACACCGGCTCGGCCAACCTGTGGGTGCCCTCGGTGTACTGCTCCAGCCCAGCCTGCAGTGAGTATCACCGGGTGGGGGGACACGGGGCAGCCTCTCCCCTCCTGCCCTGCTCAGCTCTCCCAATGCCGCAGCCAACCACCGACGCTTCGACCCAACGCGCTCTTCCACCTTCCATGGCACCACCACCAGCGTGGCCACCTGGTACGGCACCGGCAGCATGGTCGGCGTGTTGGGCTACGACACCGTCACGGTGAGCACCTGGGGGGCACGGAGCTGGGCTGGGGGGCGACGTGGGGCACCCTGAGCCTCGCTGCTCTCCCAGCAGATTGGGAACATCCAGGTCCAGAAACAGATTTTTGGGTTGAGCCAAGCGGAGCCCGGCTCCTTCCTTGTCCACGCGCCATTCGATGGCTTCCTGGGGCTGGCCTTCCCCCGCCTCTCCTCCTCCGGTGCTACCCCGGTGTTTGACAACATGATGAGACAACACCTGGTGGCTCGGGACCTTTTCTCCATCTACCTCACCACGTAAGTGCCAACAACAGGATGTGGGCAACTCCAGCGTGGTCAGGATGTTGACACATGGGTGTAAACCTTACCGATGGGGGAAGCTTTGCACATCTCCCAGCTGGGAAGCCAAGATGAAGGGGGCTGGGGGGCACCAGCCCCCCCAGCCCCACGGGGATTCCACCCACAGCAATGAGCGGAACGGCAGCTTCATTCTGTTTGGCGGCATCGATGACGCCTACTTCACCGGGAACCTGACCTGGATCCCGCTGTCCGCCCAAACCTACTGGCAAATCAAGGTGGACAGGTAGTGCTGGGACGTGGCATGGGGTGGGGACACGCCGCCGTGGGGACATCCCACCTCAGGGCCGTGCTGTGTCCCCAGCATCACCATGTACGGCCGCCCCATCGCCTGTCCCTGCGGCTGCCAGGCCATTGTGGACAGTGGCACCTCCATGCTGGCCGGCCCCGGGCTTGGTGTTGGCAACATCCACTATGAGATGGGAACCACGCGCAGCCCCGGTGGTTTGGTGAGCACACGGGGACAGGGACAGGGCAGTGGTGGCTTCCTGCTGGGGCTGAGGCTGGGCTGTCCTCCTCCCCCAGCACAAGGTGAGCTGCAGATTCATCCATCTCCTGCCCGACATCGTCTTCATCATCGCTGGCACACAGTTCCCGCTGCCACCCAAGGCCTACATCCGCCAGGTGAGCCCCGAGCCCGGCACCCCGGTGCCCATGGGCTGCCCACTGATCACCCCATCCCCATCCCCCTCCTCTCCAGCTGGAGGATGGCTCCTGCGCTAGCGGCTTCGAGGCCTACGCCCTGCCCACGGCCAGCGATGAGCTCTGGATCCTTGGGGACATCTTCCTGCGCTGCTACTACAGCGTCTTCGACAGGGCCAACAGCCTGCTGGGGCTGGCACCTGCCGCCTAGGCCACGGCACAGCCATGGAATCGTGGCACCATGAAGGTTGGAAAAGACCTCTAAGGTCACTGAGTCCAACCGCTGACCCCTCGCCACCATGCTCACCGTGTCCCCAAGTGCCACATCCTCATGTTTCTTCAACGCCTCCATGGACGGTGACTCCACCACCTCCCTGGGCCGCCCGTTCCAATGTTGGCCGCTCTTTTGGAGAATAAATTTTTCCTAACACCCCACCTGACCCTCCCCTGGCACAGCGTGAGGCCATCACCTCCCATCCTATCGCCGTCACCTCCTTTCAGGGAGCTGTCGAGAGCCATCGAGTCCCCAGGTCCCGCACGGTCCCTCTTGTCCCCAAAGCTGTGTGTGGACGCAAGGAGGAGCCGGGAGCGTAAATACCGGGGTGGCTTTATTGGGGGGTGGGACAGCACCAACCCCCCAACCCCACAGTCTCCGGTACCGTGGGGCAACGAGGGGCTGTGCCACCTTCCCTGGGTGCTCAGCACGGCCACCTCAGTGCCCTGTCCCCAGCCACGCCTGGCCGGCCAGGCCCGCTGGTCCTGCAGCCTTCCTCTTCCTCCTCTTCCTCCTCCTCCTCCAGGCACTGGTGGCTCTAGGGGTCCATGTCCCCCGGCTGTCCCTGAGCATCCTGCCTGGAGCTGGGGCTGCCGCTGGGGGCTGGGGGTCCCACAGCCTCT
>JAOWBO010000081.1:185565-198093 GCA_028564985.1 Crax fasciolata
TCAGGCTGGGATTGCTCCTTCTTCTCCTGATCCTTCGGCATCGCTGCGTCCCGGCACGGACAGACCCTCGCAGGCAGCGCTCAGGCACTCATCGATGTCTGTGGGAGAGGTGGGGTGGAGATGGAGGAGGGTGGGGGACGCCGTGAGCCCCCGCTGTGCCCTATCCCCCCCCTCACCGGTGCAGCGGACGCCGGTGGCCGTCTCCAGCATGGAGAAGCCCAGGGGACAGACACGGGCCACCTCTTGGCACCCTCCGTGGTTACAGGAGAGGTCGCAGCCGTACTCCCCGCAGCTCCCCGGCGCCTCTGGAAGGCAAAAAGAGGGCACCAGGGGCATCCCGGAACCCACCTGTGTGCCCCCGACCCCGCAGCACCCAGCACTGCGCCGGGAGGGGACGGGGACCGTACCTGGGCAGGTGACACGCTGCTCCCCGTCAGGGCACGAGCAGAGGTTGGGTGCCACGCAGAAGCCATCGCCGCAGCCGAAGGAGCAGAGCGCTGCGGGGCGTGGGGACATGGAGGGGCACGGTGACACGGTGCCAACCACGGTGACATCGAGGGGAGCGGGTGGCTGTACTCACGCAGGGTGCACTGCCCGCTGCCCGGAGCCAGCATCCACCCGGGGCAGCATCCCTGGAAGCAGACGTGGGGACCCACGCGGCGCCTGGGGGAGGGATGTGGGGTGAAGCCCCGTGGATGGAGGGGGACCCCATGGCGATGGCCATTGGATCCACGCGCAATGGCGCACGGAGTGACCCAGGGTGAGGTGGGGCAGAGGGAGAGGACTCGTGGCATGGGACAGGGGAGATGCGTCCCAGGGTTGGGTGGGGACACGGAGTGAAGCCACCTGAGCCCCTTGGCTGTGGGGAGCCCATGAGGATGGGGGGGACCCCATGGCGATGCCCATTGGATCCATGCACAATGGCACATGGAGCGATCCAGGGTGAGGTGGGACACGGGGAAAGGATTCATGGCATGGGACAGGGAAGATGGATCCCAGGAATGGATGGGGACATGGGGAGGAGGACATGGGGATGTGGGGTGAAGCCCACCTGAGTCCCGTGGCTATGGGGATCCCATGGCGATGCCCACTGGATCCATGCACAATGTCGCAGGGAGCGATCCAGGGTGAGGTGGGACAGAGGGAGAGGACTCGTGGCATGGGACAGGGAAGACGCGTCCCAGGGTTGGATGTGGACGTGGGGAGGAGGATGGGGACGTGGGGAGGAGGACCCACACTCGCGTTGTCCCCACACTCGCGTTGTCCCCACACTCGTCGGATGGGCGCGCGCCCCTTGGGCACAACCCGCCGCCATCCCCAGGTGCAGCTGGGAGAAGGAGAAGGGAAATAAAGGGGGTACCCCGCTACCTCTCCACGGCAAAGCTGGCCGGCTTCTTCCTCCCCGGGTACACCCTGCCCTGGTTTCCCGGGAGGACCAGGGACACACAGGCGGCCCGGACGAGCAGCTCGACCAACATGACATGCGTCTCCCAGCGGTCGCACGCTCCCACCGCCGCCTTCCTGCCTGCCTCGGCGGCACGGCGCGGGCGCCTACCGCATGCTGGCCCTTGGCCCTGCTCCTCCTCCCGCCCGCCGCGCTGGGAACAATGCGGGGGGTGGAGGGAGGCGAGAGCGGGGCGCGCCGGGGGGCCCCCCCCCTGCTTCTCCTCCCGCCCCGGTTCCGCAGGATAAGGATGCTCGGATGGAGCTGGGCGCGCTCGCCGGGCCTTCGGCCTCGCCGCCGTCATCCTCCTCGCCCAGGATGGTTGATTGTGCGAGGGGAGAGCTTGCGTCCCTGCGTCCCCCCCCCCTTTCTCTCCTTTCCCACATCTGGCAGAGCTCCGGCATGGCCTCTCCCCACCCCTCCTCCTCCTCCTGGCGGCACTGGGCTGCCTTCCCAGCCCTGCACGGGGACCCACCAGGAAGGAGCACGCAGCAGATAAAAGGCTGGGGAAGGGGCTGAAATCCCCCCACTGTGAACCCCCTCCTCCCCAGCTGTGGCCCAAGCAAAGGTTGGAGGCAGGTAAATGATTGACAGGGGGAGCAAAGGGCAAAGCCCAGCGGTGGGGGCAGCAAGGGGGGACCCTCTGCCTGCAGCATGGCCAAAGTTGGGGAACGCCGGCACCTGCCAGCCTCAGGGGGATGCAGTCTGAGGAAGGAAGGGCTCAGCATGAAGCTGAGGGTCGGGATTGAGATCCCATGGTCACCCCAAGGGGCTCAGCACCCAGGGACTTGGGCAGCAGGGAGCCAGGGCTCAGAGCCTGCAGCCCAGCAGAGGCCACGAGGGTAATTATTAATCTCCGGGAGGAGGAGGGGAAGGGCCAGGGCGCAGCGCGGAGCCTGACCCCATTTTGGCATTCCTGCGCTCCCCACCTCCCTGTACCTGCAGCAGGAGGCTGAGCTTTCCTTTTGGACTACTTTATTTGGTAAAACTCAGACTCCACAACTGGTTGAGGTTCCCCAAGCTCAGCGAGGCCCAGTGGAGGGAGAGGAGGGTGCTGTCCCTCTCCGCTTCCTTCCCCAAATGGGAGAAACCCTTCCACTCCACGCCTATGGGTCTCACTGGCCCCAGCTGCCTCCTCCAGCTTTGTGTCGTCTTCCAACAACCAAAAAAAAAAAAAAAAAAAAATCCAACAAAAAAAAAAAATCACAAGAAGAAGAATCAAAAAAAAAAAAAAAAAAAATGAAATGAATCCAAAAAGCAGAGGGGGGAAAAAAAATTAATCATAATCCTAAAGACAACAGTGAAGAGCGAATCCAGGCGAGGGCACCGCGTCGGGCGCCCGGCGACGAGCAAAGCCCGGTGCTGGGGCAGAGTCTGTGGGATCCGTGGAGCCAAGCAACGCCGCGGTGCCCAGCCAACGACCCCCCCAAGCCCCCAGCAGGCTGGCTCCCCTCCAGACACCTCCCCTGGGCTGGGGGGGCCCAGCTGTGGGCAGGGAACGAGCCCCTTGCTGTACGTGGAGGAAGGTGTCGGGCCGACCCCAGATGGCGCTAGTGGATGCGGGTCAGCTCCTCCACGATCTTGATGAGGTCGTCCACAGTGGCCTCTCTCTTCATGCCACTGCCGTCGTCGATCTGCAGGGGAAGACGAAGCAGCAGGGTGTGAAAAGTGGAGGAGTGTCAGGGATGTGTCCCATCCTAAGCACGCATTTAGGATTTGCGCATTTAGGATTTCCGAGGAGCATCCCCGGTGCTTTCGAAGGGTTGAAGCTCCCGTTGCCCATCTCACCTGCAAGTTGGCCACCACCTCCTGCATCTTGGGCCTGCTGATGTCCAGGAAGCTCTCGATCAGGTCCCCATCGATGAAGCCCGTGGCCGGCTCCGTCTTGCGCTCGGTGTGGAAGGACCTCCAGGTGCCGCCGTCAAGGAGCCAAATCCCCACCGAGTGACACCAACCCCTCCATCCCACCCCAGAGTTTGAGCTCCGGCTCCTGGGATCCAACACACACCCCACAAGATGCAGCCCTCTGCCCTCTGGATCCCCCAACAGCCACGCTGCCAGCCCCTCCAGCTGATGAGTGCTTCCCAGAGGGCGTCCCAACAGAGATAAACCTCCAAGACCCCACCCCAAAGACCCCGATTTTGGGGGTGGGGTGGGCTCCCAGCTGGACCACAGAAGGATATAAGGAGTGCTCGATCTTGCCCACGCTCTTGATGACTTTATTGAGCCTGTTCTGCATGTCCAGCAGGAGGTTGTACCAGCTCTCCGACAGCGAGGTCACCAGGCCTGCCAAGGGAAAAATGGTGATGGGAGCTCAGGGCTCACCCCAGCACATCCCAGCGACCCTAGGGCCGTGCTTTCCCGTTCCCCCCGATATTTCCAGGCAGGACTGGGGCTGGAGGCTGCTGCCTGGACGGCTGGCATGAGGAAGGGTGAAAAAAAGAACGGAGAAAGGAGGAAAGCCCACGGCCTGGGTGCTCCCCGACCGTTACCTATCATGCCGTTGACTGTGCCAAAGAGAACGGAGCCCTGCGTCGGCGTGGACGTCTCGCCCAGGTTCTGCATGACCAGGGATCCGTGACAGAAGACGTTGACAAACTCCCCCAGGTGGGACAGCCCCACCTCCTGCAAGTGCTGGCGCTCCTCGTCGGTCGTGGCGGCGCTGAAAGCCAAAGCACTCCGGGGTCACGGCGAGCTCCCACCTCAGAGCTGGGAGTGCTCTGCCCTCCTCCCACCCCACGCCTCTGGCTGTGAGGCAGAGGAGAGCGGGAGGCCCTGTTGTCCCATCCCTCCTGTCACAGCCCCCCGGCAGCCAGCACACCTGTCCTTCTGGCACACAAAGAGGTTGAAAGCGTTCTCTGCCCCCAAAAAGTTGTCGTCGTCCAGGATTTCCACGGCGCTCATCCAGTTGGGATTGAAGTCGCGGGCAATCTGGAAAGGGACGAGAGGAGAGACGGTGGGGAGCGCTCCCCGAGGATGCTGACACAAAAACCTGGGCTCTGGCCCTCCAAGAACCACTGGGATCTGCCACAAGGAAATGTCACCAGGTGACCCTGTTCTCTGCACACAACCCCACGTCCTCGTTTTCAACGGGATGGGGCAGGCTCCTCTATTTCCCATCTTCAGCCCCATTTCCTTGCCTGGAGCCCACTGGAAGAGGCAGTCTGGATCCCCAGCACCCCTCTGACCAAGTGAAAATACTTTCTGAAGGATGCACCTGCCAAATCTTAACACTTGCCATCTGAACTTGTCTAGTTCTAGCGTTCAGTAGCGTGACACCACTGCAGAAATCGTCCCATCAGTTTCTAAAGCTGCAGTTCAGCCCAAATCCGGTGTTAGCTGGAGGGAAACACACACCCTGATAAACTACAGCATCTATGGATCTGAAGCGATGGGGAAGCAAAGAGATTTTCTATCCTGAAGGTCTTTTCCATCCTAAATGGCTCTACGATTCTAAACGACACTAAGGGACGCGGTTTAGGTGATGGCACTTGGCAGTCACGTTGGCTGTTGGACTGGATCTTCAAGGTCTTTTCCAACCTCAATGACTTTTTAAGAGCATCCAGCAGCGCTGATACCTCCTCAAAGTTTCCTTCCATGGGCTTGTAGGCGAGGAGCAGGACGGAGCGCATCAGATCTCCCACCAGGATGAAGTCCCCCTTGGTCTTCAGGTAGAGAGCCATGATGTTGTTGTAGTGGTTGCACTCCGTGCGCAGCTCCTTCTCCGCTGTCCACTCGTAGAGGCGCACCTGGAGGAAGGGACAGAGCTCTCAGCTGGATGGGACACACGGCTGGAACAGCTCCCAGCTCCAAAACGTGCTCGGGAAGGAGCCGAGGGGCTCCTCAGAGCCTCACCGTGCTGTTGATGCTGGCCAACAGCTTCCCGTTGAACTCCACCATGGAATACACAGCTCCCTTCACCTCCTTCTCAGCCAGGCTCTGCAGCTTGCCTGCCATCAAACCGCAGAGAATTCAGTTATTTGCGCTCCCAGGGCCAGCAAGCCTGGGGGGGAGGTGAGAGGAGCTGCTCTGAGCAGCACTGCTCTCGTTAGAAACTGCCCCAGGGGATCAGCGTGGGAGGGGGAGGACAGCAGGAGCAGACACACAGACAGCAAAGCCCAGGATGTGGCTGTGGTGAGGGATCCCCCATCTCCTCTGGCAGATGGGGACGTGGCAGGGTGACACACCCCTGCAGAGCCCAGCTGGGGGCAGCTGATTGCCCTCAAGCAGATGAGCAACCTTTGCTCTTTACCATCGGAGTAGTGGAAGACGACGATGCGGCCCTGCTTGGGCTCTGCCTCCTCGGGGTACACCATGGCGGTGCCCACGATGAAGTAGGTGTTGGGGTCCTTGCCCAGCTTGCAGGAGACCAGGCTGAGGGCGTATTCGTTCTGCAGGAACTGGTGAGCGTGAAGCACTGTGCAAAGAGGGGAAGGCAGAGAGGAGTGGGTGCCCTGGGTGCCACGCTGGAACCTCAAAACACGAACCAAGTGGTTGCCTGGAGATCCCCTCCTCTACTCCCTGCCACCACCCAACCACTACCCCTCAAACCCTTTGGCTGCAGCTTCTCCAGGAAAGGAGGAAAAATGTTCTGAGAAGGTGAGAGGATGGTTCAGTGGAGCTTTCAGGGTTTGATCCGGAGGGGAATGCTGGTACCTTCGAAGGTGTGCTGGTCTATGATGAGCAGGTTGTGCACCTCCACCTCCTCGCCAAAGGAGGTCTCGTGCGGCGCCGTGCTGCTGGAGAACAGCTTGCTGGTGCTCACGCTGCTGGACAGGGCCTGGGGGACAGAGATGGGGGATGTCCTCGTGCTGTGTGCAGCTTGGGGAGCAACGGGATGGGCAGGAGCCCCCCCCAGCTCTGAGCAATGGGACACCACGGAGATATCTCAGCACCCCATCTCCTCCCAGGCTGCCGAAAGGAGAGCTTGGGAGAGAAGACTGTCGAGGAAAACCCGCACTGTGGTTTGGCTGAGGAGCTGCACGCAGCCCAGCCCAGCAGCCAGCTCTCACCTGGGTGCTGGCGCTGGGTCTGAGCGCGGTGGTGCCCCCGCTGGCATCCTGCACCTCGATGCGGCTGGAGAGCACGCCGAAACACTGCGATACCTCCTGGTAGCAGATCTTCCTGCAGGGCCAAGGGAGCTGCGTGAGCAGGGAAGCCACAACGGGCAGCTCCGAGGCCAGAGCTGCTCCCCCACACTGACTGCTCACCTGGGGGACTCGTAGAGGGGAACCGTGCGGATGTGCAGCTTCTGGATCTCGTCAATGGTGCCGATCGTCAGAGTGCTGTTGTTGGCCAACGCCAAGCTGCAAAGGAAGAAAAACGTCACCAGTGGGGCTTGTGAGAAGCCAAGAGTCTCCCTCTTCTCCTCACGCCCCAAATGCTGACCCTGCAGCCCCCTTCCCACACTGCGTGCTGGCCAAATCGCTGCAGCTTCTGGAGCTGCTGATGCCGAGAGGGACAAGAGTGATCCCACACGGGATCCACCAACAGCACACGGAACTAACGAGTGCCCTGGGAGAACCCAGGGCCAGGACAGCTGTACGCCGTGAGAATCCCTCTGAAGAAGGCTCAGAGTCAGCGTGAGGGATACACAACCCCTGGCCGTGGTAGCTGTGGCTCCAGGGCACCTTTGTGCCAACGGGGCTCACCTGTCGGGATAGCCATCCGAGTTGAGGGGACACATGTAGTTGACCTCCTTCAGGTTGACGTTGGAGAAGACCAGCTTGTGGTTGCTGCTGTAGATGACGGTGGGGCGGTCGGAGCAGGCGAACACGTTGGTGGTGGACAGCGAGCGGAAAGTCCTCAGGACGGTGGGCTGGGTCCCAAGGGTCACCTTCTTGCGGTCGCTCAGCAAACCTGCAGGAAAAGGAACACCAGGGTGGGAGCTGCATCACCTCGGCACGACCACGCCGCACTGGGAAAGAAGGAACTTTTGGGAAAAAGATGGAGAAGAGAGAAATCTCCTCCAGAAGGATGGGAAAAAAGCGTCACAAGCCCAAGGACCCCACTCGGTGCCAGCCCCCCCAGTCACCTGTCTCGAGGCTGAGCCCAAAGTAGAACAGAGCGCCATCCCCCAGGGCACACAGGAGGTAATGGCTGCTCTCAAAGGTCGTCATCAGGATGGAGCGAGGGATGATTTCTGCAGGGAGCAACACAGGAGAAGGCTGATGTCCCCGGGGGCTCTGCGAGGGCGGTCCCCGCTGCCAGCAGCCCCAGGGGAGCCCCCCCACCTCCTCCCAGCATCTCCTTGTGCAGCAGCTCGAAGGAAGGCAGCTTGAGGATGCGGGCGGAGATGTCGGTCCAGAGCCCGATGGCACACAGCGGGGACATGCCGTTCGTGTCCCCCAGAGGAGTGATGTCCAGGCAGGCGACCTCATGCTCCATCTCCGTGCAGCTGGAGGGAAGCAGAAATCAGACAGAGGTGTCAGCCTGCAGCCCAGAGCCAGAGAGAGGGGCTGAGAGCCCCTCCGGGAGGAGGGATGGGCACCCACCTGATCTGCCGGAGCTCCTGGGGTCGGATCTCCAGGTAGTAGAGGGCTCGTCCCACCGCCACCACCACCTGGTTGCTGTTACAGGACGCCACGCTGATGTTCTTCCCATTGGGCTCCTTCCACTCGCTCACCAGGGCTTTGGGCTCCTGGCTGACCAACCTCACAGAGGCAGAGGTGATCTGAGGAGAGAAAGCAGCTCTGCTCAGAGACCAGGACAACACCTCCCTTCTGCCATCAGCCTGGGGGAGCACTGTACACCCCGTCCCGACGAGCAGCACAGATCTAAATCACCCCACAGCCAAGAAGGGCGACGGAATCATGATGGAAAAGACATCTCCCCTCAAAGGGCCGTTACCTGGATCAGCTGCTGGTGTGCCACATTGCCACAGAAGAAGGTCTGCTGATCATCCACAAACCCGGTGAGCTCCGTTTCTTCTACCTCCTCTCCGTTTAACATAAGAACCCTAAAGGGGACACGGAGATCCTGTCCCACCACCCTCCAATCCCCTTCTGTCTGGCTGAGAGCATGGCACAGCCTCAACCCCGCCGTACCTGGTCTGGCCAACGAAGGACAGCACCAACATATTGTCTGTCTCACGATGAGAATCCGACCTCAGAGGCCACAAGCCTGCAACGGGGAGGCCACGTGCTCACAGCAAACATCCCAAAAGCTGGCAGGTGGCGCGTCCCCTGCCCGCAGCCTGAGCACAAGTCATGTCCCCACTGGGTTGGGCTTGAAAGCACCAAGCAGCTCCCACCACACACCTTTAATTCCCGGCAGGTCGATGCTGGCGTGCTCGTGAATCCCGATGCCGTTGCGGATGATCCGTAGCGAACCCTCTTTGAAGGCACCCGAGCAGGTGACCAGCTGGGGGGAAAGGAGCTGCTCACCACTCGTTCCTGGGAGCCTCCCCACCCCTCCTCGCAGTGATGGGCTTGGAGGATGCAAAGCTCCCCATCTTCTCTGATCCTCAGAGGAGGTTCTTTGGCGGTTGACCCTTCCCCATCACAGGGGAGGAAACCCTTCCTCGTGAAAGCAGGAGCCCCACCGCTCAGTGCAGGACCTCAAAACCTTCCCTGCACCGTGACAAAACTTAGACCTCTGATTAATTAATCACAGTCTTTTCCTTCCATGCACATCCCACACGCAGCTGGCACGCTCAGCACAGAGAAATCTGAGCAGAATCAACGTTACCTGCCCTTGGCCTTGTCTCTCCAGGTCCACCACGCACATGTCGACGATGGGACCCAGGTTGGTGAAGGTCTCCATAGCCACCACGTAGGAGCCCTGCTCGTTGCTGTCCACGTTGAGCTACCAACAAACACAACCACCAGTTCCCAACAAGGCCCAGCACACAAAGAGCATAGGGCAGGCAAGGAGAAGAAAGTTGCTCCTCATACATCTCTCATAGAATCATGGAGGTTGGAAAAGACCTCTAAGGTCATCCAGCCCTACTGTTGGCCCATCCCCACAGCGCCCATCAAACCACGTCCCTGAATAGAATCATAGAGTTGTTAAGGTTGGAGAAGACCTCTAAGGTCATCGAGTCCAACTGCTGGCCCATCCCCACCATGACCACTAAACCCCAAGTGCCACATCTCCACGGCTCCTGAACACCTCCAGGGATGGTGACTCCACCACTCCCCTTGGGAGCCTGTTCCAACGTTGACCACTCTCAAAGCCAAGATGGCAGCAAGCACGTACAAAGCCCTGCCTGAGCACACAGAGGAGAAGGCCAGGAGAAGGCCGCCACCCACCTTCACAAGCTGGGAATCCCCGAGGCGGGAGCCGACGAACACCACGCCGTTATCCAGGTAGGTCAAACACTCTGCAATGGATGTCTGGGAACGGAGGAAATGTCCCATAAAAAGGTGGAAAAGGCTCTGCCCTGCTCCCCACGGGCCACACCTCAAGTGCTGCCCACTCTGGGTGCGGGGAAGAATTTAACCCCTGCGGCAGCGTCCTACCTCGCCGAGCAGCTCGACACGCAGGTCCTTCAGGGTGACAGTGCCATCCATCTGCTCCTCCTTCTCCAGCAGCAGCATGAAGAGCCGTCCCTCCATGTCCCCCAGCAAGTACCGGGAGCCGTTGGGGTCCACGCGGTTGTGGCACACAATGGTGCTTTGCTGCGTGCGAAGGAGGAGGGAGTTGTTAGGAAGCGACAGAAACAACCCCACAGGGGTTAAGGTGCTGCCTGGCGCGGTCAAGCCGTCACCTTGATGATAGGGGGAGCTATAGCCAGGTATTTATCTCCGTTGTGATAGGTGATGGACTCCTGCCCGATGATGATCGCGCCTCCAAAAGGCTCTGGCACTGCATAGAGGAGAAAAAAGATGTCCTGTCAGAGAACCTGTGCAGCATGACCGAGGCTAAAACACGAGGGAAGGAGCTGCACGCAGAAGGACCAACCTGCAATGACCATGGAGGCCTCAGCCTCTACGTTCTCCTGCTTCCACGGGCCTTTGTTGAACTCCTTCTCGCGCAGCGACACCTCGTACGTCTTGACGTGGCGACCCTGAGGGTCCTGAAAGGGGAAGCACGAGAGCTCTTTCGTTTACTGGGGAGAAACAGAGCTGCAGGAGGAGAGGAACTAGCACAGCTGGAGCACATCCTGGCTGCTTTACAGCTGCAGGGAGACCACTGAAATGCCAAAGGAACTGTTAACGTTCCTGGGCCTTTGTGCTCCTTACAACAGCAGTTCTCAAAGCTCCTCCTCCACGCGAGGGTCCCAGGGACCAACCACACACAGCACTTGGTGTAAGGCCCCGTCACTCAGACACAACTCATCCCTCGAGACAAAACCCTTCTCCCTGCTGGCTGCACGTGGAGATCGAGTTCCTCCGTTACGATGCTGCTGAGGACCGAGCGGAAATTCGTGCTCCTGCCCGAACTCTGACGCTGAGTTAAAGAATTTGGCCAAATTCCCTTCCAACCCAACCATTCTATGGCTCTGTGATCCTGAAGAGCCCTTCCAACCCAACCATTCTATCGCCTTTAAGGACCCTTCCAATCCAATCATCCTATAGTTCTACCATTTTTAAGGACCGTTCCAACCCAACCATTCTATGGTTTTATCTTCTTTAAAGATCCTCCAAACCCAACCATTTCATGGTTCTATGATCTTTAAGGACCCTTCCCACCAAACCATTGTATGGTTCTACCACCTTGAAGGACCCTTCCACCCCAATGATTCCACAGTTCTACCATCTTCGAGGACCCCTCCAACCCAACCATTCTACAGTTCCACAACCTTTAAGGACCTTTCCAACCCAACCATTCTGTGGTTTCATGACCCTTAAGGTCCCTTCCAACCCAACTGTTCTTTGAAGCGCCTTCCAACCCAACCATTCTATGGCTCTACTATCTTGAAGGATCCTTCCAACTCCACCACTCTATGGTTCCATGATCTTTAAGGTCCTTTCCAACCCAACTGTTCTTTGAGAACCTTTCCAATCCCACCACTCTATGGTTCTACCATCTTTGAGGACCCTTCCAACCCAACCGTTCTACAGTTCTATAACCTTTAAGGACCCTTCCAACCCAACTGTTCTATGGTTCCATGATCTTTAAGGTCCCTTCCAACCCAACCGTTCTTTGAGGACCCTTCCAACCTCACCACTCTACGGTTCTACCATCTTTGAGGACCCTTCCAACCCCACCACTCTATGGTTCTACCATCTTTGAGGACCCTTCCAACCATTCTTCGAGGTCTCCTCCAACCCAACCATTCCATGGTTCTACAATCATTAAGGACCCTTGGGCCCCAACCATTTGACAGTTCAATGATCTTTAAGGACCCTTCCCACCACTCTACGGTTCTTCGAAAGCAGAGAGCACCAGGCAGCAGAAGAACAGTGTCACACAGCACCGCTTTCAGCGAGCTCCAGGACGCTTCCATGGGTCTTTGGAAGACCTTTGGAGACCTCAGCTCACGCCCAACCATCCCCAACCCTGAGTGCAGGCTGGAGAACGAGGTACCTGGTAGACGAAGCAGATGGTCGGGGCCTGACAGCCGTAGAGGAACTTCACGTCGATGACCTGGAGCTCCTCCAGGCGGATGTTAAAAGCCTTCAGCTCCTTGTTCTCCCGGTCCAGGGGGATGACCTTGAAGAGGCCGTCGTAGAGCCGCAGGCCAATCATCCGGCACTCCGGGTCGATGATGCCGATGATGCCGGTCTCCGAGGGACGGCCGATGCGATCCTGAGCGTGGAGATGGGCGAGAGGAAGAGGGCTGAGCTGCAAAGTGCTCTGATGGCTTCGACCAACGCCCACCCGCTGAGAGCTCAGCGCTGTTCTCAGCCTCGCTCCGAGGAGCCGACATCACCTTCTTCCCCGTCTCACGGGGCAGAGCCACGGTGTGCAAACACCGAGTCTTTCTCCCCAGACACAGCCCAATCTGCTCAAAAAGAATGATTTTCACTCAAAAAAAAAAAAAGGACCCACCTGCACGTTGCCGTGGGCGCGCGTGATGATGTCGATGTTGTCGCCGTTCTGCTTGTACTCCAGGATGCAGGCGTTGTACTTGGCCGTCAGGATGAAGAGCAAATCCTTGCTCTCACCCTACGGGGAGGGACGGGGGGGTCAGGAGG
>JAOWBO010000081.1:223995-234157 GCA_028564985.1 Crax fasciolata
CCCTGCCCCGGTCCCCGCTTTTGGGGACCCCTCCGCCCCTCGGCTCCGTGCGGCCCCATCCCCAGGCGCGTGGTGGCTCCTCTCCTCTTGGGTGTTTTAAAAAAAGAGAAGGATGTGATAAAAATACAAATGTCCCTAAAAGCGTTGTTATTATTACTGTCGTAGCAGAATTATGACTTCGCTCCAGATTGTCCAAAATGGTCCTAACGGGGTTCCCTCGGTCCCTTGCTGGCGGCGGGACGGGGACAGTGCCACCGCGTCCCCATGGCCACGTGTCCCATGGATGGGGGACATTTGGGGACAGCCCCCCCAGATGGCTGCTCCTTGGGTTTTGGGAGGTCTGGCGCAGCGACGAATCGACCCCGTTGGGTTGCAGCCATCGATGCTCATGGGGATGTCCCAACCGTGGGGATGTCCCACCATGGGGACACGTGCCGGGTGCCACCGCGGTGGCAGCAGGAAGACTGGGGCGCAGAGCCCCTTTGGTGTCCCCAGGTGGGCTGCGGTGGCCGTGCTTTACCCGAGGTGGCAGGACCCTGCAGTAGGATGGCTTGGTCGATGTCCCCAAGGTACCCCAAGGGCACGCACCGGCCACCGTGTCCCTTGCGTTTGGCAGAGTGGGGACAGCAACTGGTGTCACCCACTGAGGACACAGGTGGGTGCCACCCCTCCACAGCCACCGTTGGGGACAAGAACATCATTCTGCCCAGGATGGTGACAATGGCACCTGCTCCATCCTCATGCAGCATCCATGAGGAAGGTGTTGCGTGTCACCTCCGTGAGGGGACACCCCCCAGGTGCCACCACTGGGGGTGACACGGTGGCACGTTGAGAGCAGAGGGCAGGGGATGAGCCAGGAGGGAGGTCAAGCAGCAAACCCCGCCAGAGGCAGTGACAAACGCGCCCGCTTTGGCAAACGAACGGCGGCATGGCTTCCGATCCCTCGGGTGCCCCCGGGGGGGGGGGACAGGACAGGGCGTGGGGACATCCCTGTGTGGGATGTGGCTCCCACTGGGGTGATGCTGGCAGCTGGGAGGGGTTTCATTGGGCTGAAAGGGGGGGAGCTGGGACCTCCCCTCACACGGTGACGCTGGGTGGGGCCATGGGGACCGTGGCTGGAAGCACTCGCACAAGTCCTGCCCGGCGGAGGGGACGGGGACAAGGACATGGATGTCCCCAGCGCCAGGATGGAGTGAAAGCAGAGGGCAATGGTGCTCCGTGCCCCCCGCCACAGGGTCACCGCTGTCCCCAGGGCCGTTTCCAGCTCCGTCCACCCCAGGGGCTCAGGCCTTCAGCTGGTGCCACTGTGCCACCGCCTGCCGAGGCCGAGCGATCATGTCCTTCCAGTGCTTCACCTCGCCAGGGCCACTCTTCCAGGACAGGTAGATCTGTGGGGACATCACCACGACATCAGCGTGACATCGGACATCACTGTGATATCACTGCGACACCCGACATCAACGCAACATCAGCACAACATCAACGTGACATCACGGCAACATCCATCCAGCCATCCATTGGATCCACCCATCCACTGGATCCGTCCATCCATTGGATCCACCCATCCACTGGATCCATCCATCCATTGGATCCATCCATCCACTGGATCCACCCATCCATTGGATCCATCCATCCACTGGATCCATCCATCCATTGGATCCATCCATCCACTGGATCCACCCATCCACTGGATCCATCCATCTATTGGATCCATCCATCCGTCTGTTCAGCCCTTGGGGACACTAGTGTCCCTGACACTTGCTCAAGGTCCCCCCCTAGACTCAATGTGGTGCCTCTCAATGTCAACAACGGCCACGCTTGTGTGTCATTGTTAGTGTAACAAGCAAAGCATAAATTGAGCTGATCAAACCCGTTGGCTTCACCTTCTGTCACCATCATGGGGACACCCACCTTGCCGATGACATCGTTGCGGCTCAGCCTGTCCTTGTCCATGACAGTGATGACGATGGTCGTCTCGCGCAGCCGCTCCGTGGGGATGTCGAAGGAGAAGGACTCATTGAAGACGGGGTTCAGGCACCGCTTCATCACCACCGTCTTCTTCTTCTCCACCCGCTTGTCCTTGTACATCAGCCACACCTTCACATAGGGGTCTGGGGGCACAGCACGGCGCTCAGCCTCGGTTGGGTGGGGGGCACCATTCTGGGCCCCCAATGTGGGTGCTGGGGGCGATGCCCGTACCTGACGTGCCCCCGATGTCCATGGCTTTGAGGTTCCGTGCCTTGATGATGTTCACCACGATGGAGTTGGCGGAGGGGTTGTAGCACAGCGACAGCAGCAGCTCCCCTCGGCTGCCCTGTAGGGCACGTAGAGGCCATCAGGGCCTCACCAGTGGCCATCACCAGGGGGACGTTCTGGGGCCATCCCCAGTGGGACCTTTCTGGGGTCATCGCTAGGGGGACATTTCTGGGGCCAGCCCCAGTGGGATGCTCTGAGGTCATCGTCATTGAGATGTTCTTGGGGCCAACCCCAGGGGGATGCTTTTGGGGCCATCCCTAGCAGGACATTTTCAGGGCCAGTCCCAGTGGGATGTTTTGGGCCAAACTTAGTGGAATGTTTCAAGGCCGTCCCCGTTGGGACCTTTTTTGGGCCAGCCTCAAGTGGGACATTTTCTTCTCTTTTTAGAGGCAGAAAGAAAACTTTCATTGTAGAGCTGCCTGAAATATCTCATTTTGACCCAAAAGAGACACCTGGTTCAGGCTTAACCCCACTGGGACACCACAGGGACAAGCGCAGCCCCCAGGAACCCATCCCCGTGGGCCTTACGCTGCCGTCGCTGCAGGGCTTCAGGTCCTTCCAGAAGGTCTGCATCTGGGTGAGGTCCACCTTGTTGAGAGGGATGGACACCTCTCCGATGGGGTCGTTACGGCTGAAGCGGTCGTAGTCCAGGACCTGGAGGTACAGCACCCGCTGCACCACCTTCTCGTAGGGGAACCCTGCGCCGGAGACGGAGGCCGTGAGGTGACACCCACGGAGGTTGGTGGCCCCTCTCCATCCCGCTCCCTCCCAGTCCATACCTTCGAAGAGGAAAGTCTCGTTCCAGTGCGGGTTCAGGTTCTTCCTCTTCACCTTGGTCTCCAGCTTGTGCTTCTTGTCGGGCAGCAGGTAGATCTTGACGAATGGGTCGCTGGTGCCACTGAAGTCCTTGGCTGGCAGCTCCTGCGCCTTCATGATCTTCACGGTCAAGGTGGACTCCTGGAAGTTGTAGCCGACGCTGAACTGGATGCGACCCAGGTTCTCCCGGCTGGATCCCTCGTGGCCTTCGTCATCCTCGGAGCCTGGTGAGAGCTGCAGTGTGGGGACAGCGTTGAGCCATGGTGGAGCCCCGAGCGCCAGCTCCTCCAGCTCGGCGGCTGTCAGCGGGCATCAGCCCATCTCCATCTCCCACCTCCCACCCGCGGCCGTCTCCTCAGACAACCCCTGGCTGCGCTCCACCGGAACGGGGACGCCAATTAGGCAAATCCCTCCTGACAGCACAGCCCCGTGTCGGGGACTCGTGCCCAGAGGAGGAGCAGCCAGCCCCATCCCCGCGGACCCACCATCAGCATCTCGCTGGTCAGGGAGTTCACCAGGTCGGAGACGGAGGAGCGCGGCTCCGTCTTGCGGTCGGACTCATCGTGCTGCGGCTGCCCCGGCACAGGTGCTGTGTTCACCGCCTTGCCGCCAGCTGGCAACCTGGGGAGAGAGAAGCAGAGCCCTAGAGCGGGGCTGGGGGGACCCAGGAGGTGCTCGCAGCTTTGGGTGCTGTGGATCTGGGTAGAGCAAGAAGCCTGGAGCATCCCGGAGCATCCCAGTGCCACGGTGCCGGCACGCGGGTCCCTTGTGCCAGGTGTGCCACCAGAGTGCCACCAGCGTGCCGCCGGTCCCACCAGTCCCCTGGGTGCTTTGTGCTGTGGTGGCCAGCACTGTCACCCCGGTGTCACCATCCCCAGTGTCCTGCAGCCCTGTCTGTCCCCATACAGAGCCTGTCCTGGGCATGGAGCTGCGGGCAGACAGAGCGGCGATGGGTGCACACTGGCACGGGGACAACAGGGGGCACAGGCACAGGGCAGCGGGGACATCACACGGACCCAAGGAAGGAGGGGATGGCACAAGCCAAGGTATGGGGACAAATCAACAGACGGACACCGGGCGCAGCGCTGGGACCACAGCGGTGCCAACAAAGCCACAGGCATGCAGATGCCCACCGACACGGCAAGCACGGATGGAGACGCTGGAGACCTGGGAATGGAGGGGACGGAGGTGGCACAGCGGGGACACAAGGGGCCCCCTGGCATGGGTGGACGCAACGGCGCATGGAGAGAGCTGGAGAGGCAAAGTCACGTTAAAAACAGAGCGAAGGCGGAGGAGACGGCGTCGCTGGAGGTGCCTGGTGCGCGCCGAGCCGGCAAGAGAAAGGGAGGAAGAGCGAGAGAGAGAGGAGGAGGAGAAGCATCTTCCAACCACGGGACGGACAGCCTGGAGGAGGGAAGGGGAAGAGAGAGAAGCGGGACGCACGGAGAGGCCAACCGCTGGCACAGGGCGTGCGCTGAAGCACTCGGATGGAGCCGCTGGAAGGAAGAAGCCAAGAGATGGGGACGGATGGACGGAGACGGTGGGTGGCCATGGGGCCATGGGGCATAGGGAGGAGATGGAGGAAGCCGGCGGTGGGGACGGCGGCACCACTGGGTAAGGGAGGGGAGTGCTACAACATGGAGCGAAACCAAGCGTAGCGGGGTAAGAACGGCCACTGGGCGAGAACGGTGCCGGGTCATTGCCACGCCGATCGCGCGGGGACGAAGAAGACGCCCATTTGGTGCCACTTCCAAGACGGCACCGCCACCTCGTGGCACCTTGGTGCCACTCGGCGCCGGCCACGGGAGCTCGGGGTGGCCCCAAAAGGAGCCTGAGCCCCCGCAGAACCATCCCTGTGTCCCCGGAGCACAGAGGAGGAGGAGCGCGTTGGGACGCGACGCAACTTTTTGGAGATCCCCCAGCCCGGCAGCGCGTCCTCCTCCTGGCACGGAGCCCCAAGCCCCCCTGGCATGCAGGCCGCGGCGATGAGGATGGGGATGGACAGAGGGAAGAAGGGGAAGGACAGGAAGGAAGGGGTCGGGGGGGTCTGCTCGGTGTCGCTGCTCCGGTGGGGAGAGCTGCCATCGTCCGCAGCCGTCGCCGTGCCCGCTCCAACCTGGGCGCTCCGCGAGGCCGGCGCCTCCTCCTCCTCCTCCTCCACCCTGGTGTCCTCCTCCTGCGGGACTGCCCTCTTCCTTACTCATACCTCTTGTCCCCCTGAGCGTTCGGCTGGTTCGGCTGCGTCCCAGAGGGTTGCAGGTCGGGGATATTGGCAAAGTCATCTTGCTCTGAGAGTCCCAAAACCAGGGATAACACCACCATCCGGCCTTCCCTGCCCAGGCGGCCCCGCAGGCGGGGAGGGAGCGAGAAGGGAGAGAGAGAAAGAGAGAGGAGAGCACAGCGTCAGGCAGGGGAATGGCGGTGGGGGCCCCACAGGCAGGGACGGAGTGGGGACCGCAGCCGCTGTGGAGGAAACAGCGTTTGGGGAGAGTGGCGCCCATGGCCACGATGGCATCCCCATGGCCACGATGGCATCCCCGTGACCACGATGGCACTGTGGTGCCGGGAGAGAGCAAAAGGCAAAAGAAACATTAATGGCTCCATAGGGTTGGTGGTGATCCTGGCTCCGGGAGGGCCCCCGCCAATAAGGGCTGGAACCCAAGAAAGTGGAGAGCAACGTGACCCTGGGGATGGGTAACGAGCCTCATCGATAAATCATGAGCAAATGGAGCCGGAGGGAGAGGGCAGAGCCTGTGGGGACAGAGGTGGCAAGGGGATAGGGGTGTCCCCACTGGCAGTGGCGAGGGGACAGGCGTGTCCCTGTCAGCGGTGAGCAGGGGATGGGTGCCCACAACTCAGAGGGACCCTGGGGCATTGGGGGGGGCTCGGGGGGACCCCAGGGAGGGTGGAGGAGCGCAGGATGTGGCGAGCAGTAACCGTGTCACATGCTGAGATATGGGGAGAGATACGGGGACAGCGCAGTGAGATATGGGGACAGCGTGGGGCACGGGTGAGTCCTCCCTGCCAGAGGCTGAAAACCCAGTGCTGACGGAGGGGGCAGATTGCAGATCGCCCCCCAGACAGTGCCACGCACCGTGGCAGCACACCAGGGTGGTGGCGATCCCACGGAGCTAACGGGGACACCGAGCCCTCCCCGAGCCTTCCCCCACCGCGGGGTTTACCCGAGCCTGGAGGAACCGCCGGGGAGAGGAGAAGCCCGAAAGCGAACTTACAGGAAGGACTTCATGTCCAAGCCGCGGTTGCGGATTTGCCCCACCACGTGGTCCCAGCTGCCGGGGTTGGAGCGGCTCCGGCCGCCCGCTGTCCTCTGCCTGGAGCCGGCGGCGATGCCCTGGCGTGCTTGGCCACCGCGGGAGCCCCGGGGGTTGCCGGCACCGGAGGAGCCGCTGTGGGCCTGGAGGTGGCCCAGGCTCTGGCTGGTGGTGGGTTGGCTGTGGTTGCCTCGCTGGTGCTGGCTGAGGGGCTGCTGCAGACTTTGCTGGCGCATGAGCGTGCGGGGCCTCTGGCATTTGGGGTCGCCTGCTGAGGTGGGGATATACTCAAGGGTAGTGGCTGTGGACAAGGTGGAGTCCTCGAAACTTAGGGAGAGGAAGGGCAGAGGAGAGGAGAGAAAGGAGAAGAAGGTGAAGGGGCAAAATTGGAGGAAGGAAAAGAAGAGAGTTAGAGAGAAGATGCCCCAGCGCAGGGAGCGCTCCGGCAGGGGCCAGCGGCTGCAGCGAGCGGTTCCTCTGCCTCCCGACCGCAGCACGGCAGCGCCGGGCTCCCGCGTTGCCGCCATCCCGCTGCTGCCTGCCAGGCGCCTTCCCAGCACGTCGGCCGCCCGACCGAGCTCGTCTGCCAGCTAATTAACGAGGCTGCTGCGTGAAGGCGAATCCCTCGGTGCCCGCCGCGGCGCTCGCTCACGTGCTGCAGTCAGCCCGCCCCGTCCCCGTTCTCTCCCCTGTCCCCGTCCCTCCCAACCCAACACTGGGGATGCTCAGCGCCGCTGTCCCCAAAGTGCCACATCCCCGTTGAGCCCCACAGCGTGCAGGGGTGGGTTGGTGAGCCAGGTGTCCCCACGGCAAAGCCAGGCAGGAGCAGGGTGCAACGGGCACTTGGCATGGATGGGCTTCATCCAGTTGGCTCAGATGCCCATCGCAGTTGGGAAGGGATTGGTGATGCCCATCACCATTGGGATGGGATTGGTGGGCACAGATGTGGATGCCCATCGCTGTTGGGAAGGGATTGGAGATGGCCATCTCTGTTGGGAAGGGATTGGAGATGGCCATCACTGTTGGGATGGGATTGGTGGGCACAGATGAGGATGCCCATCACATATGGGAGGGGATTGGAGATTCTCATCACATTTAGGAGGGGATTGGAGATGCCCATCGCTGTTGGGAAGGGATTGGAGATGCCCATTACAGTCAGGATGCGACTGGCGATGCCCGTCACTGTTGGGGTGGGGTTGGTGGGCACAGATGGGGATTCCCATCGCCGTTGGGATGGTCTTGGGGATGCCCATCGCTCTTGGGTTTGGTGATGCCCATGGATCTCACGGATGGGCACAAAGTGTGGCACCGGGTGCTGCCCACATGCAGAGCAGCTCATGCATGGCACCGTTTTGCAGAACAAGGGTGTGCAGCCCAGCCAGCACGGAAAAAGCCTTTTGGGGGTCCTTCGTGCATGGGGATGTGGCACTGAGGGGGTCACCATTAACAGCAGCCCTCTCCCCACCAGCCTGGTCCCTGCGCTGCCCTGGGGCCAACCAGGCGACGGCGGGTACCGTGGGGCGAAGCTGTGCCATCGTGCATCGCAGCAGCAGGGAGAGAGAGCCGGGGAGAGAGGAGAATAAAGTTAAAAAAAAAAAAAAAAAAAAAAAGGAGGTGAAGAAAGAGTGAGAGGTGAGAGAAAGAGAGAAAAGAGGAAGGGGAGTGGAGAGCTGGGACAGATCCGGCACCGTGGCCAGGGCCCGAAGGCACGCGGGGCGCTGCGCCTCCCCCGCGCCCGCTGCCGACCTCCTTTTGGTTTCCTATCAAATCCTAAATTAGTTCAATTTACAACCTCTCCGTCACAGGAAACTAAATCTGGCTGCGCTCGGCCCCGAGCCAGCTGGAGGCACGGGATCTGCCGGCACCACGCCACGAGGGAGCCACCTGGGGACGGTGTGCTGCAGCCCCTGAAACCTGTCCCCAGCACGGGGTCCTCAGGGACCACCCAGTGGCTGTGGGACAGTGGCACAGCGGGAGCACTGAGTGACTGACAGATGGTGGCACCAGGGGGGCATCAAGTGGCCAGAGGGTGGTGGCATCAAGTGGCCATGGGGTGGTGGCACCAAGTGGCCATAGGGTGGTGGCACCAAGTGGCCATGGGGTGGTGGCACCAAGTGGCCATGGGGTGGTGGCACCAGGACACCGAATGGCCATGGGACGGTGGCACCAGGAGGGCTCTGAGTGGCCATGGGATGGTGGCATCCCCTGGCCATGGGACAGTGCCACCAGGAGGGCACCGAATGGCCATGGGATGGTGGCACCAGGAGGGCTCTGAGTGGCCATGGGATGATGGCACCAGAAGGACACAGAACCTGCTGCCTGCACGGCTCCTGCCTGGGATGCCCAGCACAAAGAGGAACCCCACACCACAGCAACACCCGACCGCAAGCGCAGAAGATGCTGAAAAATCCCAGAGGCTTTGAGGGTGGCATCCACCACCCCCTTAACCCCGCAGGACAGCTGTCTGTCTGTCTGTCTGTCTGTCCAGCTTGGTGCTGCCTTTGCTGAGCCACGCTTTGTGCATCGCCCGGCAGCACCGGGCACGGCGACGCTGCCCCATCCCCAGGTCCTTCGCCAGCTCACTTTTGGCCCACAAAAGCCACTTTTTCCCCTAAATCTGATAACGCTCAGGGTTGTGCCCAAATCTCCCTGGCACAGGGCGAGGTGTCAGCACAGGTCACCGTGGAGGGGACACGGATGGAGATGCCACGCATCCCCTGGTCACCATGGTGGCACCATGGAGGGGACATGGACAAGACGCTGTGTGTCACCAGACCACCATGGTGGCACCATGGAGGGGACACAAAAGGAGATGCTGCATGTCCCCCAGTCACCACAGTGGCACTGTGGAGGGGACACGGGTGGCACCGTGGAGAGGACAGGGATGGAAATGCCACTTGTCCCCCGGTCACCATGGCAGCACCATGGAGGGGACACAGATGCAGACACCGTGTGTCCCCTGGTCCACCCTGGAGGGGATGCAGACAGAGATGTCACATGTCCCATGGTCACCGTAGTGGCACCATGGAAGGGACAAAAATGGAAATGCCACATGTCCCCTAGTCACCATGGTGGCACAGTGGAGGTGTCGTGGATGGAGACGCCGTGCGTCCCTCCATCATTGTGGTGTCACCATGGAGGTGACATGGCACCATGAAGGGGACACGAATAGAGATGCTGTGTGTCCCCTGGTCACTGCAGTGGCACCATGGAGGGGACATGGACGGAGACACTGTGCGTCCCCCAGTCACTATGGTGGCACCATGGAGGTGACATGACACCACAGAGGAGATGCCACACGTCCCTTGGTCACCGTGGTGGCACCATGGAGGTGACATGGCACCATGGAGGAGATGCCACATGTCCCTCGGTCACCGTGGTGGCACCATGGGGGTGACATGGCACCATGGAGGAGATGCCACATGTCCCTCAGTCACCGTGGTGGCACCATGGGGGTGACATGGCACCATGGAGGAGATGCCACATGTCCCTCGGTCACCGTGGTGGCACCATGGAGGCGATGCGGATTCCCCAGCCACCATGGTGGCATGGTGGTGACATGGATGGAGACACCATGTGTCTGTCCATCACCACGGTGGCACTGTGGAGGTGACATGGCACCATGAAGGGGACATGGATAGAGACGCTGTGTGTCCCCTGGTCACCACAGTGGCACCATGGAGGGGACATGTCACCATGGAGGAGACACAGAGATGCCACGTGTCCCTCGGTCACCATGGTGGCACCATGGAGGGGACACAGATTCCCCAGTCATCATGGTGGCACGGTGGAGGTGTCATGGATGGAGACGCCACGCG
>JAOWBO010000081.1:256422-276602 GCA_028564985.1 Crax fasciolata
CAGGTGTGGGCCTGAGAGGCTTCGTGCCCCCCTCGCTCTGAGGTGTCAGGGCCTGGGCCTAGGGCTGGGGCTGCTCCCGGTGCTCTGTTCGCCCCCATCCCGGCTCCTGGTCCTGCTCACAGGCTGGGGATGAGCTGTGCCCAAGGGCTGTCACTGCAGCCCTTTGGCTTCCAACTCTGGGGACGCTGCTAGGACGTGGCCTCAGCCCCATGGGATGGGCTGCTCCTTTCCCAGGCACCGCCAGGCCCCCAGCCTGCCCATTGCTGGGGTGGGATGGGTGCTGCTGGGTCCTCCCCTGGGGAGGAAGCACTGCTGTCCTGCGGGTGGGTGTGACACATGGTTCTTCCTCTCAGCCTTTACTGCATCTCCACAGGGACTAGCAGCTGGAGAAGTTCCCCGGCACCACGACATGCGTCTGCCACAGCAGGAGATGAGCCCCGGCCGTAGCCATCCGCTGTTAAGGTCAGAGATGTCCCCGCTTCCAGAGGGGCTGCGTCACCGGGACGGCAGCGGCGGGGCGGTGCCGGGCTGCCCGTGGCCGTGCTGTGCTCCCTGCAGGCTTCTGCATGGGGCTGCGTGCTCGTGGAGTGGGATTGCTGGGTCTGCAGGTCCTGGCGTGGTGCTCGGAGCCGTTTCCAAGTGGGAAACAGCACTGTGATGGCTGAAGGTAGGAGAGCCAAGCAGTGATGTCTCAGGAGCTGGAAGTGGGGCGTGTTGAAAGCCACGGTTTGGTGGATTGGTTTGAAAGCAAATGGTTCTGTGGGAAAGGAAGTGTCACCCCCGTCCCACCAAGGTGAGGAGGAGATGAGAGGATGAAACCTCTGTGCTGCCTGGGGGTGTGTTGCTGTAGCACACTGCCTGTCATTGCTGGTTGAGCTTCGGAGCTCCTGCGGTCGGGGCTGAGCGTTTGGGAAATAGCCGCGGTCAGAAGATAATGAAATTGTAGGAAGTGGCTGCTGTGAGGATGGATTCTTTCATCTCTGGCTTTGCTGGCATCTGCTCGGGTGGAATGTGTGGCTAGTGGGGAAGTGCCCATGCTGTTACAGAGGTTTGGTGCTCGGGGAGGAACTGGGCGCTGCTGGGAAGTTCTGAAAACAGAAAACGTGATCTAGGTGAAGCTATTGGTTGTCCTAGGTGTTAGCTGTCTGTGTCGTTAAGGTTGCAGTGGGTTCTTAAAGCTGCTGATTAGATCAGTGCTCTCAGCCTGGCGAGTGGTGGAGCAGCTAATGGGGAAGATGCACAGGGAGGCACAGACAGCACCTGCTGTGCTGCAGGTAAGGCATTGTAGATGGAACTGCTGCGACCCAAACTTGAGAAAGAAGCAGCAGAAACGTTTCCTTTTCCCCCAATAGTTTGCACTTGCCATGTCTGCTGTCTTAGAAAAACTTGACTCCCTCAGCAGTAAGCTACAAAGTTCCAGGTTTGACATGATGAACTGCAGGAACCCCAACAGCACTGCCCTGTGAAATCAGGTTTGAGAACTCCGTTTGAACTGGGCTGGGTCCTTTTGTTCCCTGTCTGCAAAATGGTATCAGAGTTCTCAGAGGAGGATTTCTGTGACTTCCTGATGGCTCTGTCATCGCTGGAAACGGGCGATGAAAAGGGCAAACTTCACTCTGCAGCCTCTGGCAGTTCCTCTTCTGGAGCCCTAGGAAGGAGCAGTTGTGCAACAATATTATCTGTGTGGTTACAATTAAGAAAGTGCTGCTCAGGGAGGGGAAGTGGGAAGCTCAAAAGTATTCCCTCGCATCCTGGGGGTACAAACTTTAATCCTAGGGTGCTGAAACACAGGTGTTTCGTGGCTTTCTTTCGGCACAAAAAGGAGCAGAGGGGTGTTTTGCGTGCAGCCTCACCCTGGGAGTGAATTAATTTAGAGGTAGATCCTCAAAACTAGGTCACTTTGCTTTCTGTGTCGCAGCAGAATTGTATGAATTTGCAAACAGGATTCGCACGCTCCTTCCAAGCCTCCGTGACTTACAAAACCCTTTAAAGCAACGCAAATCCCAATCTTTTCCCTCTTGTGGGTGCCCTCCAGGCAAGCTGGAGGCCTGGAGGAAATGCAGGAGTGCTAAAATTGGAGAGCATTAACCCCAGAATGCCTCCAGGTAGGTGCTATGGGGCTTGGAGTCCTTACAGCCTTGCCTACAATTCCATGATCTGCCTTGCGTTAAAGCAGCAGGGATTCTGTTCTGCCTGCTGCTGGGGGAAAGATGCTTGGGCGGGGTGACAAAGTGTTATTTCTACCCTAGAAGCAGTAGTTTCTGCGTTGGGGATTCTGCCTGCACCCTGCTTTTCCTCTGTGAAAGCTTCCCTTTTCCCCTCAGCACCCAGGCAGCAGTTAACGGCCCGTGGTTGAAGCGAGCGGTCTGGTTCTGACAGTGATCCAGCAGCTGAATAAATACATCCTGAGCCGGATTCAGCGGCGGAGTTTGAGGAAGTTCTGTTTAAAGAGACAGCCAGCAAGGTGCTCGGAGCATGGAAACGATTTCCATCTGCTTTTAGAGAGCTGTGGTTGCTGCTTGGAAGGAATCATAGAGTTCAGGGTTTGTGAAAGTGCCCTTTGTGTTATCAGGGCTCTGACAAAGGGGCTCTTGAGAGATGTGGACAGCTTTGGGATGTTTATTGATGCTGGAACAGATTCTACTCGAGTAAATCCAGCTTTTAACTTGAGCTGCTTTGCGCTGCTATCTTCTCTATTCTGCAGTGTACGCAGGTGATAATGTCACTCAAAGTGCACAAACAACACAGGGCACGTTCCTCATGCTGCTGGTCGTGGCTCTGATGCTGCTGGTTAGAAATAGATCCCTTCAGCTTCCAGCTAACACCGGCTGGCTTTTGTATTTCTGAGCAGAAAACTGAAAAATCTTCATTTCCTTGCTGCAGAATCTAGCTGTGAGCGTTTAAAACCAAAGAAACAAAGGTGAGGAAAAAAAAAATGGAAGAAGTTAGTCCACTAAAAAGCTCAGTGATATTTACTAGGTCTCTCCCTGCTCTCTGATAGTGCAATATACATCCTGCCTCCCCCACGTGCAGTTGCTCTCTGTATCTGTGTTGTGTGAGGTGCTCAGTGCTCTTCTTGTCCTGCTGGCTTGTCTGGGTGCCTGACTTGGTCAGATGGTGCCTGGCATCTGGATCTTAATTCCATCACACGATGGAACTAAGCGTGTAAGAACGTTTCCCCCCACTGATCTGCTGGAGAAGGCAGTGAACTGAGGACAGGTGTGAGAACTTGACATTTTTATGCTGGGGAAGCAACGTCAAGTAGCGTATCCTAATAGAAAATGCACGTGAAATGGGGGTTTAAATGCTGCACCTTGTTGGTGGTTTTGAATGAAATTCCTACAGAGCTTGAGGGGAAAAAAATGTGCCCTCTATTTTTAGTCGCTTATTGCTTCTTTTCCATCCTTCTCCTTCTTCCTTGTTACTCTTTCTTCTGCCCCATCCAGCGAGAAGAGTGCAGGTCCCTCACCTCAGCCACCAGATTTGCTCGAAAAGATGACAAGCGAAAAGATTCAATAATAATAATAAAAAAGGCAGATTATTTTCCTCTTCCTTGCAGCAAGAGTAGAAAATCTGCCTTGCAAGCAAAGAGTTTTGTTGTGGGCTCTTAACCCCCGAGCTCCCAGCCTGTCTGCTTTTATACAACTGCTCCTTTAATCTGCAGGGCTCTGCCAGCCCCCTGGGAATCCTCCTCCCTTCTCTGTTCCTGCCCCTCTTCTTGGTTTTCTACAGATGCCAGTGAAATAGCGTGAGGACTCATGGCTGTTGGCTCTGGGCAGGTTAACCCAATAGCCAGCCTGCTTTTTGGTTCTTGCACGTTGCCTGTGCGTGGAATGAAAACTACAAATAGATTCCTCAGGGATGTCTTTGACCTTAATAAGAAATTCTCCCTGAAAAATATCATCTAGAACCTTAAAAATCGCTGTTTCCCTGGCGTTCTTCACATACCGTTTCATCAGGCAAAGGTGCTGTCCAGCCATGGTAGAGGGGGGGAAGAAAAACCCAAACAAACCAGATGCAAAAGTAGCTTCTCTAGGAAGCTAACATGAATGGTTGGTTACACACAAATATGTGCAACTGTGTTGGCTTTGGTGTCTGTAGGGGTGGGGAGGCACCGGTGGCCGCTTGGAAGAGTCCTTCCTCCCAGTTTTGCTGCTTTGTTGGTGGGGTTGGGTGGTGTGTGAGATGGGAAGGGTTGCTTGGAGCACGGGAGCAGCGAGTCTGTCGTGTTGTTGAGGAGCTTGGGGCTCTGCTTGTTGGGTAGAGACTTGCTGATAGGGAAACTGCGTCGACAAGAGGATGAGGATCTCACACAAACGTGGTAAGATGACTTTCTCCAGTGTTGGTAGCTACTAAGGGTGATGAAGCAGTCAGGAGAGAAGAGCAGACTGCCTTCAGTGAGCAACCCTTTGCCATGTCTTCCTTGTGTCACTGCTTTATTGGCCTGGAGGCACGATGCTCAGCGCAGACCTGAGGGATCCTGAGATCCAGGCAGGCTTCCAGGGCGAGTCCGTCGTCCTTGCTGAAGAGCAGCACGTGGGCAAACGAAATGGTGAATCCCTCAGGCCAGCTTCAATGAAATTCTCCTGGATAACGGGGAGAAGTGGGGAAATTCAGGGCTTTGTTACGGTGCCGTTGCGGTGAGCACAATGGAAGAGCAGGGAGCTCTCAGAGAGCCCAGAGCAGGCTGCTGGGGATCCAAATGTTGGCTTGCGTGCTGTATCAGTGCTCTTCATCCAAGCTCAACCTGTCTTGTAGTTGGCACATCCTTGCTAATATCCCAAATGTGTATTCTTTCCCTGTTGGAACGCAGCTCAGATGTTTGAAATTCAGATGTGAGCAGGAGTGAAGGAACTCGGGGCAGCTCTAACTGGCTCTGGAGCAGAGAGTGGACCGCTCTGCTGCTTGGCTGCAGTTCACCCCCAGGAAAACCTCTTTCAGAAGTGCCCCAGCCAGTCCTGGAGAACTTCAGCCTCTTGTCACTGCGCTGTGATTCAGTTGTTTGTCACCATCTCCATGGTATCCGAGCGTCTGCTGGTGACAACCGCGTCGCTAAATGAGAGCATCCACACAGGAACCTCAGCTCCTTTGCTCAGAGGGCTGACGTGTGCCCACGATCCACTGTCAGAGGGAAGTTCCCATGTGCTCTGTTGGATGCTGGGTCAGTTTATTCCTCAAAAGAAAGAGAAGCAGCAGCCGTTTGTGACTTTTGTGTTACGTTGTACTGGATGCTTTTCCCTCAGCAGAACGTATGGAGAGCAGTGGCAGGGTCTAGACTCTGGATGAATGCTGTGGGATTGCTCTTCCACTCACCTTTGTCATTTTCACTTCTTTTCCAGCAGAGAGAGGCTGCTCCTTCTTTCAAGTCTTCCTTCGGAGGTTAACGTGAGGCTAAAACTCTTGGCACGTGAATAATGAAGAGCACAGGGGGGGAGAGATGCCTCCCTGAGATGTTACATGCCTGGTCTAAAATCGGAAAGTACAGCTTTCCTCGAACTTCCCTGACATTATTGGAGTGCAGGGCAAAATGCCTTTGCAGGACTGTGTGGTGTTAAAGCTCCTCTCGGCAGGAAGCCCTGGCACTCTTCCACCAGAAGCCCTTTTCTCTCTGAATTTCACGCTTACCCCTGGTTTAGTACTTCTGGAAACCAGGCTTTTTCCCCCCCCGTTGATTTTTGGGGACAGAAGGAAAATGAAAATGCGTTCCTCCAGCTGAGAGCAAACCCTTTGGAATACCTCAGGGACCACGTTCACTTTTCACTCAGCAGGAAACTGGGCCATCCCCAACCACAGTTGCAGTCCTGAATGCCTGCAATTGTGGCTGCCTTCTAAGCTGAGAGAAAGCTCTTTGCAGGCTGCGTGCAGCAATTAGTTAATTGTTTACCTTGCTTTTTATAGGACCCCAGCTCTCTGCTGGCCTCTTTCTTTCTCTTGGATGAAGGTGGAGGAATGAGCACAGGCGGTTTTGGAGGTGGGATGCTGCAGAAAACACTCTTTCCCCTGCAAACGGGCGGCTGAGTAAGCGTGGGGCATGCATCTCGAGTGCCTCACGGGAGCCTGCTGCTAATATTTACAGAGCTGGTGAAATGCAGAGTATGCGGTGTACGAGCCGGCACGCAAGCGCAAGAAGCGTCAAGGATGTTTAATTAGTGCCAGCAAAAGGAGGTGTGTGCGAGCTCCTTCAGGGAGGGGTGGGCAGGAAGCCTGAAAATCCACTGCGAGGTGGGCAGCAGGTATTTGGGGAGAGATGTGTAGGCACACGGGAGTGGTTTCTCCAGAATCTAGCGTGCAGGTTTGCTGGAGGTGCATTTGTGTACACGCAGGCCTGAGTGGTTAGACTGGCATTGGAGGAAGAAGCAAGGCCAAGCACGCTCTTCACAGCATGAGGAACCTTTTTGTCCCTGATGATCCTGATTCCTCGAGCGTTCGCTCCTCAATGTCTTGAAAGCCTCCAGTTAGGAGCTCCAAGGTAGGCCATACCTTTATTCTTTGGGTCCCACAGCTCGTTATTTTGTGATGAGCAAATGAACAGGGTCACTTTGATGACCCTGTCTGGATCCCAGGAGGGTGATATCACCACAGAAATGGTCATTTTCCTTCTGCTTGGAGCAGCAAAGAGCAGAGAAATCCATCGTGCTGCTGTGTTGTTCTTCACCTGCCCCAGGTCATGTCCCCTCTCTGGGTCTGTAGATGGAGGAGCTTGGGGTGGTTGGGCGAGGTGAAATGGGTGGCTTGAGTCAGCAGGCGTTTTGCAGAGAAAGAAATTAATGAGCAAAGCGTTCAGCATCGAGGACAAGAGAAGGAAATGAGCCTTTGTGGGACTTGAACTTCTGGCGTGGTGCTTAATGAAAGGCTGGTAAGAAGTTGCTGCTGCTCTGTGCTCTGAGGCTGTGCTGCAACAGAGCCAGGGAGGTGAAACTGCAGATCTGTTCTGAAGCTGCTTCTGGTGACTCTGAGCTCTCAGCAATGCTCCTCGTGTCAAGAGGGCAGAAGGAAATTCACTGTATCCTCTGAAATGAGAGTATGCATGCTCATATAAAGGAAGCTGTGTGATGTCTTTGGGCTGTACGGGGGCTTTCGTTGGCTCCTCTGGCTGAGGGAAGTTGCCTGGGTGAGCAGGGGAGAGGAGGGAGTTGCTCAAGTCTGCCCCACTCAATAGCCTGGACTGTTCCCTGAGCTAATTATCCTTTAAGACACTATGGACACGCCAAGGGCCTTTATGTCCTGAGCTGCTGTTGTATTTATCCTATGAAAAACCTCTGCTTTTCCAGTTGCTCGGCTCGTATTTTTTCTCCAGTTAACTCTTCCTTTGTTAAAAGCCAAAAAGGACTTGAAGGCAGCGTAATGGATGGGTTTATAATTGAACAGGAGGCAGCAAGAGACAGAAAGCTCTCGTCTCGCTTCCCACTTAACTGTGTTCCTAGGGAGTAAGGCCTCTCATCTGTGTGGTCTCAGCACTGGACAGGGAGCCCTGCTTTTCAGAAAATAAGATTGAAGCAAAATGGGGGGGAAATTGTTGCCTGCAGATTGGCTGTGTTTCGTGCCGCTGCTCTGCGTATCGTGGTCACGAAATGAAATCCTTGTGAGTGCAAATGCAGCAAGGGTGTGGCTAAAGCAATTGGGAACCTTTTCACTTTGAATTACCTGATTTATGACGTGAAAATGGCTGTGTTAACATGGATTTGCTTTGCAAACCGTTCGACTGGAAGTTACCTGGTGTTATGCCAAAACACTCCCTTGGACCAGCATGAGAAAATGCAGCTCTTCAGCCTCAGCTCTAAACCACAGTGGCTAAAAGTTCCCAAAGAAAGAGCGAGTTGAACTTTCAGTCCTTTCAGCAGCCTTCATTTGGCTAACATGCTTGAGTTGCTTCCTCAAATATTACATCGTTTGGGTGGGGTGAGTGAGCCCTGTGCTCCTTCTCCTGGTGTGGATGAGTTTATCATGCCAACGTGTCTGTGCTCACAGCTTTTGCCTCAACAGGAGGAGCTGCAGATCAGTGTCCTGCACCTGGAGGTGCAGTGCCAGAGGGCAGGGTGCTGCAACTGCTGCCCGTCACAGCCTGGAGAGCCAGGAGATCCTGTGTTCCAGCAGCTCCAGCCACATAGCCGTGGTAATTTCTAGCAAATGTAGGGCTTTGCCTCAGTCCTGTCCAGCACTGCTCTCTTCAGGGGAGGTCAGCTCCCCCTGTTCACAAGGTCTGAATGACACAGGGTCCATGGGGTAGTGAGGAACATAACCCCAGGTGACCTGCACGGAGCTGTGGTCCTTGCTGGTGCTTTGGGTGCTGGTGGTAGCTCAATTGCCTCGCACCCACCCACCTCTCCAGTTTTGTAATGGACTTTTTGTTTCAGCTTTTGGAGAGGTAAAAGTGGCAGGTGCCAGCTAGCTGATGAAAAGGAGGAAGGTCTTAGCTGAAGGTCTTATTCTTGAAATATGCCTAATGCTCCTGCTGCAGAGGGACAAGGCTCCCAGGAGTTCATGAGGCAGTTCTGCTCTTGGGAAGAGAGATGAGGCTGGGAGCAGTTGTGGCTGGTGGGTTCCTATGGGAACAGCTAGGAGATGCAAGAGCTTGCATTCTCAACTCCAAGGGGATTTGTCAAGAAAGGGGGGAAAATATTGTATCCTCCATTTGAGTGGGAAACTAATATTCTGCGTTCTCTCCCCAAATGTAGTTTTGCTCTGCTGGGATTTTGTGCAGTGTCCTCAAGGCTGCCTCTGTGGCCACAGAGTTAATTACAAGGTAGACAACGAGATGCAGGAGTCCACCCTGCTGCAGTTTCCCTGTGTCAGCAGCTCTTTGTGTGCAGGGGGCAGCAGAAAGATCGCGTGCTGGGTGAGAATGCAAACCCTCTGTCCACATAGCATTGGTAATTTCTAGCTAATATAGGGCTTTGCCCCAGTCCTGACCAGCCCTGCTCTCTTCTGGGGAGGTCAGCTCCCCCTGTTCACAAGGGCTGGGTGATACAAGAGGAACACAACCCCTAGGTGACCTGCAAGGAGCTGTGGGCCTGAAGTTAAGCTGTTCTTCCTGAGAATTGATAAGGAAATGGCCAAAAAAAAAAACCCCAAAAGAATTAAGAAGTTTAGGTTTCTCACTCTGTTTTCCAGCTGAACTCAATAGAGGGTGTGCACCTGCCTTGGGGCAGTGCCTTGCTGGCTCCTGCTCAGCACCAGTGGCTCTTTCATAGATGAAATTCTGTGGCTTGGGCAGTTTGTCCTGGTAGCTAAAAGCTCAGGGAAGGAAGGCATTTTGATATTAAAATGGATCTTTTCGCGTGAGTCTAACCCCTCCTTTTGCACTAAGCTCTTCCAAAAGCTGGCTTTGATGTTCCTTTCACACCTGCAGTGTTTTAGAGCTGCGCATCCTGGTTTGTTGACCCCTAGCAAAGTCAACACAACTTGGCCAAGGAGCAAAACCAGCAGCGTGGCTCACACCTGGTGCTGAGCTGGGCAGGAGGTGCAGTGTGAGGTGCAGTGTTTGGGGCTGTGCAGGGGCGTTCACTCTGCTGTGCTCAGTGGGAACCATTTCCTCATAGTCCTCCATCTGTTACCAGCGTAGCAAAATGCAATTTGAGCTAAGTTAGGTGTGCAGAACATCTTTCAAGTGGTTCACTTAAAGGATAGCTCTGCCTTTTTTGCAGCCTTCCACCAAGGGCACGCACTTGGAGCTATTTAAAGAGCGTGGCTTCAGCTTTCCTCATGGAGGGGGTAAACCCATCCTAAAAATGCTTTTTCTTTCTTTTTTTTTAGTGAAGAGCAGGAGCTTCCCAGCACCAGTCAGCACAAAATCTGATCAGATTGCCCCAAAGTTGGGACGTCCTGAAGCTGTAGGCACTTGATGGGAAATTGGGGGTGGCTATGTGCTTGTGGCACGTGGCCTTGGCATCCTACAGGGGCAGAAGGCACGAGGGTCACTGCAGCCCTGCTGCCTGCCAGCAGGAACATGATACCTGGCTGCTGGGGCTGTGTTAAGGTAGCAGGCTGCTCCTTCTTCCCTTCACCCCTCCCATTTGATCTTTTATTTCTGGATTCTTGGACTCCCATCCTGAGAGCATTATTGGTTTCTAACCCTATGCAGCTTGTGGGGTCGGAAGGTTTCTCCCATAACCAAACATATCTCAGAAACCAAATCCTCTGCTTCTTTCCTGTACAGCCTAGCAGTGCTGGAAGTGCATACATTTCCCATTTTCTTCTGTTTATCTGCTCCCTGGCTAATGAGGACAAAGCATGGGAGCCCTGAGGGGGAGGAAGGAGAGGGGAGAAGGCACGTAGCAGGGTGCTGGGGTCATTCTCCTGTCCTCTGTGTGCTTTTTTCCTTTTCCAGATGAACTTCAGTCTGGCAGCTGGAGCACCTTTAACGTTTCAGCGCTGCCAAGAGAGATCATTGAGCCGTCAGGGAATTATTTATGGTGTCATTCTGTCAGGAGACTTGTTCCTGAGTGATCATTTTGGCCTGTTGGTATGATTCTCGTGATTGAAGGAGGATACTGAATGCTAGTCCAGCTCTTTAGCTGGACACTGCGATCCTGGCTGTGCCTGAGGAGCCCTGGGGAAGGAAGAAGCCTACAGACACACAGTTTTTCCTCTTTAAAGAATGCTCAGATTCATCTTGTGTTGAGCAAGGTCTGTATGCTCTGCTGTTTTCATTGCAATGAAAACAAAAGCATAATTCATCCGTGCAGCTTTCTGCCACGTGACGTTCTGGGTGTTGTGCATCCTAAGAGGTACAAAACGATCCGGTGTTCCTACCAAGAGTGACACTGATATGTACAAAGGAGTTCTCAGTCCTCTTGCTTATCACTACGATGATGAATTCCCCACGCAGTGGGAATCCTACAGCATCTTGCACCTCTTGACGTGGACCCCAAGGTTTCAAAGACGGAAAGGATGCAGATAACGAAGCTGCCTGGCAGCTCCCTGCAGCTCATAGAGGGAAGAGGCTGAAGAGAAGGAAGTGCTCAGCTGAGGTCACCAAGATTTGGCTGCCAGGTATTCGGCTGGGGAAGGCCTGGGAGAAAGGCACTTCTTCATGGCATTGCTGAAGACATCAAGAAGCATCGAGCTGCTGTTGTCCCATGATCTGTTCCTGCGTGCTCAGGAGATCCCCTGCTCGGATCTTGTGGCTGCGGCCCTATTTTGGGAAGAGAACTGCAGCCATCTCACAAGATGCTGCTCTTCTGCAGCTCTTGTCCTCGCGTGCTGTCATGTGCTCAGGCTGATTCCAAGATGCTGTGATTTGTTGTGGGCTAAGCTTGGGGGTCTGGGAGGCCCTTGCAGTGTGGGATAAAACGTTTCAGCAGGAATGTACAGGCACAACTCCTCTAATGATTGTGCTGGAAACATTTTCCCACCTTGCTCAGAAAAGAACTCAGCTTGAGTGTTTGTGCCTAGGTTCAGAATTGCAGTGCCAGTGAAGAAATGGAGGAAAAAAGTAAGCCAGGATTATGATGCAGGAGGGCTCAGATCTGGGCTGGGCTTATGCCTGGTACTTGATTCACCCTTAATCACCTGGGTTAATTGCAATATAATGCAGTTCTGAGGCCTTGGAGCTCTCCTCAAGGATGAGGATCTGAATCGGGTGCTGTAACTGGAAAAAGGTGAACCAAAGACTTCTTGCAAGCTTTGAAAATTGACTTTCAACAAAAAGTGAATTACCAAACCACAGGCCCTGTGCTCAAGGTCTCTCCTGAGATGATTATACCATTCCCACCACGGCAATTTTCATCTGAAGGCAGATGGAAAAGCTTGAAATGACCGGGCACTTCAGGGTTAATTGCACCGTGGTTAAAGGAGAGGGGGGGAGAAAAGGTCCACACTTAGATAAATTCTGCAGAAGACATTGCCACAAAGGCACTAAATTTAATTACAGGGATAATGATACATTGCCTACAGCAGGAGGGGGAAAAGTACTTTCTCTTCTAATAGTCTAAATCTGTCTTTCTCGGGGTTGGCTCAGAGCCAATCACTTGTCCTGGAATATATCTGAATAAACAGCTTTTTTTTTTTTTTTTTTTTTTACCTTATAATCCTGTTGGGATGATGAATTCAAGTGTAAAGGCCCATGTAACACTTGAAATTCTCATCCACCAGGCTAGAGGGAAGGGGGCTCCTGGCAGAAATCCATCTGAGAGCTCATCCTTTGCCAGGGCAGCGGTCCCATCCGTTTCACGAGGACGAGCCCCTTCTCCATTGAGTTCTGCAGGAAGATTTGGGATCCCCTCCTGTTCTTTATCTTTCTCACTGATGGAATTCTCTTTTCCACTGATGGAAGAGTGATACTGCTGCTTTCCTTTCTTTTCCCAAAACTAAGTGAGGGATGCTTTGACCACGACCCTGCTGATTTTCTTCAGGGAAGAGCACGTTTTTCTTGTTTCGATTCTGACACAGGCTCCAAAGACAGCTTTAGGAGGAGCACGTTGTGCTGGTTCACCCTCCTTCGAAAAAGAACAGCCCGTGTGAGCCAGCTTGGGGCACGGGATGCGTTTTGCAGGAGGGTCTGGAGCTGCGTGCCAGGCGAGCTGTACTCTGGCAGATCTCTTGGTGTTATTTGCTCGCAGATAAGATGGCCAATCTTGTTCCTTTCTCTTTTGCAGTTCACTGGCCCCAGACTGATGACATTTAGATGAAGCTTGTAACTAAATTCTGTCTGCTGCTTTCTGGCAGGGAGAAGATAACCCAGCTCCTTTCCCAGTCCCTCTTTTGTGATCTCTGATCCTTTTCATCTTATTTTCAGGCTTCTCTATATTTTAGGAACCTTGCTTTTGATTTGTGTTCTGAGCAGTGTCCTGCTGCTTTTTTGTACCTCCTGCAGTAGTCCTAAGCCTGCAGCACCAGGGTCGGTGAACTCCTGTGCCTGGCTGGTCCATGTTTCCTGCACCCTTTCAGCGTGGGGAAGAATTATCCCTCGTTTTTGTGCAGCTGCTTATTAGCCACAATTGTAATCCATGTCGTGCAGCTCATGAATGGTTTATCAGGATAGCCCTGCTGCAGCTCTTGTGGAATCACCTGGGAGGTCTGCTTTGCCTCGCCTCCTTCCACCTCACTTGTGTCCATCTCTACTCAGCTGACTCCAGGTGCAGAGCCCTGAGCCACATCTGCCTGCTGTGTGTAGCTCCCGCTGGAGCCAGACCCATGGCCCAGCTCATGGTGCAGTGCTCTTGTTCCAGGAGCAGAGGAAGTCAGCTGGGAAGTGCCCTGCACTGGATTTGTGCAAGAGCTGTGCAAGGAGGAGCAGAGAAGTGCAGATGGACGAGGTATGGAGGAGACCGACAGCAGCTTAGGCTGCCCAGGGCCCCATCCAGCCTGGCCTTGAGCACCTCCAGCAATGGGACATCCAAAGGGATCCAAATGGGGCTTCTGCCATTGGCCTTCCAGGCTGCAAGAGCACACTGCTGGCTCATGCCCAGCTCTTCGTCCACCAGAACCCCCAAGTCCTTCTCTGCAGGGCTGCTCTCTGGGAGTTGTTCTCCCACTCTGTACACGCCCCTGGGGTTGCCCCAACCCAAGAGCAGCACCTTGCACTTGGCCTTGGTGAACCTCCTTAGGTTCTCCTGGGCTCACGTGGTGCTGGGGTTTGGGAGTGGAGCTAATGGAGGCTCTGTCTGAAGAGAAAAGGGCTCTTAGCTCTGGGTTCTGGAAGGATACATGTATCTATATGCATTTCTTCAATGTGACTTGGTTACAGCTTAAATGTAACACAAGATCAGAGAAACCTGGGCTTGATTCACCCTTGCTTACATAAGCAAAATGAAAATAGGCTTACTGCCTTCTCACACACATCCAGAGCTGAGATCCGGGAGGAGCGTAGCTGCCTGTGCACGGCAGGAGCCAGTGCAGGCTTTGATCTCCCTGTGTCACCGGGGAAGCAGAGTTCCTAGGGCAAAGAGGAAGCTGGTGGGGCTTGGGCACAGAGATGTGGGACCCGAGCCGTCGTGGCTTTCTTCTGCATCTTGTACACATGTTTGTAACATCTTTATCTGCTTCACCAGCTGGAGGGAAAGCAAAGCAAGCCACGGGGAAAAACCTACCCTGCTTTGATTTCCCCTGGGTCTGAACGTGGGGCTTGGTTTCCTAAACCAGGAGAGAGTTGGAGCTGCATGCAGTGAGCAGTTGGGTTTTCACCGTGGTGATTTCCTTTTGGTTCGTGACGGGTAAAGGCTTTGGGGCTGGAGAACAGCTGTCAGCAGCTGGAAGGAGGAGCCCTGGATACTCCAGGACATCTCAGCGAGAAAAGCACGGAGAAATGGATGGAGAGCTGCAGAGCAGTGCAGTCAGGGGAAACCGCGGAAAATGCAGAGACTGAAAAGGGAAAGGGAGCAAGAGAATGACAGCGTAATGGGGGAGTGGGTTGCCAGAGGAGAGAGATGCAGAAAATGTGCAGACAGGAGAGGCTTTCAGAAGGCAGCGTGCATGTGTGTGTGTGAGCAGAGCTGGCTGTGGGGCTGGGGGCCGAGCTGTGGGTCCCTGGAGTGCTGGGAGCTGGGTTCCTGCACGCCGAGCTCTGGAGGCTGTTATTTATAGCAGCAGGAAAAGTTTGCTCAAGCTGTCATTTGTGTGAGCTGGAGTCTAGCTCTCTCTCTGTCTTCAGATTTTCACTGTAATTAGCACGCTTTCCATGAGCCGGGTCAGGGCTGGCAGCTTTCTTTAGAAGTCTGCGTTCTGCAGGCAGCAATAAGGAAATATCTTTGTCTTCTGGGAATACTGAACCCGATCCTTTGTTTTATTTCAAGGACTGTTCTCACGCACTGAGGTGGGAGCTGAGTGGAGGGAGGAGCGCAACCACCGATCCCCTCTGAAGTCGCAGCGACAGAAGCTCGCGTCTGAAAATTCAGCTAGGCTTTCAAGGTTCCCTTTTGAGCTTTGGTGCAAGAGAAAAATCTTCTAGGGATTCTCATCTGCGCTGATTTGGGATGAGAACAGCCTGTTAGTCAATATAAAGCTACTCTGCTGTCACTTACCTCGAAAGCCTGTTTCCTTCAGCATCTGAAAAGCTTCCTTTGGAGCACACCCAGCCATGGATTGAGAACAGCGGAGGGTCAGTATTCAGACACAGACAGTTAATAGCTGCGTTTCCGTGACAGATGACAGCAGTGCTCTGTTGTCACACGCTGAAAGGACTCTTACAGCGCGTCTATGGAACGAGACGGCTGCTATCCTCCAAGGCAAGGAGACTTCCAAGCTGAAATTCACAGTTCTGCTGTGGGGTTTTGGGAAGCGTGATGCGTTCCTGCTCTGCGGGATGTACATTGAAGGTAGTTCAGTGCTGTGCTGGTCACAATGCTCAGCAGCACGGGTCCCTCTCGCCAGATAGAGCTCGTTACTTTGGTGCTTGATCTTTGCTCCATTGATGCCCCGGGGTGAACATTCGAGGGATGTGTTCTGTGATACCGGCACGTGGCCTGGCTCAGCACCCAGGGGAGCCCTCCTGGGTGCTAGGAGGGGATTAAATTTCATGGGATCTCACTGGAAAAAATAGACTCAGGGTTTTGGTGGCTTTTGATGTGATTTCTGTGAGTTATTTCAGAGTTATGCTGAGGAGGGGGAATGATGGCAACAGAGAGCTAGCTTTTGGAACAAGGTTGTTTTATTGGATGTGTTGGCAAGAATAACTGATATTTCTGCTTGCGGCGTATCCCAGCGGTAGATTAATGCTCAGTGAAGGCTCTAAGCAATAGAATAGAATCATTAAGGTGGAAAATACCTCCAAAATCATGAAGCCCATCCGTTGACCCATCTCCACCGTGTCCCTAAATAGAATCATGGAATCATTAAGGCTGGAAAAGATCTTCCAAGATCACCAAGTCCAACCATCAACCCATCGCCACCATGCCCACTCAATCACAGCATCCTTACGGTTGGAAAAGATCTCTAAGATTGTCAAGCCCAACCGTTGACCCATCATCATGGCCCACGAAACCATGTCCCCAAGTGCCACATATGCCCTTTTCTTGAAGACCTCTGGGTTTTCAAATCCAGAGTTGTGGGTAAGAAACACAAGAGATGAAACTGATGAAGGTACAGGACATGCTCTGTGTAGGAATAAGCTATTGGAAAGTGGGAACCTGGGAGGATTTGGGGAGGAGCAGAAAGACAAGTGGATTTGCAATGGAATATAGATGGGTTATTTTCCAGGAAATTGTCATAGCACTTGAGGTTTCTCTTTTTTTTTTTTTAAGTATTGTTGCAGAATGATGGCTCCCACGTGTAGCATGCTGGGGTCTGTTTTCTGGGAATGTCATCCAAGCTGTGGAGGAAAAGGGATCAGGGACCTTGAGAGCCTGGTAGAAGGGAAAGTGTTCCAGGATGTCATGGTTTTGGAGTGGCTCTCTTGAAAACAGAGCTGTGAGATGGATCAACAGCATTCCTCAGAGTAGAGGAAAAAACTTCAGAGAGGGCACCGCGCTGAGAGTTGTGAGAAGCAAACCTTAGCGGTGAATGACGCAGAAAAGCAGTGAGAGCTTAATTGTTTGAGTCATTCCCAACAGTCAGGGGTGGGCTCCTAGGGTCACATCTCATCCTGGGTGACTTAAGGGCAGGGCAGAACACACACACCTGTAGGGTGCTCGGCAGCATTCCCCTGCTCAGGGGCCCAGTGCTGCTTTTGGGGAGGGGAGCGGGGAGCGGCGTTGACCGCGCCGTGTTCCCGAGTTTGGCACCGATCTTCCTTTCTCCCACTTGTTTCACTCTTCTCTCGTATTGGCAGCGGTGGTCCGTTCAGCTCCCGTCGGATGACTGCTGGCTTTCCCTGGATTGTGACTCATCCTCTAGGGAATTCCCAAAGCAATGAGTCAAGTGATTGGGAAAACTGTTTGCGCGCTTAGCGTAAAGTAAGAAGCCAAGGGAGCCATCGTAAGAAGGCAATTCTTTTTCAGCGTGCCTGGGGTTGTCCTCTCTCCCTAAAGATGGGTCACTTTGAGCTGAGCTGCAGCAGGAAAACATCACCAACTTCATTGATTTTCACCTTACCACGTGCTGCTCCTGATTTTTTTTATTATTATTCTTTCCTCCTGTTTTATAAGGTGCCTGATCTGATAAGCGTTCCAGGGTGGGGAAAAACCGACAGATCTGACTTTGTCAGGATTGTAGTGAAAAAGAACTTGCTTAAAGAAACAAGGCTGGCAGATCGGCTTCACTCGATTACATCTGAAATATTCCTTGGGCGTTTTTCACTTTGTCTCGCCCTGGCTGAATTAACCCAGCCCTTGTTTGTTTTCCTATGCACAAATTAATAGCTCTGTGGTTTGCAACCATGAATTAACAGATTTTGAATGCAGCCGTGGGGTATTACAACAAAACCCAAAGAGCTTCAATCCCCAATGGCTGGCTCCTGGAAAAATTAACTACTCTAAGTTACATTCCTGCACGGGTTGGCTGTGGCTGTGCTTGCAAAAATTCAGGGTGCCCAGCTGTTCAGCACTTTTGGAAGTGGGGTGCTTGCTGCACCTACAATGTTGGCTCATGGTACCAATACCTTCCAGCTTCCTTTTCCTTCCCACTGAAGCCAAGCTTTTCTTGTCACTGGTTGCTGGCTATTAAATGTTACCAGCCTTTATTACCCTGTAGAACAGCAAGTTCTGCTTGAAATGCAAAATTAGTTTCACTTTTTAATACTTTTTTTTTTTTCCCCCTAGCAACTTGGACATTATTTTTGCTCAAGCTTGGAATTGTCAGAAAGCTCAGATTGTGGGCTTTGCTAGCACAAAATGTAGGTGGTTGCAGATATGTCGGCATTGATACAACGATTGGGTGTTGTTTTTAACTCCGTTCGTGTCAGCAGACTCGGATTGTGCTCCTTCCCCACTCCTTGGCTTTCAGCAGAGTGGCTCATTTTTAGGTCTGTTGACTTCTGTTGTTTCTTGACCAGTCGTTCACGAAGACTTTTAATATTTCGACAGGTGTGAAGCTTGGAGCTAAACTGTGCTTCTGCTGAGGTCAAAGGGAAGAGTCTTGGTGATCTTGGAGCTGTAGGGTGAGGATGTTTTACCCTATGCTCCCCGGGGGGAGCCTGGGGGCTGTGGTCCCAGGAACGGGTGCTGAATCAACACCAGATTGGAGGCATCTTCCCAAGTAGAGCATTGCTTTACTTCCTCTTTAATTTGGTGGATCCTGCTGGTTGTCAAGCTGTGAACAGTGCTGTGAATAGCAGTGCTTTGGTTGCGTTTAACTCTGCTTAGGGCTTTTCTGTATTGCACTAAAAATGGTGAGAGTTGAGAGAATTCTTTGTTTTCACAGAAAACCAACAACACTGTGGGCAAGTAAATACCAAACGGATACGTTGGTTGCTCCAGTGTCTTCCTGTGTCTCTACGTATGTCTCAATAAAAAAAAAATCATTCAAAATATGTATTCAGGTTTATGGCCTGAATTATTATGGCCAAGAAGGCAGCAGAACCTTTTGTGTGCAGAACCCTAAACTCTTAACTTTTTCAAGAGATACTTGTGTGGTTTTAGATCTCAGGCGATGGGTCTGGTTGGTGGCGTTTCAGTGTCGGACCCTCTGTGGTGTGTTGTGTGTGCCATCCTCCTACAGGAAAATGGCTGCTTTGGAGCGAAAAGGAAATGTGATAACAAATCCTCTGCTCTGATAGGAAGGTTTTGAGAGCTGCTCACGAGAGAAGAAGGGTCTCTTTCAAATTCTTTTGAAATTCCAAGGTGTAAATTGCAAGGCTGTGAAGTTTGAGAACATAATTGGTAGATGTTTGTTTGAAGACGGTGAGAACAATTTGTACCCAAGCAAGAGGTGTCTGAAGTAAGGGACAGAGGGGATGGATGTAAGCAAGGAGCACGTGCAACTGGAAAACATCTCAGTGCTTCTGCTGCCCGAGGAAAGGAGCTTTGGAGGAGCACTGGGGAGGAAGAAGTCACGGTGTTGGGCCAACTGGCTGCCAAAATATTGTGACCATCGTTGTTGCCTTTCCAAGGGTGAACTTCTTCCAGCATTTATGACTTGAGTTGGTGGGATGTGCAGGTGAGTGTTTGTCCCATGGATGGGTTTGGAAGGTCAGCTTCTACTCCAGCACGCGTTTTGGGTGTTGGTGTCCAGCTCCAACCTAATCGTGCCAGCTCTGTAGTGGTGACGTTGTCACTGTAGTGCGGTGGCCTTGCGGTGGGGGAGCTGCATCTGAAGTGTGCCAAGCTCCAGGAGGCTCTTGGAACCTTTCCTTTCTCAAACCTGGTGGCTTAGTCTCGTGGCTCCGGCACTGCTTTTCGCTTTGTTTCCTTCTCCTTGGAAAACAGGAGAGTATGGAAGAGAATCAAGATTTGCTGCTGCGTGGAAGGGCTCGTCCTCCTTTGGTGCCGCATAGTTTGCCTTCTTGTTACAACACGAGCCTCTGTTCCACCTTGGGAGCACCTTGTCACAAGATGCTCTGAGATCTTCGCATCCAGGGAAGGCACTGCTGGAGGTCCGGAGGGTTTTCTTCCAGCTGCCCATGGCTTATTCCTGCGTTCTTTGCTAACGGATGAAACCGCATCGCCCGCTTCTCCCTGCAAGCAAAGAACAATTCCCAGATTGTGAGCATCCAAGCTCAGAAACAGAAAGAGCTCCATTGAAGGCCTTTAAAAAGAGCTGGCCAAGGACCGATCAAGTTCGTTCCAAGTTCTAATTGATGATTTCCATCAAGTACAGTAAGTGCTCATGGAAGGGGGTGCTCAATGGGAGCAGGAGGCTTCTGGGAGCCATGGGGTGATGACCCATGGCCGTGTTGCCTATGGGGTGTTCTTGTAGGGTTGAGCCAAAGCAGCTGGCCGTGCTGCTTGAAGGGGAAGGGTTTGTGTTTTATGAAGCAGCACACGTCGAAGGGTCAGGAGCTGTCCGGCTAATCACGCTGAACGTCGTTTTTTGGTCACCTGGGTTTGACAGACGTGGTTATTGTACAACGCTTTTTGAGTTGGGTATAAAAACCGTAATTTGGCACCTGCCAGAAATACAGAGAGCTTCCAGAGCTCTAATAAATAACTTGAAGAAATGCTGGCGTGCTGACAAGGGACAGAACACGGTTCTGTTGATGCGAGGAGACGGGGAAAGCTGTACAGCACCGGGGGAAGCGCTCACAACTGCAATCCTGCGTGGTGGGATTCCAGGGGACGTGCGTGGTGGCATCTCATCCAGCGCTGTGGGGGATGCACTTTGGGCATGGGATCAACCTCGTGCTGTTCTCGCAAAGCAGAGGATGCGTG
>JAOWBO010000081.1:276697-306584 GCA_028564985.1 Crax fasciolata
GGGGCTTGGGAGCACCCTCGTGCTGTTCTCGCACAGCAGAGGCGGCGTGCGGCATGGGCGGCGGTGTGGGGCCTGGGGGAGGATTTGGGGCAGTCGAGGGGGGATGCTGTGGAACTATGGATGCAGAGGGCTCACAGGAGGTCTGTGCCTCGGGTGTCTGCGTGAGCCTGAAGTAATGGGGTTGGTGTGGGTGGGCTCCCGTGGTGTGAGATGAGAGCCCTATTCCTCTGGCTGCGTTCAGCTTGTTCTTGTGTACCTTCTTCTGAGGCTAATGTCAGACGTGATGGGATGCTGGATTAGGCTAAATCTCCGAGGTTTAGCTGGAATGTTGTCTCGCTGTAGCATTTTTCTCCCTTGCTCTTTTCTCTAAGCCTTCCCCTACAGACAGCTAATTCTCCCCTTCCCCCACATCCTGTCGGACCCCAGAGCATGTCACAAGGAATTAGCGGCTGAAAAGGCCGCCAGAGGCTGCTCCTCTGGAACAGGCTCTCCTTTCTGAGCCCCCTCTCTGTGCCCGCTTTGTCTCCTGGCCAACTCCCCTCCCCCTGACCATTCAGTGCATGCCAGAACCGATGCCGGGCCCCAGCACCTTCCCATCACCGCTGCCCCGTGCCATCCGCCGCAGCCCAGGGGCTTCCCGCAGAGCCGTGCCCCAGGAGGAGCTCGGCCTTTCCTTCCCTCCCATCTCCCTGCAGCTGACAGTCACCCCGCTCCTTCCCACAATTCACATACAATCTCCTCAGAATAGAGATGATGTCACTTCCTTCCAGAGGGTGCCGGGGGTGTGGAAGGGGGAGTCACGACCCCTGGCTCGGTGGATCCCGCAGGATAAATGGGGCGGATGCCCGGCGGGGAGGGAGTTGCTCTGGGGACGATGCCCGGCTCCGTCGGCACCACGCTGTCCTCCCCTTTGCCGGTCGGGATTTTCAGTGCCTGCAAGAAGAGTTTGCTGTTCCCTCCTTTGCTTGTGATGCCCGTTTCCGTGGATGTGCAACACCCTTATGGGAGAGAAGAATGCCCGGCGGCTGGACCACAGGCCACGTAAGATTTTGGCTTCCATCCTCCTCCCTCTGAGCTGAGGGCTGGGGCTCCGGGCTCCTTGCACACACAGCGTGTGTTTCCCCTTCATTTCCATGCTGGGAGCTTGGGGCTTCTCGCACCAGGGTGCAGATTGCAGGGTCCTGGGATTTTCTTCACTCTTTGGAGCAATTTTTGGGGCAGTGCAAGGGGTTCTCGTTGTTGCGAAGTGATGGTTGTTGGCCTCTGGGCTGGTGGCACTCTGACCTATCACTTTTCTTCCCAATTTCCCTGCTAGAGTTGCATCTTCATCTTCTGCAGTGTAACTCCTGAGCTTATGGACAGGAAGGAGAGCGACCTGTAACACGGGCATGAAGTGATAGGATAAGGGGGAGTGGTTTTAAACTAGAAGAGGGGAGATTTAGGTCAGATGTCAGGGGGAAATTCTTTACTCAGAGGGCAGTGAGGCCCTGGTACTGCTGCCCAGAGCCATGGGTGCCCATCCTTGGAGGTGCCCAAGGCCAGGCTGGATGGACCCGGGGCAGCCTGAGTTGGGGGGGCACCAGCACACGGCAGGGGTGAGGGTGGGGGAGCTTTGAGGTCTTTTCCAACCCAACCATTCTGTGGTTCGGCAATCTTTAAGGACCTTCCCGATCCAACCATTCCATGGTTCTGTGATCTTTAAGGACCATTCCAACCCAACCATTCTGTGGTTGTGTGATCTCTAAAGACCCGTTCAACCCAACCCATTCTGTCATTCTATGGTCGTTAAGGTCCCTCCCAACCCAACCATTGTGTGGTTCTATGATCTGCTGCCCTGGAATGAAGTCAGAATCTGTGACAGCGTTATAGTTCTGTCATTATTGTTTTATTTTATAGGCTTTACAATCTCAGGCTTCCTATCGTCTCCTTTCTTTCCAAACCAATGGCAAGGCCTCAAGCTTCACAGTTCAGTTTTTGCACGGGCACTCTTTGAACGCGAATCGTGACTTTTCGCAGCGCGGGTGCCCGGTAAGCATGCAGCGAGGAGCAGCAGCCCCGCGGTGCCCATTCTGTGGGGTAGCAGGGCGGTTGGCGGCGAGGCTAGGAGTCTCCAGATGGCCAAAGGAGCGAACAGTTTGAAGGTAGAGCTGCAATGTGCTCTGATTATTATGTGCTAAGGAAGTGCGAATCCAAATGGTGTTGGAATTCCACATGCGCTACGCGCGGGGAGTAGAGCGTTTCCGTCGCCCGAGTGAGTAACGTGCTGAAGTGTCAGCCTGTTCACTGCGGTGTCTGCTGGGGAGTGTGCAAGACTGGGGTGGCTTTTCAGTGCTTAGTACTGGAAGTGGTAGGTGTTGGGGTGGTCAACACAGCAGGTAAGTGATGGGGTGGCACGTTCGGGCAGTGAATGTCTTGGTAGGACACGGAAGCTTCTGTAGCTGCAGCACAAACCCAATGCCTGTGTTACTCTGAGGGTTCAAACCAAGTGTGACCTTGTCACTCATCCTGGTTTTTACACCTAGAGACGTGTGCAGGTTGAGGTTTTGGCATGGTGCATGAGGCATGGCTGATGTCTCTGGGCGGTCTGCCCACAGCCACCAGCGATCGAGATCTCGGAAACCAAAGGTCGACAACACCTCACAGGCCGCGGGTGAGGGTTGAAGTGTGTCGTGCCAGAAGTGCAGAAAGGAGCTAGGGTGTGCTGCAGGGCCAGGCAGAACTTCTCCAACCCTGGGGACTTGGACTGGAGCGGGCTGGAGCGTGCACAGCAGCTCTGAAACAGTGTGGGAGAGCTGTGCTGGGAGGAGGTGGCTGGGTAGCCCTGCAGTCTTGTGACTTCTATCACTGCTGTTTCTTTTTTTAAAAAAGGGTTTGTGAAGCTTTAGAAACAGGAGCGCAAACAAAACGTGGGGAAGGAACAGCCAGCCCCTCAATCTTCGACCTTTTGAATTGTTAGTGGCTGTCAGGGCCAGCAGGAGCACAAAGGAGATGTGGAGCTGGCAGGGTGCTTCTGTGCAGCTTGAGGCTGAGCGAGAGGTCTCCTAGGAGCTGGCTCCGTCGGCTGTAAGTGCTTTCTGCTGGGAGGCAGTCAATAGCTTCCCCAAATGCTGCTGCTAGCTGCTAATGGGGATTTGGCTTGCTGAGCCTGAGGGAGGGCAGTGCTGGCCGAGAGAAGAGGCTGGCAGCAGGGAGGGACGTGGCAATAGGACCTTGCTGGGGGCTGAGCCTGGTGTAACCTGCCCGGAGCACCTGACCGCTTCCTGACACATGGCCCTAATGGGATTCCCAGTAATCTCATGAAGTGGAGCTGAGCAGGTGGCGATTACATCCGGTGAGCAACACACCTGCTTCACCCAACCCTTCCCACTCTTCAAACAGCACCTTCCTCTCCTGTGCTCTCCTTCTCAAGCGCGCCGTGCCCCCTGGTGCTGGAAGGAAGAAGCTCTGCCATCTTGGGTGTCCAACTGGATAGCTTTCAGGTGTGGGGCTCTGCTCTGGGGGGTGAGGAGGATCAGCAATATCTTTTGGTTCTGTCCTTTTCCAGGAGGTGAGCGTCGTGCCTGCTGAACTTTTTCAGACCCGCTAGCCATGCCAGGGATTGTCGTGTTCCGCCGTCGCTGGTCTGTGGGCAGCGATGACCTCGTTTTGCCAGCGGTCTTCCTCTTCCTCCTGCATACCACTTGGTAAGTGAGAAAGGCCGGGTGGTGCTTTGAATCCTGCCATCGATTTCTTGCTAATTCTGCTTCGTGCAGCTGTAATTCTTTCTGTGCTTATACACGTGGCTGGAGGGCTTGTGTGGGGCGTTTCTGACAGCCAGCGGCATATTTCCAGCTTCTGGTTGCGTGGATGAGCACTGTGCTAAGCTCCAGTTTCAAAGAGGAAGCTTGGCCAGAGCTCCCTATGTCCTTCTGTGCTACCCAGGGTTGGTGTCTGGGGCTGTGTTACTGTCCAGGGCTCAGGAAAAACGATTGGAGTAGCAGCTCCTCATCCAGTGGGTGGCAACCAGCCCACAGTAGGGTTTGGAACTGGGTGGGCTTTAGGATCCCTTCCAACCCAACCATTCTGTGGTTCTGTGATCCTGTGAGATAATGAGACTTGACACACGTCTGTGCCTGGCAGGTTTGTGATCCTCTCCGTGGTGCTCTTCGGGCTGGTGTACAACCCCAACGAGACCTGCTCGCTCAACCTGGTGGACCACGGCAGAGGCTACCTGGGCATCCTGCTCAGCTGTATGATCGCAGAGGTGGCCATCATCTGGCTCAGCATGCGAGGCAGCATCCTGTACACCGAGCCCCGGGACTCCATGCAGTATGTGCTCTATGTCAGACTGGGTAAGAGGCAGCGGCCTGAGGCCTCCTAATGACTCAGCCTCCACACTGCCATCTGCTTACACAGAAGACTTCTCTCCCCACACCCTGACAAACACAGCTCCCGAAAGACATCCAGATGGCCACTTGTATGTGATGTGCATCTGAATACATCACATATACTGCACCCTGTCATTGCTGTAAGACTCTCATGCAGCGCCCCAAATATCTTTCTAGCAAACCTTTAGCTTGTCATCCTCATTGTGATGCAGGTACATCCCTTCCCTCTAACAAAATATGCTCCCCTTCTGTCTTGAGACACAGATCTGCCACGGCGAGATGCATCTACACCTCTCTCCCACCTTTTTTCCCCCAAGTTGTCCTATGATAGAGGCATATGCCTTTGTAAATCATGGCTGTTCTCACCCTGAGGCCATGTGCTTGTCATATGTGTACTTAACTCTGCATCCACCCACCTTCGAGCGCGCTTGACCTCTTGACTCACGTGATGCGTGTCTCCATCCAGCAACCTGCGCTCTGGTGCTCTGCCTCCAGGCACCAGCAGATAAATAGGTTTACCACCTGCTCACCCATTGCATCCTCTCTGAGGGCTCCTTCTCTTCCTAAAAGCATTTCCTGTTTTGCTCACCCACCAAGGACTAGATTGGAAAAGAGACTGTTCCTCAGCCCAGCGAGCAGGCTTTCCATTTTAGCTTGCCTTCCCTCCTCAGGTCCGTTCTCTCCCAAATACAGAAACCTGATCAGATTTTTTCTGTGCTGGGTGGAGACTTTGAGAGAATCTTTTGGAGAGGCAGAGTCAAGGCCATTCCAACAAAACATCTCATGTTTTTGCATGTCTTCTATTTTTTTTTTTCTGGGTTTTCATGCAAAATTTGCTAAAATCTGGGTAACCTTGCTTGAAAGTGCTTTGTCTGGGGGATATTTCCGCCTTGGAGCGCTAAGCGCAAATCATTAACATGAACAGCAAACAAATCTTTCTCTCCTGTTTCCCAGACACAACGCAGTCTCCCTGGGGAAGCACGGAGAGCCTGGCAGCTTCAGTAACACTCTTAAAAACAGACAAAATGGGCCAAGGGAGGCAGAGAGAACCCCAAGAGCCATTTTCCTACAACGAATCACCCACTTTTCCCTGTATTCAGGATCTGTGTTTACACTGTAACTTGGATCTTGTACAAGTTTATTTCATGTATTTTTTTTTTCCCCACTCCTAATGGCTTTGTCAGCTCTGGTGATAGGAGTAAGGGCGTGGCCTTTTCGTGGGCAAGGTCCATGTCATAGTCCTGTTTCAACCCAGCGCCTTTAGTGCTGGTGGATCTAAGGATATAGCTCCCCTGGGAGGCCCCAAAGGTCTTGGCCATGGTGTTGCTGCTCCTGTTCCACAGCTGCTGGCCTCAGAGGGGAGGCAGAGCCTGCTGCAGCTTCCCAGCACTCGAGGAGCTGGGTCCAGCCCTGGTTTCTTGCCCGCTGGGTGGCTGCTCAGTTATCCAGGCTGCTGCCAGCCCCTGATTTCTTTGCTCACTACCAGGGTAGCACGCAGAGCTGAGGAGCCTGAATGGTTACGTGTTGGGAATCATGGCTGTAAAGACTGCGAAGGACAGAGGTGATGGAAACACTTGTTCAGTGCAGTAAGGAGAATTAATGCTGGATCCACATCGCTGTTTGTTCCATCTCCTTGAATCAGGCCAGCTGTGCTGTTAGATGGCAATTCCCTACCTGAGGGGATCTTTCCACTGTCATGGGTGGAAGGTACAGCCGTTTGATTGATGCCTCTGCTACAGCCAAGAGCCCTTCCAGCTCTGTGCATGTGCTCCTCATGCCACTTAGGAGCAGCTACTGTTAAGGAGACGTTTGGGGTTCATTTTCTTGCATATGGGTCCAAGTCCCCACTTGCCCATATGCTCTCCACTTCCACAGTATCTCCCTCTTCTCCCCTTTCTTGTCTGCCACATAAACAATTCCAGTGAGTTTTCCTGGTTTAGGCAGTCACCTGCAGATGAGGAACCATGGACTGACACCCTTCAACCAGAGGAAGGAACTAAAGCTCACTTTTTCAGCAAGGGATTTCATCATTTTGGTTTTGTGGTGTTCATTACTCCCCCCCCTTTATTTTTTTAAATTAGAAGAATGAGGTCCTCGTAGCTCTTGGAGGAATAATTTCAAGATGGGTACATTCAGGAATGAATTTTGGACTTTGTACACTCCAGAGTACAACTTGAACATCTTGTTTGTCTAGGTTTTGGAGAGTGGCTATGATTTGAAATTGCTTTCTTGGTTTCACACTCCCCATTGGCTGATTCCATACGTACAGATACTTGATCAAAACATGCACTTTTTGATTTTGACTTCCATAATGCTTGACTCTCCTGAAGTAAACTTGAAAGGGCTTTAGTTCTGAATTCTATTCCAAAATTACTCACAAGAATGGCAGGTACAGCTGAAACATACACGTAGAGGATACATTTTAGATTTTTAACTGGCTATGGACTGCTCCTAATTATCCTTGTCATGTGTCACAAGCAGAACCCAAATAATTGAAACTGAGTGAAAATGGGAGAAAAAGTTCTGACAGAAAAAAGAGAAAATTGTTCTTAAGCATCTGGGAAGGATGTGTCTATTACAGAATGACTGTTAAAGACACAATTATAAACTAGCTGTCTTTGGAAGCTTATTAAAATATAAATGAAGATGTATTACAGTGAGGGTGGTGAAGCACTGGAACAGTTTGCTCAGAGAGGTGGTGGAAGCCCCATCCCTGCAGAGATTCAAGGTCAGGATGGACCAAGCTCTGAGCAGCTTGACCTAGCTGTAGGTGTCCCTGTGAACTGCAGGGGAGTTGGACTAGATGACCTTTAAAGGTCATCCAACTCTAAGGATTCTATAATTCTAAGTCCTGTGATCTTTGATTCTGTGCAACCATCCTGCTGAAGAGCCCTTCCTTGGGATTCCTCGCGAGGAGAGGTGGTCACCAATCCTCAGGGAATGCTCTTCACAGCGTTCCTTTTTGTTTCAGCTATCCTGGTGATTGAGTTTGTGTACGCTATCGTGGGCATCGTTTGGCTAACGCAGTACTACGCCTCCTGCAATGATATCACCGCAAAGAGTGTCACTTTGGGTACGTAGTCAGCTCGTGTGCGTTCCTGTGTGCACAGACATCCTCTTGCCTTGGAGAGCTCGTTCACTCGTGCATGTGGGGATTGACTGTTGGAAGTGAATCGTGGCTGTAAATGCTGCGCTTGTTTTCCGCGAGACGCCAGCGCTCAGAACAGTTGTTCTATTCATTTCCTTGTGCTGCCTGTGCTGAGGCAGGAATCCCTGTTCCCATGGAGGGCTCTGGCTGGGGAGTGTAACAGACCTGCTTCCCCTTCTTCTGTTCAAAATGAATTTACTGTTTTTTCTCAAACTCCTTTTTCATCTCCCCCAGTCTCCTGGGGGAGCGATGGGAATGTTGTGGTCCATCCGAGTCCTCAGTGTGCATGTAATGGTCTCCTGCACGGGCAATCTCTTAAAGCAGCTGCAAAATCTAGCTGTGGGCAGAAGCCTTTGCAGAAGATTTCCTTCTGCTGCAAGAATATTTGGGTTAGCTTCCTCTGCCTGCCCTGCAGCAACGGAGAGGTGTGCAGGAGAAGAGCAGGAAACAACGCTGCCAAGACCTGAGAGCAGAGCATGTGACCTATCCCTTTTCTTTGTAGGAATGGTGGTGTGCAACTGGGTTGTCATCCTGAGCGTCTGCATCACTGTCCTCTGCGTCTTCGACCCGACGGGGCGGACCTTTGTCAAACTGCGCGCCACCAAGCGGAGGCAGCGCAACCTGAGGACGTACAACCTGCGGTAAAGTGGCATTTCTGGAAGGGCTCCCTGCTTTCTTCGCTCCTCACCATCCTCCCTGCCTTCCTCCAGGGAGCGTTCAGCTGCAGGCGTTGCTTCCCTTGGGGGTGAGGGTGGTTTTGGAGGAGTGCTGCTCAGGCTGTCAGGTGCTGTGTGTATGTAAAGGAGGCCAAGCGATGCGGTGTCTGCGTTGTGGGTTAATCCCTGCCCTTGTGAATCCCTCCTAGCCCCTCGAGCCACGCTGCTGCTCACACCAGCCTGTCTGCCCATCCTGTTTTGCCTCCTAACAGTGAGGCAGGGCTTACATCTTCCTTAGGTTGTGACACCTCCTTCCGAAGCTTCTTTCTTCGTTTATATTCATCCCCAGAATAACGACCTTTTGCCCTGAGATGTCTTATATTCAGTCTTGGCCAAGGAACAGTTTTCGTGTTGGCAGCTAGATGCGATCAATTCTTAATTAATACATCATTGAGCTACCCAGATGGGGATGTGAAAAGCTTTTTTTCAGCAAGCAGGGCATTTTTCAGAAGCTTTTTCCTGTAGTGGGGCAGCACAAGCGAGCTTTGTTTTCCTATGCAGTCTTGACATATGTGACTGCCAACGAGGAATGTGGCTTTGTAGGACTGAGGGCATTAGGTTTTGAATGCTAAAAAATGAAGCTTTTCAAAAAATATCCTTCAAATTTTGCGTTTCTCCTTGGGAATGTTTTCAAGGAGTGTTTTGAATCTGTGCTCTTTCAGCCTCTTGGAGCACAATCCTTCAGACTGTCTTCTCCTGGAGGGGAAAAAGGTCTCCAGACTCTAAAGACCAAGCAGCAAGGTTTGTTTGAAGGACCTTGGTTTTAATTGCAGAGCATCAGATGCTCTTCCTTGCCTTTCCACTGTTTCCAACCCTAGCTTTGTACATTCAGAATTAGTGCCCTCTGAGCCTAAGGTGTGCAATTGCTGCATTATGATGAAGGGCATTCCTAGGCAGATCTGGGTGAGGACCTGGAAGGTGATGTGAGGACACTGTGGCTTCAGTATCCCCACAATAGATCAGAGCTATTTGGCTTAATCCATTTTCATTTCCTCAGGGGAAACTACGTGCCACAGGTTACAAAGTTCTTTTTGCTGGAGTAAGACAAAACAAAAGACCAAAAATGATCTCCTCTCTGGAGTTCTGAGATCCCAGACAGCAGAGTGAAGGTATTTGTCCCTTGGGTCACAGCCAGGTTTTTCCCTCCAGGCCTGTAACATTTTCAGAGAGCTGGTGCCTGCTGTTTGCAGACTTGTGCTGTAGAAAGGGAGCGTTAGCAGATGTTAACAAGCAAAATGCTGTGGGCTGTAACGGGAAAGGGGAGCGTAAAATAATCCTATGTGGTTGCTACTAAAGCAATTGTTTCCAAAGAGTATAGCTGGAAATTCCCCACTACCTGAAAGCAATCCTTTCCAGGCAGTGTGGTTTGGAACTCTCTGCCTGCTTCTGGACTGTGATTCTGCAGGATGCTGAGGGCCATTCATTCCTGGTGAATCCCTTGGTGTGCAGTGATAGGAGCCTTCCGAGGTACAGCAGCAATTTGGCCTTTGTGTCACCTTAATCTGAGCCCAATGTCCTGCCTTAACTCATGAAAGAACTTCATTTGTTTGTCACATTTAGGACGTGCACCTTTGGCTTCCTCTTTGTGGCACTTTGCTGCAGCTCTTGGACTCTGCTACGCAGTGGTTTTCCTTTCCCAGTGGCATCTTGATGTGTGCAGGCTTTTATGTCCTTCCAGCGCCAACAAAATAAATCAAACCAACACAAATGGCTCGGTTAATCGCGCCGAGACTCTTCTAAAAAACTTGCTGTGGGACTCGTAGAAAAACACGTCCGAGTTCAGTGGGAAAGAATTTGGGAAAAGCCAGAGGGAAAATAACTCAGAGCACGCTCCTTGTTCAGCCCCCGCGGTGAAGTTGTGGAGTTCTTTGCATTGCTGCCCGAGTTCTCTGGCATTTGGTGGAGCAAACAGCGTTGCCAGCGCTGACTTAGGACCCTCATATTCCTGTTTCACTTCTGGAATCTTCCTTGGAGGCTGAGGGTAGTTGATTTAAAATGCTCAGGGATGAGACCTTCCTGTTTCAGGTGCATATTTGCTTATCGGCATCTTTTCGTTTCAGCTGCAACCCACTCTGTGTGCTTGGGCTCTTCGTGATGGGATCATTTGGCAGAAAAATGCTCTTTTCTTGATTGAACTGAGCCATGTTAAATTGATCTGCGTTCACATGAGAAAGACCCTGTGTTAGGAAAGCTGTGGACTTTGTCCATATGCAGGTAGCATGGCTCTGTGGCAAAAAAAAAAAAAAGTAAAAATAAAAATCACAGTCACCCACTTGAACACTACCAAGCATGGTTTGACCTCAGGTTTGTTCTGCAGGAAAGCTGGTTAAACATAAGGGACTGCCACCCTGCAAAGTGTAGGAACTAGGGCAAGTTCACAACGGTGGAATGAACTCGAGCTGCAGTTGATTTTAAATAGGGTTGTCCAATTAGCTAATTTGGAAGCTGAAATGGAAATGTCATACGAACTGAATGTGGGTTGAGTGAAACTTTCTGTATGCAGACTTTTTTAACCTTTTCTAAATTCAAAGAGAACCTTGAGCTTGCTTTCCCATTCTTGGTTTCGAGTTATGCACTGTACTTGAGTAAAGAATGGAAATTTTTTTCAGTTCTGAGACTGCATTATATGTATCATAAAAATATTTTTCCAAGTAAGCTGTTTATTGGAAAAATTGGCACAGCTCTTAGTGCAGGTGCTCAGAGTCTTTTGTAAACCACCTCCTGCCCACAGCAGTGTTCCTGCTGAGTGGTGGTACGTCCCCGCACATGATGCAGCTGCCACGTTACCAGCAGACCCTCTTGGCACCCAGAGCACCAGGGACTTGGGTGTGCTGCTTTCAGCAGGTGTCACAGAACAACCATAGCCCAACCACAGCCATCCCATTCAGGAAAAACAGTATGGATGCAGAGATCCTGGCTAGAACATCAATGACCTCACTTTGCTATGAAATGAGCTGAGTCTTTAAACTGTGTGATGTCTCCTTTTCTCTGCTAGAGCAGAATAAACTTGAGTATGTGGTTTAGTGTGCATTTCACTACAGCAGCATAGGCCTCGTGGCTTATGTACCAGACCACAGTTTGTCCTCTTCTCCTGCCTGTCCTCACGTGCCTTCATTTCTTTTCTGCAGACACCGCCTGGAAGAAGGGCAGGCCAGCAGCTGGACGCGCCGCCTCAAGGTTTTCCTTTGCTGCACGCGGACAAAGGACTCCCAGTCGGTAGGTGGCAAGAATCTCGTGGCAGAGAGCAAGCTCTGTGTGTGGCTGACGGCACGTGGGACTCAGCAGCAGCACTGTGGGATTCCTGCTGTCAAACCTGGATGTGTCTCGTTTCACTGTGTTTGGAGATGAGGAGGCCAGTGAGCCTTGACAGCAGTGCTTGCAGAATGGGAAAAGTCCTCGAGGAAGCAGCGAGCTGAGCTCTGACTGAGCAGACTTTGGCTGTGTGCTGGTTCCTCTTCCTTCCTTTCAGCCTTGAGAAGGCTGAATTAAAACTTCTAGTTCTGCAAGAACTTACCTGGATATTCCATGCAGCAGCTGATATTTCCCTTTGGGTGCAGATTGCTGGGGTTGACAGTTGTCTTTTTCAAAACAGCCAGCCTTGACCTTCTGGTTTTGGTACAGGACGCTCTCTGGGACAATGAATAGCACTGAAAAGCAGGGTTGTGTTTTAAGCTTCTTCTCCTGAAGCTGCTCTTTACTTTGCTATTACAGCAAACTGGGCGTTTTTAAGTGAAGGTGCTACTGGGGAAAAATATATTTTTCCTCAATTCGTGTTCAGCATTTGACAGCACTTTATGTGGTCAGCTTCAGTTTCCCTTTGTTTAGGCTCTTTCTCCTGTTATTGAGGCAGTGTTACACTTCAGAAAGAGACTTGGAAAATGGCAAAACAGAAGCCTGACACAATCAGCAAAAAGCACTTCTGGGTACTAACAGGCTCTGCTATTTAGTCTGTGGATTTAAATGAAGATTGAAGTTCTCATGTGCCTACAGTTGGGACTTTTTTCCCTTGCAGAAAACAGCTTTTGAGGGACAAAAGGGCAGGGTAAGGGGTTGATTTCACTTCCACAAAAGACAGCAGCCCATCCGTTCCTAGCGAAAGCAGTGGGAGCAGGTTTGCCTGTCAGTGATATGCAGCAGGACTCCTGATAACCTGATAGAGGTGGGTATGAAGGTGGGGAGTTGTGCTGACAGCACTAATATTTAGGTTGCTCGGAATTAGGAGTGATTGAGAACTCCTGAAGGACTGAGCGGAACCAGGGAGCTGTTATCAATGAGAGAGGAAAGTCATCACGGTGAAGGATGAGGTGATGCCTGCGCGTCTGAAGAAACAATTTAAATCACTTGCATACACCGAGAGGCTGTGAATTAGTTGCAACCTCTCAGGAAAAGAGCTAGGAGTTATCAAGGACACCTTGACAAAGCCATCAGTGCACAGCAGTGGCCAAGAAAAAAAACCAGAAAAACATTTAGTGGAAGGACGTAGCAAATGACAGAAAACATCAAGGGACCGACCACATCAGTGATGCCCTCACTAAATATAGTTTGGTCTCCTCAAAGATATAGGAGAGAAAGGAGCATATTGGGCTGTGAACTTGTATAGGAAGAGAAATGAGACTGGGATTTTACCCTCCAAAGGGAAAGGCACAAGAAGATGAAAAGCTGGGTGAAAGGAATTGAGAGGCAGGTGAAGGCTGCCTGAGCATGTGTTCATCGCAGATGGCGACCGGTGTGAATTAGATGAAAAGGGTTTGTTGGGAAGTGCTGCCTGGTTATCCTCAGGGTGCAGTCCTCAAAGTGGGGATGGCTGCAGGAGTTGGCGTGGCCCTTTTGCAGGAATCCAGTGACGTGCTCTGCACCGCAGCCGTGCTGGGTGAAATGCCACCAACGCAGCGACCAGATGAGCTGTGTGCTGTGGCACTCTCAGAGCAGCATTCCCTTGGGGGCTGCACTCTGCCCCCTGCTTCGTTTCCACCTGATGGTCACCTGCCCGGCTCCCAGAGCCCGGAGTGGCACTGAAAGTCCTGGTTCCTGAACAGCAGCATTCAGGAATGCAAAATATTTCACCTCGTGACTGTTGGTTTCTACGTCTTTTTTTCTAGTTCAGGATAAAAGCAGACCCCAGAATCTTCAAATTCCTTGCGCTGTTGAATTTCCATTTTACATTCAGCTTGAGTGATTTCCAGGCTCTTTTCTTTGAAGAAACAAGCTCTGACTTTGTGTGTCCTGGCATGGCAGCGTGTGGAATGAATGCGTATGCACTGGATCAGAAATGAATCCATTGCTGCCTCTCCCAGGCTTCGCGGGGAAAAAAATGTTCTAGCAGAGGCTGATTGTCCTCTGGGCTGGGAAACAGAGTTCTGCAGAGTGGACGTGGCATCGGGGCAAGAATCTGTTCTTCTGGGTTTGGAGTGATGGCTGCAGCCCTGAGGCTCTGCCAGCCCCAGAACCTGCAGGGTTTGTTAGCAGTCAGTCCTGCAGTGTCCTGTCAGCCCTCCAGCAAAAACTCTCCCTTCAGAAGATTGCGTACCCCCTACGCTTTTGTTCTGGCCTTTTTCCTTTGGTCAGAGTACTGAGACAGTGGTGTTACTGTGGGTCAGTGGGTGTCGGTTACGTCTTATTTTGCATTGTGGGAGCTGTGGAAGGGTTTACAGGGTCAGTACTTCGCAGTTGTAGCACTGGAGTTGTTAGTGGAAGTCCATTTGCTGTTCAGATGCACAGCTGGCACCTGAAACCCCATTTTGATGATGATTTGACTTGCTTTTGTAGGCGAGTGAAAAAGGATAGAAAGTCATCTTGCACTCCAGGAGTTAGTCAGAGACAGAAGAATGTAGGTCACTTCCTGCAAGCCTGCTGGAGGAGAAAGAATTTTCTTTCTGGCCTGTCAAAGAGATGGAGGGATCCTGCCCTGAAGACCAGCCTCAGGTCATGGGGATTGATCCCTTTCTCTGCTGGGAACTCCACATTCAGGGGCTCAGATCTCTTTTTGCATTTACAGGTTGTTCTCTTCAGGCCCTTTTGCTTGGGTGCTCTCCAAGCCTAACTTGGAAAAGCTTGGGGACTTGCTCAGCTCTCCCAGTACCCAGAGCTGTTGTGTGTAACACCTGCTTGTTGTAATTTAACTCTTTGGGATCACACAGCAACAAGCACAGCGGTGCACAGCTACAGCAGCGTTCAAAGATCCCTCATTTCCTCTGTGATGTACTTGGCATGGTGACATCTGACTTAATTGCAGAGAAAATAATTCCAGGACGGAGTTGAAGAGGCTGTTAGATAGGACAAAATGGGTGCATTCTTCCTGAATAGCCTTTGTTCAAGTGAAATGGCTTTGGAGGAGAAAGGATGACTCTGAGATGACACTGCGTTGGGATTTGTTTGGTTCTCAGCTTACTTCCTCTGAATTTTTTTTTTTTTTTTTACACTGAAACCATTGGTCTCCCTCTCTTTGCATTTCCTCTGTTTTGGTGCTGAGGGGTCTGCTTATCGACACCCAGCACAGTGCAAATCCAGTCTCAGCTGAGCCCTATGCCTGTGACTACGTAAAATAAGGTATTAACCAGGGTTAACCCAGACGTGGTGTTCCCAGAAGGAATCTCCTGGATCTTTTGGAGAGAGCTCCAGAAATGAGGCCGTTGCTGCCGCATTGCTTCTCGTTCTGTGTCCTGTTTTGAGGCTCCCCGCACCCAAACTCCCCCTCGAAACCCTTCTCTCTCTCTGTGGATTTTGCAGGACGCCTACTCTGAAATCGCCTACCTCTTCGCTGAGTTTTTCCGAGACCTTGACATCGTCCCGTCTGACATCATCGCGGGCCTGGTTCTCCTGCGCCAACGGCAGCGGGCGAAGCGCAGCGCCGTGCTGGATGAGGTGGGTGGAAGGGGCCCCTGGGCCTTTGCGCTTGGCCTCACCTCTGCCTGTTGGCTCTCAGGTGAGAGCTGCGTGGCTCTGCCCACCTCGTTTCATCTCGTGTGATGGGCTGATGCCAGTCGTTGAGCTGCGAAAGAGAAACCGCTGTTCTGCAGCAGCTTTTGCCAAGATTCCCAAAGGACCTAACTGACACTGAGTCCATTTTGAAAGGTGTCTCCTCCTCTCAGGTGATTTAACTCCTGACCCCAGATGGGCAACTGCCTTGAAGGAGGAGGCAGTTTCTTTAAGTAAATAGATTTAGAGTAAATAGGAAGATTATTACCTCCATAGAGTGAAGACTCCAGCACCTGGGCAAAACTGAAGGAAAAACTCCTAAATTCCCAAGCCATGGCAGGCGCTGAGACGTGCAGATTCCTCATTTGATAGAAAAGCTGTTTTTGTTGCTTTTTTTTTCCCCTGGAGGTGGGGTTCAGACAGTGATCAGAGCAGACAGAAATCAGAACAGCAGAACTGGAACCAGTTCAGGAGAGTGGTCAAGATGCTTGCAGACTGCCTTGCCCCAAGGTTACACAGTTCTTTCTTTCTCATGCGTGGATTTTTGTCTCGGTGTCACAGAGATGATTTTTGGGTTTTTTTGTCTGTTTGTGACTTCCAGGCAAACAATGACATCTTAGCATTTCTGTCTGGGATGCCAGTGACCAGGAACACCAAGTATCTGGATCTGAAGAACGCGGTAAGTCGCTGCACTGCGCTCTTGCAAACTCACCGTGCATCTCTGTGCGGCCCATTTTCTTTTTCTCAGTGGTTTCTCTTCTTTTCTGCCCCTCTGGAATAATCAGAGAAATTCAAGCTTGGTACAATAGAATAATAGTGCTTGTTCTCCTGGAGGCTTTGTCTTCAGATCAGTTTTTAAGCGTTGTCTGTCTGTCCCCTCCTTTGGGGGAAGTGGTATTTCCACTCTGATGGTAAAAGACAATGAGGTTTCTCCAGAGCCAGAGGTGCTGCAGGCAGGGATGTGGTGCAGGGCTCCATCCAGTGGTACCACCAGCAGAGCTGCCTGGAGTGAGACGGAGCCCTCCTCCCTGGGGCTGGCTGTGTCAGCAGTTCTCAGGATGGAAATGGCTGCAGTCTGTTCCACGGGAATGAAGCTTGGCTTTTCTCCTGGCACGCTGCTGTCGCAGCCCTTTGTTGGGCAAACTTATATTCGCCCCCCTTGATTAGAAGATATTCCTGTGAGAGAGGCAAGACTGACCCAATCCCAGCACCTCTGTTCAAGCAATTCTGTGATTAACCTGCTTGCAGCTGTGCTGCATCTAATGCTAACGTCCTGCTGGTGTTCAGCCTGTCTCCTTCTGTGTAGGTGTGTGGGGAGAGAGGGCAGCACAGCTTGTAGAAGACAGCCCTGGGACCCCAGCCTGGCTTTTATGGTCCTCTCTGTGGCCTGTGCCCACATGGAAGCAGTGTACTTAGAGAGCTCATATCTTAAAGCAGTTTCTCCCCTGCTCAGGATGGGACAAAACCCACAGGGGATGGCGTTCCTTCGCAGCAGTGTTTGTTGCGTAGAGGAGAATGCCTGTGGAGCTAACTTTGAGCTTTGCTCAGCAGCTAGCAAGGCCCCTCTGACAAAAATTGGCATAGCCACACTGGGAGGGGAGGGAGAGGATCTTGCTGAGCGTAAGCAGCGTGCTCTCCTGCTGTCACCTGGAAGTGCTGACAGCATTTGCTGTTGGGGCGCTGGGAAGAGAGAACGCTGACGTTCAGGAGGAAGGGTGCAGTCTCTAACGATGATGGAAACAGGAGGAAATCAACATGTGAAGAGAACAAGGCCTTTAGTGAGTCTCTTGTCTCTTTCAGCAAGAGATGCAGCGATACAAAGAGGTGTGTTACTACATGCTGTTTGCCCTGGCTGCCTATGGCTGGCCCATATACCTGATGAGGAAGCCCACATGTGGACTCTGTCGCCTGGCCAGATCCTGCTCGTGAGTGGCCGTCCTGTCTATCGCTCTGCCTTCTCTTCTCCCTTCCTCCCTTCTGTTTTTCCCTCATTTCAAATTCTTTCTTCCATCAGTTTGCCTTCTCCATCACTTCTCAGTTACTTCCTTCTCCTTTGCTCTTCTTTTTTCTCTTCTTCTCTTACACTTCCTTTCCGTCTCTCATTAACTCTGTTCCTTCGTTCTCACCTCTTTCTCCTCATCCTTTCTTACAGTTGCTTATCTGCTTACCTTGTTAAACAGACCAGAGTGTCACATTCTGTCCTCTCTGGTACACTAAGGATCGTGCCAGTCCTGTGCAGTTGGGACAACCAGTGGAGAGAACTCATCTGGCACAGGAGTGCTTTCACACTGAGTCAAAACAGCTGTCTTAGAGGGCAGAAATCAGATTTATCAGCAAGCCCAGATAAGCAGAGAGTTGACATTTGGGTGTTTATGAAAGCATCAGCAAGACTTGGCCAGAGTTTGTGCTGTGTTCTGACTAATTGTTTTTTATTGCCATGCTGTAGTTCAGTTCAGGGTTGCGTTGTTTTAAATGTTTGCTTTTAGCTGCTGTAATGCTGTCATCAGATTCTCTCTGGGGTTGAGCTTTTTTGCACTTAAAGAAGCAATTTCTTCTCCAAACCAATTAGAAGGAATATCCTTCTGAGTCACTTTTACCTGTGAAGTGTCTCGTAAGGAAAAAAGGAAAGAGTTTGTGCTTCCATTGTGGTTCTGGGATGATCCTAGACCTGTTTTCTTGTTTGTTGTAGATGTAATAAATGCTGGCTGCTTGTGTGTTGAAGCAATGTAGGACTGTATCTGAGCACAGTGTCCATGAGAAGAGATCCCAGCCCCACCACACAGTGATTCCTTGGAGACTGCTTGCACTGTAGCTCCCTCTGGTGCTCAGAAGGAAAACTGCATCTGATCGCAGTGCACCTTTTGATGCTCAAACAGGAGTTGTGTGCTGCTTTGTGCAAGAGCTACAAGTGAAGGGAATCACTGCCCTCAGGATGAGACCCATGTGGCTTGCAGGGTTTCTCTTCCTTCCCCTCATCTCCAGGCATCCCCCTCTAAAATCCATCTCTTCCATGTTCCTCTTTCCTCAAAGCTGTCTTTTTTTTTTTTCCTTCTGCAGATGTTGCTGCCTCTGTCCCTCACGCCCCCGCTATGCACCCAGTGTCACCATCGAGGAGGACAACTGCTGTGGCTGCAATGCCATTGCCATCCGGCGCCACTTCTTGGATGAGAACATGACCTCAGTGGACATTGTTTACACTTCCTGCCACGATGCGGTACGGAAAGTCTGCAGCCCCCTTCCTGTTTGGGGCACATTCCCAAGGCCCCTCCTCATGGGACTTGCATGCTTCCAGCTGTTATAGTACAAAAGAAGGCAACCTGAGCTTTTTTTCTAACCCTAGACTTCCCTTCCTATCTCTCTGCCTAGAAATTCTGCCCCTAAGGACAGAAATATTTGCCACAGTCAGAGGAGTGATGCATAGCTGCTCTGCCTGCTTTCCCTGAGCAGGAAGTATGCAAACAGGAATGTCTCACCTGAGTGTTACAGCAGTGCTTCTCTTCCAGGTTTATGAAACTCCTTTTTATGTGGCTGTGGACCACGATAAGAAGAAGGTGGTCATTAGTATCCGAGGAACTCTGTCTCCAAAAGTAAGTACACTGTGCAATGGCCTCTCATAACCTTGGCCATCCCAGCAAAGCTTCTGGACAGTCTGAGCCCTTCCTGGCTTGCTGTTGGTGTTTGGTGTGTGTGAAACATGGTCACCCCTTTTTCAGGATGCCCTGACTGACCTGACCGGGGATGCAGAGCGCCTTCCAGTTGAGGGCCACCATGGGACGTGGCTGGGACACAAGGTATGTGAGAAAAGGCTTCTTGTTTTGTGTTTTTGGCTTTTAATTGTAGGCCAAAAAAAAAAAAAGGAAGAAAAAGCAATCTAAACTGCTTCAGATGTTAATGGTGTTATGTAACTGCAGTGAAATGGTTGTGAGATGTCAAAAGAAATAAATCCTGAAATTGTAACAGTTAAAACCAGTCTGTAATTAAAAAAAAAAATAAAAAGAAAAAAAAAGAGTAAAAATTACAGCATGCAATTAGTAGAAACCAAGCTGCAAAAAGAATCCGTGGAGACCTAGCACAAAATTATCAGTGTCATTGAAATCACTTTTTTTTTTTTTTTTTTTCCCCAATGACCTTTCCAGAATTTGCAATCAAACCCTGACAATGTTTAAAACTCTGCTGCAGTGGGATATTCATTGAAGCTCATAAACGGATATTGGCAGGACTTGCAGCTGGGTAATTAGCCTGATGCTGGGTGTCTGTGTGAGTGATCAGGACTAAATCAATTTAGTACAGAGCTTACCTTTGCCCTAGTCCAACCACATAATGCTGCACGTGCTGAGTTTGAAGATCAGCAAAAATCTGGCAGCCTGTAATGCCAGGCTGGGAGGGAAAAGTCCAAACTGGAGGTTGCATGTTGGAGGGATTGTGGCAGCTGCTGGGGAGTGCTGCTCAGAGAGACAACATCACAGAATCAAAGAATCATAGAATGCTCTGGGTTGGAAGGGACCCCAAGGATTATGAATTTCTCCAGCTCTGGTACCAGACCAGGTTGCCCAGGGCCCCATCCAACCTGGCCTTGAACACCTCCAGATGCTGCAGATCATCTCTCAGCATCCCTTCAGGGCATGACATGAAGCTCACGAGGCTGGAGAGCTCCTGCTTCATTCCCAGTGTCCTTCCAGATGGCCGCTACGCTGCACTTCGTTGCTCTGCTGTATGAAGTGGAGCATTAGGAGCTGCGTGCTCGGCTGGATGTGAGAAAGAAGCAGTTGCCTAAGAAAGTGCTGTTGGGACTCTTGAAAGATTTTTTTCAGGCTCCCAGAGTGGATCTTTTCAAAAAGAGTATTTTGTATTTCCTCTTTCACAAATGAGTGTTTCTTTCATTTCCCTGAAAAGAGAAAGTGAATCAACGTCGTAATGACACAAGGCGCTGTGTAGAAACAGAGATAAATGAGGAAGTGATTTGTCACTTAGTTGATATTTAGCTATCTGAGCCCTTACCACTCATTTAACATTTCAGAGGTGTTATGTCTGCTGTCAGAGATAATGTCACTCGGCTTTGTGCTAATTCATTTGGTTCAAAATGACTTTGCACTGCCGTTGCGATAAGCCTGGAGTGGAAGAGGCAAGAGGAAACCAAAGGGAAAGTAATGGGAATTGGTTCTATTTTAAATGCTCAGAAGAGCTGCTAATAGACACCTGCAGGAGTCGGATTTTTAGTTGGATCTTTTATGTGGAAATATTCATAGCCAGTAAGTTACATGAGACCTTATCAGATCATTCCCTGGGCTCTATATTGGATTTTTATTTGGCTTTTGCATTATGTCTTTTTCTGTTGTTAAAAGTGCAGAAATACAGCTTTACCTTAAATTATTAGAAATATTGCTCTTCAGACAATAACGTGCTGCTGATTCCTGGGGGAAGCTAATGGAAACAACAGAATTTACAAATGCCTCTCTCGATGCATTTTTAATGTCCAGAAGTCAACTTTGATACAAAAGCAGATGAAGAATCTTGCTAACACGTTTAATTTGGAGAAGAGCACTTGGCTGTTTGGGAGCTTTCTGTAAGTTGCTTCATTTCTGTTCTTTGCCTTGCTGATGCGCACCCAGCAGGCTGGGATGCTGTTATCTCCACCCGGGAGCCACGCTGCTTCATGCAGTGTTGATCACACATCCTACAAATTAGAACTCTTGATGTCTACATGAGCCTTCTCATTGCTCTGCCGATACCACAGCTGCAAGTGTTTGATAGTTTGGGTTGCTGTAAGTGCCACAGTTAAGGTTCATTAGGTCTCTGAGCTATTTTGGGTCGGATCAACCTAGCAGTAACTAAGGTTTATGGGTTGGCGTGCCAAAAAATAAACAGGAGGTGGTCACAGCTGGGAGGGGATATTAACCACAGAAAGATCCATCTTCACTCTGTGAGAGAAAACCCACTGGTTTTATAACAAAGTTCATTTAAAAGAATCATAAGGCATTAATCCGTGCTTAATTCTGTTGAACCTTTAGGGAACAAAACCCCCCCCCAGAGGCGATGACGTTATGGAGGTTTGGTTGCTGGTGTTGAGCCAGCCAAAATGACAGCGAAAAGATGTGCAGAAGGAAGCCCTGAAAGTTCAGACTTCCCCAGTTTGACAGAACAATCAGCAACAGTGATAACTTTCAAGCTCTTTTCTATCACATAGATACCTTCCTCTGTAAGTTTTTAAGCACACTTCAAATATTGCAGAGAAGCTTTGTGCCTTCAAACTGTGAAACAGTACAGAATATTTCCACTTGGTTTTCCTAGATCTCCAGTCTGTTTGGTTATTTCCACGTGAGGTTTTAAAATTAAGCCCAGGTAGTTTTATTCCTTTGAAACTTGAGAAGCAATACGCATTTCAACAGCCTCAATGCAACTTGGCAGTGATAAGTTTAGTGGGCACGGTGGGGATGGGTTGATGGTTGGACTTGGTGATCTTAGAGGTCTTCTCCAACCTTAATGAGTCTGCGATTCTAAGAAATGTGGAGACGTAGCAATTAGGGACAGGGTTTAGAGGGGTTTAGTGACCATGGTGGTGATGGGTCAATGGTTGGACTCAATGACCTTAGAGGTCTTTTCCAGCCTTAATGGTTCCATGATTCTGTTTAGGGACGTGGCTTAGTGGGCATGGTAGAGATGAGTTGACAGTTGGACTTCATGTTCTTAGAGGTCTTTTCCAACTTTAATGACTCTGTGATTCTATTTTGGGACATGGTTTAGTGGGCATGATGGTGATGGGTCAATGGTTGGGCTTGATCTTGAAGGTCTTTTTCAACCTTAATGAATCTCAGTCTCATTCCATATTAAAATGCCTCATCGTAGAGGTCTTCTCCAACCTCAATGATTCTATGATTGTAAGAAATGTGGAGATGTAGCAATTAGGGACATGGTTCAGTGGGCATGGTGGTGATGGGTTGATGGTTGGACTTGATGATCTTAGAGGTCTTTTCCAACCTTAATGATCCCGTCATTCTTTTTAGGGACGTGGCTTAGGGGACGTGGTGGTGATGGGTCAGCAGTTGGACTCAGTGATCCTAGAGGTCTTTTCCAACCTTAATGATTCTAAGTCTCATTCTTTAATATTAAAATGTCTCATTTCATAATATTAAAATCACTGTCTATATTAGAATATGCTGTAATTATCAAAAATACAGCTATAAGGCTGACTAACGGCCCATTAGTAATATCACCATGGATTTAGGTCATGCTTTTTAAAAATAGGATCCTAAATTTGTGTTAGAAATTTATATAAGTAGCCTGCCATTCACTTCTCATTAGAGCTGGAAATGGAGACTCTTCCAAACGTTGCTGAAGCTGGCTGGCTGCTGAGATCTGAACGCAGGCATGAAATATATGGCATCTGCTCTCTTGATAACGACGGTAGCATTACAGATGTCCCATTTACAGGCTCAGCAGAATCACCTGTGTTCTTTTTTTCAACAGGCAGATTGATTTGATGGTATATTTGATAGTGAGGACTTCTGAAAATTCCACGTTTCTTCCCTTTTTTTGAGGGGACCATGAATTCTTTGTGTCTTTGAGATTAAACGATGCTCAGTAATATTCGCTTTGTACTTAAATTGTTTTCAGGTAGGAGTGTAATGGAAAATAGCAGAGGAAATGAACTCTGTTTTTTGGCTAGTGCAGGCTGTGTGAATTATTTGAGATCTGTAATCACCAAATTAGAAGTAGCCCATTTCTGTGTGCCTGTGTTCACCCTGGGCTCCATCATTGTTTGCAGTTCAGGCTTGCTCACTCCTGAATGTAAACTGTAACGAAGGCATGACCAAGAATTTATGCAACAGACCAAATTCTAGTTTATATCCTTGTTGCTTGGTTATGTCAGAGTTTAACTGCATCTCTATCACATAGAGAGTGAGACAAACTCTTAAGCGCAGCCATCAGCTGGGAGAGAGGTTGGATGTTTAGAGCCTCACCATCAGTTTGTTTCCCCATCATCCAGCAGCCCTGAGCTTCCAGGGAATAAAAACCTTTTTTAAAAAATCGCACTTAATGTCCTCTGACAGCTGAATCCACTTAATAGTTGCTGCCACCTCCAGTCATCAGCAGCTTTCCCACACACAGAGCTGCCGCTCCTTCCCTCCAGTAATGCCTTGGCATTGTGTTGTTTCCCTGGGAACTCGTTAGGCTGTAGCTCATGCTCTCGTTTACAGATTGACATGGAAGAGGACAGTTCCAGGGTTAAGATACTGATGTGCAGAAAACCCAGGTTTACTTCTCCTGCTCTACTGCAGGTCTCAGTGTGAGCTGAAGCACGGGATACGCAACCTCGTGGTGGAGTTAGTTTTATTTTTTTCAGACTCTACACCAGAAATAGGATCTAGGAGGACTGTCAGAACTTAAGAGCTGTCGGTACTCCGAAACAGTTTGTGGCTCTGAGAATCAGTGAGCCAAAACATGTGCCTCATGAAGCTCCCTCCTAAGTGGGGAGTGCTGGAAGTATTCTTCCTCAGCCCTGACACGTGCTGAGGGTGATTTGGTGCCTCCTAGATGCTTACACCAGTGCTGGTAGGCTGTCATTTCTATCCTGTTCTGCCTTTGTTTGCTCTCAGGGAATGGTGCTATCTGCTGAGTACATCAAGAAGAAACTGGAGCAAGAAATGGTGCTTTCTCAAGCCTTTGGACGAGACTTGGTGAGTGTTTCTTTTGTCCAGAAGTTGAGATTTCCTTAAAATGCTGTCTCTTTTTTTTTTTTTCCCCAACCTACATGCCCCTGAATCTCTTGTACTGATTTCTCAAATCTCCCAATTCCCATCCCTCTGGCTTGCCAGACAGACCGCTGGTTACTTACTCCCAAAAGACTTTTTATTTTGAAGCCTTCTCCTCAACAGTATGCAGAGATCCTGCTATGTTTTTTCTCAGGCTGGAAGTCCCATTTGGTGGCAATGCAGGACAGGGAACATTAAAAACAAATCAAGAGGAACTAAAATCCCATCTCTATGGAGATTCTCTGTGGAGACAGCAGTGGGATGCTGTGCTGACTGCCTGCATGCACACGTTTCTGATAGAGAGCTGTAGGAAGACCCAAGAGAGGCATTAGGAAGAAGCTTACCTTAGCTTATGTGTCAGTATGAGCACTGTCAGCTTCCTCCCAAGGGCAGGATCTTCTGCACTGCCTGATGGAGAGAGGCTTTGATTAATGAGATGGAACTACTGCCCCGTGGTTAGGGAATGAAGCTCTGGCTGAAGCTGCATTTGGAGGTCTATATGGAGAAGTGGTGTGGGTAGAGCATAAATGCCGTCCCGGGTCCTACCAAAGGTTCTTCTAGCACTGTACATTCCCTGACAGTTGCCAGCAACAGATTTCAGGGAGAAACTGTCACAAATGAGATGTATGGAGTGTTAATTCTTCCCCAATATTCGCCTCACTGACTGTAGCAGGCATGGTGGTGACTTAGAGGTGAGGTGGTCTCCGTGAGTAAAGTGACACAATGATAGATCTTTCATTCCTGTGGCTTGGCCTCTGTTCTGTTTTCTCATCCTATGCAGAAGTCCAAGTGTAGTCACAGCTGTGAGACCTTGGAGAGTGGGATCTGTAGTCTCTGTCCTTAGGTAAACCCTACAGAGCACTGGCAGAGCTTGGAGATGTTGCATTAAAAGAAGATTGAACTTTCTCAAACATCATCATAATGAACTTCTGGCGTCTGAGCCATCCCTAGCACTGGAGCCTCTGAATAACAAGAGCAGTACCAAATATTAGAGCATAGTTTGTGAATTACTCTGGTGATTGAGTAATTGTTGGGAATGTCTAGGCTTCAGAAGACCTCTGTTCAAACTGCACGTTAGGATTTCTGGTTTTCAGCATTCACTGGCAATGAAATAAATGAGAACAAGTCATAATTTGCAGAATTAGAGACCTCTGATTTGTGAGCCTGGACCCAAACAGTATCAGATCTGAAGGGGAGCAAAAAGCTCATCAAATCCCAAGTAACTCAGCTTGAGCATACATTTCATTTTTCTTTCAGGGAAGATCCAGTAGGTCAAGCACTGATTCCTGGAGGTGTTTGAGAAAGTACCAGAATAGAGTAGTTCCAGTGTCCCTTCAGAGCAGGTGACACTGGAGGGCAGGAACGTGCTGGGACAGCCCCTGTGGGATAGGTGGAGCAGTGTGAATCCAAACTCTGCTCCCATTTCCAAATCTCACGCAACATCACTGGCTCCCATGGGAGGAGGAGCTGGTTAGCTGGAGTGCAGAGTGCTCCCGTGTAGGAAAAACCCAGCTGGGGAAAGGGGACAGATCTGGGGAGGTTGTGTTCAGTCTGATTTCATTTTCTTGTTTTGTTTTTCGTTTTCAGGGGAGAGGAACAAAACACTATGGCCTGATCGTGGTTGGCCATTCCCTCGGGGCTGGCACTGCCGCCATCTTGTCCTTCCTCTTGCGTCCGCAGTACCCATCGCTGAAGTGCTTTGCCTATTCTCCCCCAGGTGGGCTGCTGAGGTAGGTGTGGGCTCAGGAGGTCTACTGGCAGAGAGGGGGCATGGAGCTGGATCACAGCCTGGTTGTGATGCTCTGAGGAGCAGTCTCTGCCCTGAGAAGCATGCAGAGAAGTGTAGTGGCAGCTGATGGGAGCTGAGCCTCGTGGCCAGCCCTTGTTCTGTGTTAGTTTGGAGTTGAGGTTATGATGGCAGGTGGCCGCTCCCAAATGTTCAGCTTTCCGACTTCATTGTCTGCTTCTCTAGCTCTCATTTAACCCTGCCTAGTGGGGAATATAAGTTGGGTGGCCAGGGTGAAATTTCCTTGTTGTCTGCACGGTGCCAGTATGTTTTCTCCCCATCCTCTGCAAATGGTTGTTCAGAGTGGGAGGTGTTTGACCAGATGTCAATGTCTGCATCACATCTAGCTGTTTGGACTCCTTCTGCAACTGGCAACGAAATGTCACTTGAAAAAGCACCTATGGATTAGAGCTTCTTGTGGCAGTTACTGCATTGTGTTCCAGGAGCAGCCAAGGATTTCTGCCATCCTGCTGGTGAATCTGGACACCAGCATGTTTCGTTGTGGTAGTAATGCCTAGTCATCTGCAGCTGTAGAGGCATTGCTTTGCAGAATATCTCCTGAGAGTTTTCATTGCTTTGCAGAACGTTCCCTGAGAGTTTTCATAGCTTTCTGCTCAAAGCTTCCCCTCCTGAGATCCCTCAGTAGAGCACAGGCTGAGCTGTACTGTGCCACCTCAGCTGGCTCAGAGCTTGAAGTGCCTCGAGCACGAGGTTCAGGGGGCCTCTGGCTGCTGCACTTTTGTTGTACTGTACATCATGCCCAGGATCATCTCTAGGTCAGAAGTGCTGGCCTCCACCTGTGCTGGCTGGTTCAGAAGAAAGCTCTCTGGAGGGCAGCTGATGGCAGAACAAGCTCATAGAATGGAAGCCTTGGTTCCCTCTTATCCTTATAAGGTTTCCCTCTTATCTTGGTGCTCAGGTGTGGCCATCTTGGGGGCGTCAAATATCTTCTCCTTCCTCTCTGGCCGTTCCCAAAGGGTAGGAAAGCTGCTCTGAGGTGTTGAGTTAGAGTGCTTCCATATCCAAGTATACTCAGAGCCATGTGCAGGTAAGGAAGAAGGAGCTGCTCTGTTTGAGCTGTGCCCTTACAGAGCGATGCTGCTCGGGGCATGGGTTGTGAATATCAGGCTCATCTCAGCGTGCAAGTCCTTGAGCAACTTGGGTTGTGTTTTTTATGGTGCAGGTTCACTGTCTAGTAACCTCTCAGACACCAGTGGCAAACGGGGAATGAAGCGCAGTTTGCTGCTAGTGAAACCCTGTTTGCTTCTTCTTGGTCCTGTTTCTCTTCCAGTGAGGATGCCATGGAGTATTCAAAGGAGTTTGTGACTGCAGTCGTGCTTGGCAAAGATCTAGTGCCCAGGCAAGTTGACAAGTGTCCGAATTCCTTGTTGGGTATCTGCTGTTGTGCACCAGTCACCTGTTTCCTATCAGAATCACCCAGATCACATCTGTCTTGTTTCCTCATTTACCTTGTGTGCTTCTCACTTGTCCTCCTAGCTACCTGTACTGCTCTGTCTTTTACCTGGACATCTGTCAGTGTTTCACATACCTTCCTGTAGGCATACCCCTCCCCATCTCAGTTGCCTGTATGAAACAAGATGGTGAATGTCCACCCTCTGTGATTACGCTCGTGGTGGTACCTGCCACGTCAATGCCATCTTCCTGGCTGTCCATGTTATCTCAGAGCTCTTCACTCTGCCCTCAGCTAGATGTGCTGTCATCTCATTTCCTACCATTTCTCCCCGATTGTTCCCTATCATCTCACATCTCTGGACCCGCTCCCCCGTTTCTTGTCGTGGCATTTCTCACCGCTCGCCGTCTCCTGTGACGTGTTCTGCTGGACACTGGGCTAGCAGCCAAACAACCTGGGTTTTGCTTTAACTTCTGCCCTGTTGTGTGACCTCAGACAAGTCCTGTCTGTACAATATTAGGCATGTAGTGGAGGAGAAGTACTGTGATGTTCACAATGTGCCTTTTGGTGACACGTATAATAAAATCTTGTCTATCCTATCATTAATGTGGTCGTATATCTCTGTGCCATCTTCCTGATACCTGTTTGGTGGCATCACATACCTGAATTATCTCTTGCTCACTTGTTTCTCACTGCATCATCTCCCTCATCTGTTCACTGACTTTTCACATCTGTTCACTGTTCCGATTCTGCTGTTTTGTCTCGTACTTGTTGGCTCTCACAGTGGCTTCCTATGGCCTTTTACCCTGGCTGCTGGCCCCAGGTGATGCCACAGGTCACCTCTGCAGTGATCTGTGTTATGGCAATGTTGCATCCTTGTTTCTTTTTCAGTGTAGTTTCTCATTTTTCTATGTTTTATGTCTGTACTCTCTGCTGTTCCTTGCCCAGCTGTTCCAAACACATCTTTTTCTCTTCCAGAATCGGTCTCTCTCAGCTGGAGGGATTTCGCCGGCAGCTTCTGGATGTTCTTCAGAGGAGTAACAAACCAAAGGTAGGAATGAAGATTAGCACACTCCTGGAGGCAAGCACCTGAGCAACGATGCTAAACTTAGTGTCACACAGCAATGCTGCAGACTTCTGACCCCCAGGTCTCCTCGGGTCCACTGTGACAACTATTTAGGTAACCAGAGGAGTGATGGCAACAGCAGGAAGGCAGCTAGAGGGGGCAGGCTCAAGAGAAACACTGCTTGCAGGCTGGCTTGTAGCTCTGTGGCCATTCTGGCTCTCGTGTGGACGTTCACCATCACTTGTCTAAAAGAACAGAGCAGGAAGTTTTCATCTGAGCCTGTTTTGAAGTCTCTGTTCCAGCTGTAGCTTTTCCTGGCCAATAACAAATACAACAGGCTGGGAAGTGCAGCAATTGTCTGCTTGTAGGCACTGCTGTGTGCTCTCTAGGTGGTGCTCTTCTAGGGTAATTGGGCTGACAACATGTTACAGAGAAGAAATGCACAAAATTGTTCTTCCCTAGGCTTCTTCACCATCACATTGAGATGGAAAAAACGTAAGACTTGAAAATTCTTAGGGGGAAAATATTATAGAAGTGATCTGCGTAGGGTAAAAAATGGAGCAAACATTTTTCTTCATAGAAGTCTGTTTTGTTGTTGTTTTGATAAACTTCTGGATTTTAGGATTTTCTGGTTAGTGCATAAAGAAAAGCATAAAGGGAAATTTTGTCTGCTTAAGTTGTGGAAAGCAAAGTTCCTTTGCTTCTTTCCATACGTTACAAAATCAGATTCTACTTCCCTTGTTTTGTCCTGGAAGATGGTAAGTTACCCACTGGTGAACAAAGATGTGCTTGTTTTAGATCCCTAACTCTACAAAAACAGACAGCAAAAAGAGGAAGGACAAGATTTTGCCACTTCTAAGGTTAAAATTGGGAAAGACAGGGAAACAGAAATGGCTTTTGAGAGCAGAGTCCTCTCTCTCTAGATCTGCTATCCAAGTAACAGGGGCACAAACCCTGTTCTTTCTCTTTTCTAGTGTTCGGTTTAAGTAAAATTACCAGTAGTGTGGTTCTGCTTTTCTAATCTTTTCTTCTCCATATTCTCCCTCATGTTGGGCAGTGGCGGATCATTGTGGGCGCTACGAAGTGCATCCCCAAATCAGAGCTTCCCGAAGAGACAGAAGAGAACTCGGTAACGAGCAACCGCCTCTGGACCCACCCCAGCGACCTGACCATCGCCCTGTCGGCCAGCACGCCGCTCTACCCGCCCGGCCGCATCATCCACGTGGTGCACAACCACCCTGCTGAGCAGTGCTGGTGAGTAGGCACAGAGCCCTCTTCCAACAGCAAGGAATTCCCAAGAGAGCAGTGGAAAGAAGTGGGTTTGTTCGCTGCCCTACGATGACAGAACACGTGCTTAATATCTCCTCCTTTCTCCTCCTGTTGTTTTCCTTCTCTCTGTGACCTGCTGTTTGTCACTTCAGCATGCCAAAATAGTGACCTGCTCTTCCATCCCCTCCTAGTCATTTTCTCCTCTGCATCCCTGCCTCCTCCCTGCATCATACTGTAGTTAACATGCCTGAGGGACGGGATGCTATCTAGAGAGACCTAGACAGGCTTGAGCAGTGGACACAGGAGAACCTCATGAGGTTCAACAGATCGAAGTGGACCAAGTGTTGAACCTCATGAGGTTCAACAAATCCAAGTGGACCAGGTGTTGAACCTCATGAGGTTCAACAAATCCAAGTGGACCAGGTGTTGAACCTCATGAGGTTCAACAAATCCAAGTGG